>JBBMFX010000017.1:3264337-3274901 GCA_037832545.1 Rhabdalestes septentrionalis
TTCTCCAGCTCCAGCTGAAGCTGGGTGTGTTTCTCCAGCTCTGCCCTCAGTCTGTTCAGCTCTGCTCCGTACTGCGTCCTCTCTCTGCTGAAGTCCTCCAGCCTCGCCTGGTCCACTTTCACCGCTTCCTCCATCTCTTCCACCCTCCGGCGGTACACCTCCAGCGTTTCCATCCAGCCCTCGGACAGGTGGCGTGCGTACTCCTCGACCTCCTCCATGCTGACGGCTGGGGGTCCCCGGTGGAGCTCGGTCACCACGGCGCTCGGTCTGGAGCACACCTGGCTCCGGAGACGTGCGCTCTCCTTCCTATGCGCGTCCTCCAGGAAGGCGCACTCGTCCTGCAGCTCCCGGAGGCGCTGCTCCAGGGCTCCGTTGGTGTGCTGGGCCTGGCGGAGCTCCTTCTCGCAGCCCCTCAGCTCGCCCCCCAGCCCCCTGGTGACGGAGCACTCGTCCGAGCAAAGAGCCTGCAGCCTCTGGAACTCTTCGCCTAACTTCTCCCTCTCCATCTCAGCTTTGCTCTTCTCGAAGGAAAGGCGCTCCACCAGCCTCCTCATCTCCCTCAGCTCGGCCAGGTGCCTGCCCTCGCCCTCCCGCCCCCCACATCTCTCCTGTCGGACCGCATGGATCTCAGCAATCAGCCGCGCGTTCTCCTGCTCCAGCAGCTTCGAGCGGGACAGGTACTGGCCCAGCCTCTGGTTTAGCTCTTGGAGCTGGAGCTTCTCGCTATCGAACGGCCTTCTCATCTGAAACATCTTCTCTCTGGATCTTACTGTCGAAAGGAGACAAAAGTGGAGATTAAAAAAGGGGGAAATTATCCCTCCGTTCTTGTCATCGGTAAATGAAACTCTGCCCTCCTGTCAGACACTCGTCTTCTGTGGACGAGCATAAGGGGAGGGCGCTCTTTAATCCCTACCTTGGGTTTAGGGGTGGGGTGAGGTAGGGTGGGGTGAGGGCCGATGTGAAAGAAGCGTTCATTTTATTACCACCCGTTTTCAGACAGACCCGCCCCCTGAAGATATGATTGGCTGTTCAGACTGTCAAAGAAGTGGGTGTGTCCATACATTCTTACTGGAAACAGGAATGACAATCAGAAAAACTTATTGGTCTTGGAAGAAATTGCTTACATTACGAATGCCCAGACACACAGAAACAAGGTTATAAAGTATAATGTTTAAAAAGTGTCCAAAATATGTAAAACAAATGCAACATGGAATTACACTATATTTTAATAAACAAATGCTAGGCACCTGTATTATTGCTTTGTAAATGACATTGAAATGGACTACTAATGAAACAGAGAGTGGTTAGGAGTCTGTTACTACTCATAGTAAATATCAGTAGGTATCAAGTAATGTTGACATAAGTCATGATTTACGTGGTGAGAGAATTGCACATATTTCAAATAAGGAAATTAAACGATTCAGCGCCGTTGTATAGGTATGCTCTGTTTGGGAATGTTATTATTGTATAGGTCTTCTATCCCACATATTTGTTTCAAAAGGATTTCTTTATGAAGAGAAGATAAATGGCAGTCCATGAGGCAACTGTGCATGCAGTCAATCCTATATGTTCTGCAGATTAGTCAGTTGTATTGCCACACAGTTACATGCAGAAATATATGCTAAAGCACTGTTCTTAATTAAATAAGTAAATAATAAATAATAAAATATTAGACACAAAAATAGACAAAAAGTGAAATAGTAAAATAAAAAAGCCTTATACTAACCCAACAGACCACCAGTGCACTACTATAAATTAAACTCTTGTATAATATTATTCATTTGTATACATTATATCAGTTCGGGCTTATGTTGCACATTTGCTCTTTTTATGAGTTACTGTTCTAAACAGTTTGCAACATTGTAACACATAGACAGACTATTTGAGCCAATCATAGCTTAGGAGGGGCGGGGCGTCTGAAAACAGGTGGGGAAACAAAACTAAACCGTGAGAGGAATAAGAGCTGAAAACACACTCTTCTCAGAGTTGTGGCTCTCCCATGTGGAGAGAGATGGACGGTGCAGAGCCCTATACCCCTCCTTCTCCTTCTCCTCCTTATTTACTCTGACCCTCCTAAAGTCAGACCGAGTTCAGGCTGTGGCAGGAATCCGACCGAGACTGACATTCACTTCTGTACCGTTGGATACAATAATAGCGTGCTGGGTTACAGGTGTAATTTCAAAGATCACTTTATATTTTTAAAGTCTTTTCAAGGATGGACTCTCCTCAGAAGGACCTGGTCGTGGTTACAGGTGCGTGGAAATACAAGGTTAACCTACGGGGCTTTTATCAGCTGCTTTTTTGCTACTGATATTTTAATATGTGTATCTTTGTTCAGGGTTTGGTCCTTTTCGACAGTACTTGGTGAATGCAAGCTGGGAAGCCACGAAGGTCTCAGGTTCACACACACTACCAATTAGTGATACTTATACATTAACTTATATTTATATGAACTTCTTATCATACAGCTAACATGTTTAAACTGGTAAAAGTATAAATCAGGCAGTGCTTGTTGGTTTAAAGGCAACCTATGCTACAGGGAAAATAAACCCAACAGGTCCAGATATTAAGAAGTCACACTCTCTTGAAATCTCCAAAATCAAACATTAAGTCTTTTGAAAACTGAATTCTTGATTTGAATTGTTTTTCTTAGGGTTTGAGAAGAGCAGGTCTTGGAGAGGGCATAGAGACCTACATTGCAGAGATTCCTGTGAGTTACTCAAAAGCTCAGCAAGCCATTGCTGAAATATGGCAGAATATGAAGCCCAAGGCAAGTTTAAAAGTAAGACAAGATTACCTCTTTTAAATTGTTGGCATACCATAATTTCCCCCAGACATTTGGTTGCCCATTGAGACTGATTGGGGAAATGTTCTGCAATGCAGACTCTCCTAAATGAAATTACAATGGCAGTCAATGAGCCAATCTTGTGTGCAATCGTTCAGCTTCATTCCACAGCTGCAAAGCTGCAGAGATCCTTACAGGGATTATGTGAATATGAAGTAGTAGATACAGTTATTTTATACAATAAATCTTTAGTTTTGTGACATGGAATAGAGAGTGCAGGCCACAACCTGGCATCTGGGGCCCCTGCAGTGACCTTGTGCTGTAGTTCTCGAGACTGGTCATTTTTGTGTCTTGGTCTCGACTCCATTTGGTCTCGGTCTTGTCTTGGTCTTAAATCTATTTGGTCTCTGTCTATTCTTGGTCTCGGATATAGCGGTCAAGATGGGACGAAGAAAATCATGCATGCTTTTTTCTTTCGTACTGTAGCATCACTAGAAAGGAATGATACAGGTGTGCCGTAAACTACTGTTTATAAATACAGAACAGGTTAGTGTTGGCCGTAACCACGCTGAAGTAAAACAGGAAAATAACAGAGCTCAACTAATTTGGATGTGCTTTCGCTTCTGTCATACTCGCTCTCTCCCTCAGCCACACACACGCGCACACACACAGAGCCCGGCCCCAAACTTCTCATCCCATCTCTACACTTTAAGTCCAGGGGACACTGGCCTTGCCGCAACCGCCCCACTACCTGGGCCTTTACGTGTGTTTTGGATTTTCTTTTGTTCTTTTTTGTTTTAGTGTATGTACTCCTGTGCGTCCCGGGAGGTGCTCGGTGGAGGGGGGCGGGGAACTGTTGTACTGTTGTGCACCCTTAACTCAGTCTTAATAACTATTGCTCCCTGGTTTTCACTGGCCTTCTATTAGGAGGTAATTAGTAAAATCTGCAGGTGGAATCAGGGGGTAATAGGTTAGTATATTTAAGAGGGTTTGAGTTTCTGTTGGGTTGTGTGTTATTTGCTCCACAAAGAGCTTCTCCTTTTGGTTGTAAGGTGTTTGGTGACTGTTCGGGCCCTCGTGCTTTTTGGTTTTGTCTAGTAAAAATTAAGAATGTGAAAATGGAGATGCTGGAACGTGCCGGTCTTCACTGGGGACACGCGGGAAGAAGTGAAATATAGCACCACGAGCGGATGTGTTATATTTGTTAAATATCAAGCTAATTGTAGTGTAGGTTTCATACACTGAGTTAACACTACTAATTCCAGTTCTAACATTTACTGTAGTATTTGAGGCTGGCAAAAAATGCGTGAAACTTTTTAGCTTTGCTGTTTGCAATGAATATGGCACAGTTGCCGCAAAACTGCATTACTACATAGGATATGTGGTACATCACAAATTCAGTATTCAAATAAATGTTTAGGCTCACCATTTACTTATACTTTTAATGAGGTGAGAATATTTGCAGATATCTCTATATTTAGATGGTAAAAGCTGGCTAAATAAATCTCCAACTCGGACAGTTTGCTAATTTGCAACCACATATCTATTTGTATTCATCTATTTAATGTGTTTCCTTTATTTTATTCATTAATATAATATTACCATTAATATTTATTCTGTGTTTTCACCTGATTTGATCAACCAGCCTGCAACTTATCTTGCAATAATTATAACAATTATCAACGTATCTACGTGGTATGGAGTTGTAGTGTCACTTGTTGCTATAGTTCAGCAGGTAATGCTGCAGTTCATATTTTTTAATCTAAATCCTTGCGCTCCTTTAAGGGTCTCTGCATGGCTTTGTGTGTGTTTACATGGATTGTGCTTGGAGCCCTTACCATAATATGGATTTAAATCAACAGAGGGCTCTAAAGGTCAATTGTTAGAGGTGGTATGAGCCAGTGACATGGAGCGTTTGGTTAAAAAACAATTTTTGGTTTTAATCCATGTAATGCGGATGTGGCCCAATGGGTTGTTAAAGGAATTAGCTGTAATTAAAACTAGCTTTGAAAAACAGAAAATGGTCCAAAACTATTCTGAACTGGTTCATTAAATGTCCATGTAGTGGTACGTTGCAACCAAAGGAATCTAGCATCTGAAATGCCACAAATGTTGCACCCTCACTCAGAGCGACAACAGGCACCAAAAATCTGAAGTTACGCAACAAGTTATTGAGTTTAACCAACATTCACTCTCCCTGATTAACAGGTTGCTGTCCATTTGGGCATAGCACCAGGAGCCAAATGCATCATTCTAGAACAGACAGCCAAGAACAGAGGCTACAAGGACAGAGATGTGTGTGGCTCCTGTCCTGCAAATAACGATTGCGTTGAAGGAGGACCAGAATGGTTGGACTCCATTATAGGCATGAGGGCCCTTGCCAAGCTCTTAAAAGAGCTCGGTCTGGATGTCATCTACTCCAGGGATGCTGGAAGGTTTGTACTTACTAATAGACCTTTTATTGTGGGTGGCCAGTTACCAAATTTACTACTGTGTTATTTAGTATTGTGTCAACGTTTGTATCTCCCAAATAAACTGTCAGGACTGTTAGTAGTAGTAGCAGTGGTAAGAGCCATCCACACACTATATCACCACATCTGATTTTCAAGTTGGCAAATTTTTTTACCCATGTCCAGGAGTACATAAAAAGTTAAGTGTTCCTAGTTTTAGCGTACACGTTTACGACAAGGAATTACTTAAGAAAATGAAGGTCTAGAGGCAAAAATAATATTTTTCATGCCTAGATGTGACAACAAATAAAGCTGAGAGCAATATTTCCAAGTGATTGTTATAAACATGACCAATTTAATTACATAATGTATATGGTTCTTGAACTCTGTTCTTATTGGCTGCCCTGCACCTCATTGAAAAAAGTAGTCCTGACTGAAAATAAAGGATGACTGGGGAGATGTAATCAAACATCATGTTAAAAATAAAACCTAAAGCTATTTCTGCCTATCACTGGACACAGGCAAATTGAAGCAATATTTCTTTTGATTATACTGATTAAACTTTAAATCATAAGCCAGTTCTGATAAGTAGAATCAATATTACTGTGCTTCACTAATACCTGAGTTTATTCACTGTTGGGTATTGCAGTCAAGTACGGCCAGATGATGCTGCATGTGTGCACTTGCAGGTACCTGTGTGATTTCGTTTATTACTGCTCCTTGCAATATGGGCAGAGGAGGGCAGCACTCATCCATGTGCCCGCCTCAGGCAGCCTGGCACACCCGGAGACGCTGGTGCCACAGCTCAAGACCATCATCCAGGCCCTGTTATCCCAGCTGGACACACAGCGTCCCACACAGATCATCAGCGTGTAAAACCACATGCCGTCATAAAAAGAAAAATGCACTAAATTAACTGACACAAGTAAAATACATGTGTGATGGGCTTCTTCACAGACACTGAAGCAAAAACATCTGGGTTTGATCACAAAGATGGAATAGGCAAATCTCCACACGTGCTTTTCTGTCTCATTCACTTTTTTTTATTCCAAATTTAAGAAAAAAAGAAAATACATGAAAATTCTTCAGATACACATTAAGCCAATGGCATGTAAAAATTATACCATCTCAACTAGAGGTGAGAAGAAATAAAATAAAATGAGGAGGCCTCAGATACATCATTTTTACGAGAAGACAAAGAGTACCAGCCAAGCCATTTCACCAAGTCAGTATCTACCAATCAGTTCAATGACACAGATATATTTCTTTGCAAAAAGAAAAAAAAAAATCAAAAGCATCGTCAACTAAAAATGTCTCAGTACAGTAGAACAAGGCCCCTTTTCATTTTTTTCATTTTTTCTTATTTTCCGGAATGCCAAGCAAAACAACAATGCCTGGAAAATGATGTTTATAAAACCTCAAGCTCATTATTGCAATTAGAATGCATCCATGCATCTTCTCTAAAACTGAGGTTTTGCATTCTGAAGAAATACAATAAAATTAATATGATACTTGAGAGAAAAAAAAAAGAAATCAAACTCTTTCAGTCGATCTACCTTCAGGTTTACAAAGGACTGGCATTGCAACAAGCGCTATTTCTACTGTAAACGTATCTCTTTAAAATTCTAGTCATGTTAACTCTGTCATGACTACCCGTAATCTACTGGACGTTGTTGTCCATTTGTGTCTGTATATGTATTTGTATTTCTGTAGTAGATCTGTTAACCTACAGTTAACTAAGGAAACCTTGGCAGCATTCGATGAAAACTGACATTCACTTTGCAACAGGCCAACCCTTTTGTCCATTTCATTACAGAAAAAAAACCCAAACAGAAATAAATATCACCGATCTCTATTATTTTTTCCTCGTTATAAAGACATCAAAATCTACATCACTACATCTACATGTGATACACTCCCATCCATATACATATGCAACAACACAAGCACAAGGCCTTTTAGAGAATGGTGATTTTGGATTCTGTCTTGTGCCACGCAGAATGCATTTTTTTTTCTCCTTTTTTTCCCCCCCAGTAACTTGATCTACCAACCAGGTCTCCCTATCACTGGCCCCATGTTCAGCCCTGGAATTCCTCTTGCAGAAGATAACTACAAATAGATAGTAAAAAGAACATTTCCATAAGTGCCATGTAACAGAACTTCAGGGTCGGTAAGATTATGGGCCACAAAGTGCTTTGTGTTCTTCCAAGGTCTTCGCCACATTTTACTTGCATCTAATCGCAATTCACTTTGTATTTCCACGGTTTGATCTCTCATCCACTCAGTAGATGTTTCTTTGGAGAACCATGCTCCCAAGACCTAACACCTGTCCTAGGCTTCAGACAGCGAGCTGTGATGGAGAGGTATAATAAAAAAAACTGTAAGAGTGAAGCAGCACGTTGTGAGCAGCAGTAGAGAAGACAGAGAGCGAGAGAGAGACGATAAACTACAATCCTGTCTCTCTCTCTCTCTCTGAGAAAAAGGATATAGTGTAGAGGATTATCTTAATGGCATCAGGCCCTTCGAGTGTGGTCATCAGCAACATTTGGAGCGAACATATGAAATAAATCAGAATGATGTTAGAAAACAAGTCCATGCAGCGTGTAGAAACATACCCAAAAACTTCAGGTCAGGACACCAGATTTCCAGAAGAACATGCTCTGCTGTTAAGATCATCCTAACTATATAATAGTGTCACTACGTCTATAGGTAAGAGTTGAGTATCATAAGAGCAAAGTGGATTATACACCTCAAGATCACTCCTAGGGTTTTATATATATATCTATATCTCACATTATACTTATTATAAACTGAGATCATTCTGGCAACATAAGCTGTTTTTTGGAAACTGGGACTGGACCATTCAGATCTTTTTCCTGGTCAATGGGTGTTAGGTGTGAGTGGCGAAGTAAAGGAATGGCAAGGTAGCAGCACTGAGGTGCTAACACAGTGGTAATTCATAAACAGCTGGAATCGGGGCTACAATACATATTAGTTTAAATGGCCATAAGCGTATTTTTTGCTTGACTAAAGTCACATCGGTATGACTGCTGCAGAGGGAAGGTGTGTGTTAAGATTGATTGGGAGATCGGTTACAGCATGCACTCTGTCAAGGCTTAGACAGGTCGACAGACTGAGATGATGTTTACAGCACAATAATCAGAAACTACACTCCTGGAAATTTCCAGATCACGTTTGTCGGTGGCATGAGCGCATGCACACAAGTTAAAGTACACAACCACAGTTTCAGCCTTACGTAGGTCACCCCTTTCAAACCAGAGCTTGTTTGGTCTTTGCCTGCTATCTGCTTACATTTCAGAGAACCTACGGGGGGGTCGACAAATGATTAGGTGTGCGAGGATTTGGATATATGTCATTTTAAACTGCAACCAGTCTGGACTGTGAAATGATAGGGCCTATATAAAGGACCAGTCTATGCCAAACATTGTTTTTTTTTTGTTGGCTTAAGCTCTCTCTATACCCAAACCTTCATCCCTTAATAAAGCACTTCCCTGTCCAAGTTTTGGAAATTAATCAGTTTTGTTTACGTAGGAAATCAGTCGCAAAACTATCCGAACCATGTAAGCCAAACCCTCAAAGCCAGTTGCATTATGTGAGGATTCCTGGTTGTGGAAATCGTTGTGTGTTTTGGAGTGGAGAGAGGATGGCCGAGGTGACTGGACTCTCAAATAATGAATGCTTTGTCCTATTCAAATTTTGGATATGCACTCATGTGCCCTTCTGTACACACACATACAGGTAACAGCTTATTATTAGGGGGAGCTGTGAAATTCCCAGTATGATTCTTCACTATTAAAGCAAGCTACAAGCAGTTTCTGAAATGCATGAAGCTTGAATTACATTTCTCTCTCTTATACCCCCCCACTCCCCAAATGCAATACTTCTTATCATGTGAACTATCCTCTGCACCATATTGTCTTGTGAAATGTTTGTTTTTTGATCCGTAAAAATGATTGAGAGAGAACTTTGGTGCCCATGTTCGGGTTATAGAGTAATATCATTTATCACAGGCACCCCGTAAGCCCTCCCCTCTCCAGTCCTCTGAGAGCATATGGTTTGTGATGCTGATGAGGTTTTCATCCAGAGACCGTGAGGTTGTCCCCTACAGACATATGAGAAAATAGTGAGATGTTTTCTATCTCTTTGTACACACACATATATTTAGAAAAAAAAGTGAGGTAGATAAATGCTTGAAGGAAAATGAAAAAAGTCCCCCAGTCATGACACCATGGATAAAAAAATATATATATATAAACTCACATACTGTATACTGAATAATTGGGCCATTTATACAGTGATTTAAACTCAATCACAACAAAATATAATAAATAACCCCACAGAAGGGGAAAATAGCCTTCTAAGAAGGGACAAATTATTTATGGGTGACACTTCTCGAAGTATAAAGAGAATTCCTTCCAAAAACAAACCAAACCCCCCCCGCAAAAAAACCCAAAAGTGCCCCCCATGTCTCACTGACATTACATAAAATGTCATTAAAATGACATGACCACTACACTAGACTTGAACCCACCCTGCAATACAGATTTTCAGAGACAGAAGTCTGCCCTCCATGTGTGTGTCTGTGAGTTAAATAGAGTCGGAGGATGGAGTCTATGGCGGCCTGTGGAGAGTTGGCAAGCGGTTGGGGTTCATAAGGCAAATTAAGACAACCCAGTTAGCCCTGTCAGTTGTTAAGCAATTACGCAGATGGGTTAAATAACAAATGATAAAGAAAAAACAACAACAAAAGAAAGACAAAACATTTCATCATGAGTCCTGACTTGAGAATGAGGCACAGGGGGAATCAGATTTTACATGGGAACCAGAGGAGTGAGAGGGCGCCATTTCACCAAAGAGAAAGAAATTACAAGGAGGAAATAAGACATGAACGTCTGGAGAGAGCAAAACCTTAACGTTTACCTGAGACTGATTTGCACCTAGAGGGGCAAGACTAGGTGCAGTGCTAGACAACTGGTACAAGGGTGCTGAAACTAATCACGCACAGAGCTATGGTATTTTGTAATAACCTACACATACGCATTATTATTATTATTATTATTATTATTATTATTATTATAATTGATCATGAGCAAAAATAATTTATTAAAAACAGAAGGCAATGGACTGTATCTAGCAACCTTTCAGGGGAAGGGACAAATCTGTTTTTTTTTTTAGAAAAGATGTTTCTTTTTTTGTTGTTTTTTTTCTTTTTTGCTAGAAGAGTATAAAGCATAAGAAAATTGACTGTAGTGGAGATCATAAAATATTAAACCTGAAGGATTTCTTATACACACGTACACATACATTA
>JBBMFX010000017.1:3283205-3301045 GCA_037832545.1 Rhabdalestes septentrionalis
ATAGACACTGAGACAATGAGTTGGGCAAGTTAGGACCAGTTGGGTTTGAATGATGAAGTAAAATCTTTCTACATGGGACAAACGAGGTTTCCTGTGGCTGCAAGAGGATTTAGGCACTTGAGTTACTGTTAAATAGTACTTAGATAAGTGAAAAGGGATGAGTCCATTTCAGCTGCTGAGCTTGATTCCTGTGTCTGCTCTAAAGCAGCACTGGCATAACTCTCACTCACAACGGCACCCTGATGTGTGGCAGCAGCACCACCCACTGTGGAGTATGTACAAACGTGTTTGAGGATACTTTGCTCCTACCAGACATCAGAATTGGTGGTGAAAACTCCATCTTTCAGAGACTCGGGAGACATCCAGCGGACCGGCAGAAGCCCTTTGCCTCCTTTCCGATAGTAATCCGTCTCGTAGATGTCCCGTGTCATGCCAAAGTCTTAATAAAAAGGGAAGGCAAAGATGAGATTAATGAGGGGATACTGCACAGTGGAACCACTCTTTTCATCACCTTTCCTTCGAAGCTCGTCCCAGTAAGATTTATAAGATTCTTTCCACAGCACCCTCCACTGTTCTTAAATACTTCATGTAGACTGTGTGAGTGCTTTTGGAGTGTGTTTAAGCATTAATCACCTCCAATCTTGACGGTGAAGTCCTCGGCCACCATGCAGTTCCTGGCAGCCAAGTCGCGGTGCACAAACTTGTTGGCGTTGAGGTACGCCATGCCGTCTGAGATTTCCCCAGCCATCTGAATCATCTTCTTCAGTGACGGCAGGGGCTGGCTGCATGAGCCCTGCTGCAGAGCCAGAGGGAATGAACACAGTATTAATCGCTTACAAACACTATTCTGAAAATAATGGACATTGTAGAATGTCAAGAGAGAAACAGAGAGAGAGCGAAGGAGAGAGTGAAAGAGAGAGAGAGAGAAAGATCAAGAGTGACAGAGAGGAAGGTTTATCTTGAGCAGGGGCTGTTGGGCCGAACATTTGCAGACTATTATTTAAGTCATTTATATTCACAAACAAGAACATCAAAAAATACAAATTTGATTGTTTATGTTTCTAACAGTCACACCTCCTTAAAGCCTGCCTGCGAAATATAAGTTGTTTTTCCTAATGCTGCAAGTTAATGTAACTGAAAGTTAAGGAAAATGAGTGTCAAAAACATTACAGCAGTAAGCTAACCACATTTTAATGTTTTAAAATTCCATTTATGGGGTCCAAAATTATATTTAAATGTAGGGAGGGAGCCAAAATATATAAACCCATTGCCTCATTTGGGGAGATTCTAACTGGTACTTCCATGTACATCTTTAAAACTACTGACTAATAGAGAGAGAACAATTCGAGCTTTTGGTTTCTTTACCTGCTTAGAGCGGAGGGAGCGCAGGTAGCTCTTTAGGTCCCCTCGGGTCATCAGCTCCATGATCACAAGAGTGGGCTGGCCCTGTGAAACCACGCCCAGCAGTCGCACCTTGACCAATCAGGGAACAGGGCATGTTGAGCACTCAATCCACAGGTTTATTTATGTTCTCAACATCACAAGATATTTCCCCCAATGCAGGGCACATAACGTTTTTCCCTCAACTTGCTTGGTCCAGCGAGTACACCAAATGTTTACCATTTATACAAACAAAAACAGGATAAACTTTTCAGGGCAAATTTCTACTAAGGTAGAATTTGACTTATTATCCATGTAAACATTTGCACCGATAATTATTGTCTGAAGCAAACATTTCAATGGTTTTGGTCTACAGTTGTTATACACCTACATCCAGCTATATTGATTAAGAATTAGTGCTCTTCACTGAAGTACATGTGATAATAAACTGCCTTCTATAGTATCTCTAAATTTAAAATTAAACTCACAGACTTTTCCATTAAGATTTTAAGTTTCTCACTATGTTTAAGCAGCAGAAGAAATAAACCCCTTTGGTGAGAAGTGTTGTAAAATGTACTGAGAAAACACCAAGTACACTGATCACTTCATACCTAGAAAAGTTACTAAATAGAAGCTTGCACAAATAAATTGCATGTCAAAAACCATATCTAAATTCTTACTGTTCATCTTTTATGCTGTTAAAACACCAACACCTTGCTCAGAGTTCTCAAGGTAAGACATTTGGTCTCTCGATTACTTATGTAACAGCCTAGTGATGGAAATTTTAAATAACCTGCTGTGATAAAGAGTGGTATTAAGTCTTTATCTTGCTAGGACACTTTTCATTTACTGTGAAGGAGCTCTCGAGTCAAGATCTTTTCTGGTTTCTTACCACATGGTGACAGTTGAACTCCTTCATGACAGAGGCTTCATTGAGGAACTCGATCCGCTCGCGCATACTGGCTGACTCATTGACTGTCTTGATGGCCACCCTAGTCTCAGGTTCATCCTTGACAACACCTTTGGCAATTCCCTCATACACCATGCCGAAGGAACCCTGACCAAGTTCTCGACACAAAGTGATCTTCTCCCGTGCCACCTCCCACTCATCTGGTACATACACTGGGAAAACCACAATAAAAATAAATGAAAACATGTATTACTGGTGCTGTACTTTCTCACTACGCTGCTGATGTTCATTTCACTGCTAGATATCATTTTGTCATTAATGTTCAATGAGTTCATTTAAACCAATACTTACTCTCTGCTGCACTAAAGTATTCAGGGTTCACAGAGGCATAGAGGACCCCATTTCCCAATCTGTCACTGTTCCTGTTAAAGGTGGAATGGAACGTCAGCATGGGTTTATCATTAAAGTTACTACAGTGTTTCAGGGTCTGAAAAGGGACGCCATACCTCTTCTTTTTAATGACGATGATGGCACTGATGAGCCCAATGAACACAAGCAGCACTATGATTGGAATAGTGATGGCTAGATAGAGCATATTCTCATAGGCTTCTGTGGAGGTAAACAAAAAATCCAGGTTAAACAACACTAAACTACAATATTATCAAGAAACCCTAAACAATCAATTTACTGACAAATAACAACAGCTTGACTAAACCACCAATACATTTTAACCACAGTTTGCAGTATCAGCTCTCTCTTTTTTAAATTAACAAATGAATTCCACAAAATGTGTGAGGGTGTCTTACGATGCGGTGGGGGAACGTAGAAGGAGACTGGCTCCGTCCAGGAGCCATTTCCAGCTAGTGAGGTGGCCCTGACCCGGGCTGAATAATTGCCAAAACCAAGATTGGTCAGTCGTGTCCCTCTCATCTCCCTGTACTGCTGACGAGACACACACTCATGCTTCTCAGGCTGAACACATACACACACACACACACACACACAAATGCTCTGTAAGTGTGCATATTCACATGGGGTGTAAAACTTCACTGAGATATAGTGATCTGAAAATGTATATATATTTGATTGCCTTCCTCTCACTACTGTATGACTAGTTCCTCTGGTCCCTGTTCCTCTGGTCTTCTGAATCGTAGCGTAAGAGCTGAATCTAATAAAACTGAGAAGTCAATGTGCGTAGTCTTGATACTCACCTCTGTTCCCAGACGGAACTTGATTTCATACATGAGGATGAGTCCGCTGGGTCGAGGAGGCTCAGGCCACCTCAGCACAACTGTGTCCTCCACCCTCTCGTCCTTTTCATGAGTCACTGGTCCGGGGATATCATCTGCTTTTTCTGGAAGAGGACATTGCACTGCTCAGTGGACGCCCCTCTCATACAGGCAAATAATAATGAACTCAATTTCTAAACCTAATCTACCAATGTGCAGGTCTGCAGCACTTAACAGAGAATATGCTTGTATTACTTGTATTAATCACTTGATTATCATGCTGTTTTGGTGCTATCTTAGAATAAAATCTGAATAGGTGATGCGTCATTAAAGCTGTGTTGGTGATCTCTGCACCTGACCTCGACAAAAGTGTGATCATGACTGGTTAATATGGTATAGCTGGTATTAGTGTGTGATGATTTCAAACTACATAGTCAGCTCTGTTTGGAAGGTGTGGACTATGGTGGGCTACCTGCAGGTTTGGTCCTGGAAAAGACAAAAGCAGCAGCACTGCAGCGTGGCACCTCATGGTTGCAGGCGTGGACGTCAATGCGGTAGACAGTGAACGGCTGCAAGTTAGTGATTTCCATGAACTCTGTGTATACGGTGGCCTCTGAGAATTTATACACACGTTCCACAAGCTCTGGATCAGTCATGTTTCCCTCAGTGACGTTCCGGCCCGAACCACGCGCTAATGTGCCATTGGCCACCCCAAACAGATCCCGACGACGTCTGTCTGGAGGCCTGAGGGACAGAGACGAACACAGAAAGTTAAAAAGAGAACAGAACTGAACAGAATACAAGAGAAGATAATACATAAAAATTTAAAAGGAGATAAGGAGACAGATGACAGAAAAAAGAAGAAAGAAGAGATAAAACTTCACCAGAGAAAACACAATAATAGAAGTAAGAGTGAAAGAAAGGAAAAGGGCAATGTAGAAGTTAGACAGTATATAGTTAGTCTATATAACAAGCACAACTTCCAAATTTTAATCACACAGGGCCAAAGCACCACCCTGTGCAGCACCTGCACCTAACATACCCCTGATGCCCATCTGATGACCTATGACATCCACATTCCATATGGATGCTAAAACCGATTATTCACTAATCAAACGACAATATTACTTAAACCTATGGCTCTCATGACACTAGCTGGGTGGTTCCCTGGTGGAACAGTGAAGTGCTCTGATGCTGAAAGAGCTAACATGCTGAAAATGTTAACGTCCTTGGCCAAACACCAACGAATCCTCTCTCTGTGTCAAGCAGAGCGGCAATAATTTAGACCTCCCTGCTGTAGATAATGCAGTCACTGTAAGCTGTAAACAATTAAGTTTAAATTTCATTAGCATTAGCATATTTATCACTTCGAAGCATATGACTTATAGTTACAGTCTGTGAACTGTATTAATAAAACGTGTAAAAGGACTGCAGTTGTTTACACTTATTGCACAAATTACTAATACAAAAGAGGTAGGCTGAAAACCCCTTGAACTTGCAAAGCTTGCAGCTGCTACAATGAATATGGAATAGCGTACTGGAATAAGGTACACGTAACAATGAAGCCACAGTTGATGAAATGGTCTTCGATTCTTTCTCCTTCCAGAGAGGAGTGTGAGTGCATGTAGGTTTGTGTGTGTGTGTGTGTGTGTGTAGTGATGAAGAAGCTTAAAGCCTACGAATCACCATCGAGGACATGCATGCGACAGCAATGACTGCGCTTTACCAGCCGCTAAGGTAGCCACTGCCACTCCACAGATGCAGTCGTAGCGCAGAGGCCGTGGCCTTACCTAGAACCATCTTTAGGTGACACGTACCGATTCGCTCGCACGGGGTCTCTGCAAAGATTCAACAGTCAGACCCTACATTACGACTGCAATATAAACATGAAAGGACAGGACGATGTTGTACTGGTGACAGGTTGGAGTTGAACCAAAGTGTAGGACTAGAGACAGGACAGAGACAGAATTTGGACATGGGTACAGACACAAATAAAAATGAATTATGATGGGCAAAATTTTCACAGCTTTTTTCATAGGAATTAAGGAACATTAGGCATTATTTTTATTTTACCAAGATAAACTGATAAGCTTCGTCATGATGTGTATATAGGAGATAAGAGTGAAAAAAATTGTCCTGGCAGCAACTGACCAAAGATAAAAACTATTAGACTACAGGTTAGCACTAAATTACTTTTAGTGTGGAATCAAAACCTAAGCCTCTAAAGGATGAAATTCAGGTCACATTGGGCCAAAAAATATCTGATGATAAAAATGAACTGTGTACTTAAAACTTAAGCTTAATTAAATAGGTTAAATTATGTGCCATAAAACCAAACAGATGGCTGGCTATCTAAATCAATTAATTCCTTAATTAAGTTGATAAATTGCACTTTGGATTAATTGTTTCTGATTTTTTTGTGTCATTTGAAAAACTAGCTTGTGTTTAATGAGAAGGACTGCCATGTTTTCATAAAATCTGACATACAATACAGAGGTCCTTGAACCAGGTTTTACCTGCTGACATTTAATTAATGACTACACTTGTTTAACTGGGAAACAGAAAATTCGAATAAGAAGCTTGTGAAAATCGTGGAGAAAGAAGAGAAAAAAATGTAAGTGTCATCACTATTGCTCTATTCTACATAAAATTTATCAACAATCCATCTTAAGACTTTTCATGAATTCTAATGTGAACCTGTTTTAAATTTGTATAAACAGAAAAATGTTTATAGAAATTCCCTATTAGTGCATTCCTAAATTGATGTTAAATATCAGACTGTGGTGCTACATGTCGAGGGACCTCTTGTTCCTGCACGTCACTGAGTATGTGTGCTTGTAGGTCAGGTAGATATTAGGAGGCTGTTCCCAGTGTGACCATGAAGCCTATTTGGAATATAGGAATCTCTTCTCCTCTTAACCTCTACCTTCATGACTTCTCTCAACAAGACAATCCTCTTTCTGCACTATTAGCAGGGTCAGGAGTTTCTCCAGGGCAGGAGGCCTCTTGGCGTTTACAACCACACACAATCAAGATTAAAGGAGACATATTATGCAAAATAATAGGTCTTTGGACTATACAAATCATGCAAATTCTGAAAAGTTCTTTGCACAATATCAGTCTCACATAAAGATATATCATCAGCTTTATTCTTCACAGTTTCAGGCCTTTTCAAAATGAGCCGTTTGAATGTAAGTACTTTCAAATAATGACTTTTGTATTTCTATCGCAGTAAAGTATGAACTAGCTTGTTTGTTTCATTTCGTAAGAATGGGATAGGGGGCATGGCCAGCAACAGCTTATTTGCATGAAAGGGACAGAGCCCTGAAACGGCTTAATTTTATAAGGAACAAAACTGTTAAGTATAAAGCTGGAGATATCTCTTTATGTGAGAGTCGTTGTGTGCAAAGAACTTCATTAAGTTTTGCATAATATGTCCCATTTAAGTCATACACTTTTGGCCTGAGATTTTGACAGAGAAGACACAAGACATAAAGTCTGCTCTTAGTGTGAGAGCAACAAAAACACACACACACACACACTCAAACACACACACACCGGGATGTCCGACTTCACACTGACAAACCCAGCTCTATAAGCTACATCATTGCACGTGTCCCTGTTTAACTCAGGCACTTAGAAGGACAAAAGTGAAATCTCACAGGGAGAGATTTAGGGGTAGAGGGCTTTAATGCACCAGCACCATGTGCAGAGGACGGGTGACGTAGGGTGATTATGAAGGCTTCCGCCTGGCTCAGTGCCAGCACAGCTGATTTGCCCCCTTGCAGGAGAGAGGAAATCACAAGAGTAACTCTTTTCCTGTCTCTGTAATCTCTCTTTCTCTCTCTCCTCTTCCACCGGCTGGCTTGGAAGGGATCTTCCCTGGAAATTCATTAACATTCCAAATGGCTGCGCTGTACATTTCCTGGCAGCCGCTCACTCCAAACTAAACAGGCACAGAACAAAAGAGTGTGTGTGAGGCTAGGAGGGAGGAGGAGATGAGAGAGTGTGAGAGAAAGAAAAGAGGAGAGAGATTTCCTCTTCACTCACTTTCTATTGCCACCTCCCTCCATTCTTGCTTGGGACCCTTTGCACCCTCTCTCACATTTCACCTTTTTCTGAGACACTCCAAGTTAAACTCCAAGTTAAAATATGAGGTTCACTCAATGTAGATGGATGTCCAGCTGATGAACACATTCTCGTTGCCTTGGCCAAAACAGACATTACTAAACATTCTGACATCAACCATGTGACTAATGCTGAGTACTTGGCGGGCCATTGGGATGAAGAGGAAGAAACATGTCACCATGAGCCAAAGAGATGAAAGAAGGCAGCCAGAAGGCATTTAAGGTGCCAGCAGGGAGAATGCATTTAAAACTGAAGTATCTTTTTTGCATTGATTCCTGGGAGAAATGGATTCAGCTTATGCAGAGCTGTCCCTGGAGGACCCCTTGTTAAATAAGTATAATTGTATACGATGTATATTTATAGATACTTCAATTAATACAATGAATTCTGAGGCATCGATGCACATAAAATATTCGAATACACACTGGTGAATGTAACGTTTCTCTTCTGGATCATGGTTTTTCATTCGTCTCTGTTCAGTCAGAACTGGTGTGTGTCCTCATTCTCATGTTGTTACACCTGTCTAAACATGGCAATGAGCACAGCATTTACAGACTTACTACAGTGACGGGAATAACTTTAAATTTATGCAATATTTCACAAAGATTCTCGCATTCAAAATTCTCCTTGAAATTCTGGTTCAAAGATTTACCATGACATATTTATGCACTACTACCTGAATACCTTTCTGCCAAGGAACCAAGAAAATGTTTTTAGATGAGTTTTTTATAATTTAACAGATGTAATTGTACTTCAATATAATCTGAAGTACAATATAATTGTATTTCAGATAACAGTAGCTAGACAGAAAGCGCTGTTTACCCCTCCATCTCTCCTCCTGAAGCCTAACTCTCCAGAAATCTCTTTCCTCTCAACCTCTACCTCCAACAAAGCAATCCTCTTTCTTCACTATTAGCAGGGTCAGGAGTTTCCCCAGGACAGAGAGCTTCTCAGTGAATTCACTACAAACACTTAAGATTAAGCCATGCACTTCTGGCATGAGAACCTTACAAGACGCAGGGCAAACTCTGCTGCTAAAGTGAGAGCAACACACACACACACACACACACAAACACACACACACACACACACACACACACCATGTCCTGAGGGAGGACTTCACACCAGACATGAATGTTAATATTTATGTGACATTTGCAATGCTCAACTCTGTCCTACTAGAATTAGAGTTTTTAGAAACCCCCTTCCTTTGAAATCCTGGTTTAACTGTTTACAGTGTTTGATTTACACATTGTCTAAATAAGAAGACTCTGTTACTGAAACGTGCCTGAATGGTGGGGTAGCCATATTATCTGAGACAAATTTTACTTAAGATGCACTTTCCAGTGAACACAAATTTAATCGTATTTCTCTTACATGAATTGCAGCAGCTCAGTAGATAGCAGAGAGCAACTTTAGATTTTTGGGGGGTTTTCCCACCCAACATCTGACTAGTGGGGAGAAGAACAGATATATTAAAATGTGATACACCCCCAGTAACCAGAAAAATATGCCTACGAAACATATATTCTCTCATTTGCACACAGTGAGTGAGAGAGTCAGCTTTAGCTGGAGTGTGTGTGTGTGTCTCCTCTCCTGGCACTGGACGAAACACATCCAGCACAAACAAGGTAAACAGATAACGTGGCCCAGATGTCTTCGTGAAAACTGGCCAACAGAAGGCCGCTCCCCAGCCTCATTAACTCGGTCTCCCTCACTGCCGGGTTCTTCCAAAACACAGCTTACTAAAGCCTGCACATGCGACCACCGCTTTCGTCCAGCCAGCCACTAAACTGTGCAAGTCTGGAGACCCAGGCCTGAATTCATAACGCAACTCAGAGCAGCACTGCTACCTCCAGGTTGGACCTCACTATGGTATAGTAGGGTGAACTCTAATCCAAGACCTGTACTCTGGGATGCTTCACGAATGCTGGCCTTGAAACTTCGCCTGTTTATTTTATGCATTCGGGCCCAACTGCTGCCAGCGCCAGACCCCTTTCAAAAACCTCCCGTTCTGATCTTGTCGGCACCATATCGGAATGATTACACTGACGTTCCTGCCTGCCGGACCCAGTGCACAATTTGATTAAGTCACACGGCCTCGAGACCATGAGCTCAGCCCTGCTTTGATAGCCTGTCTCCTGGAAGACTGAGAAAAAAGAAAACATGAATTTGGACCAAAGTTGGAAGACACTGGGGAGGGCAGGGAGCAGCCTGCTCTTTGTTTCTTATTCGTTCCACCCGTTCTGAATAATGTGGGCTTTCCCCTCAAGCTGATCTGGAATGTATATGGAAAGAAGCAGTAGGGGAAGAACTGGGGGAGGCGGGGAGCGTTCACTGTACCTGGGGGTAAAGACAGCGTTGTGCAGAAAGTTCTCAAACACTTTACTGAGGGTACGCTCCTCTGCCTCAGCTTTTAGATCCTTGGTTTTGGTACATGGGCAGCACGAGCCTTTCTCGGCACCACCCGCCTCTGAATTCGTAGGCTTTGTATCCTCCTCCATGTCTGAAAGGGCTGTGGCTGAGATTCGGATTGGTATCTTCAATTCTGTGGTCAGTCAAAAGACATAAACATCAGCAGAGATTTGGATATTCTGAGAGAACCTGCTAAGAGTCTGATTGTGACTAGATGTAGAATTAAGAGTAATCAAACACTTGACCAAGGTTAAAAGTAAAAACAGGTCTATTAGCAAACAGAGAGAATGAGAGGAAAAGAGAGAGAGAGAGATGCACTTGTGCATTTGTGTGTGTGAGGCACCTCTCTTAGCTTTGTTGGAGTCATTTTACCTTTGGAGCAGTAGTTGTGCTGGTAAAGCTCTCGGTCCTCAGGCTGCCTCTGCCAGCGGAGCAGGTAGAATGTGGAGTTCCCATTGGGGGCAACTGGTGGAGACCATTTTACAACCAGAGATGAAGAGGAGTTTGCATACGCACGAGTGTCCCGGGCCATGGAAGGCTCTGTGAAATTACCAGGTCATTTCACTTAATTAATGTTTGAAAATGTTCCTGTCTTTAGAATTGTTCTCGACTAGCACTGTCATTTTAGTCCTAATCTCATTCTATTAAATGTAATACAAATCATTGTAACTGCATGTACATTATTCAAATATAACTTTATGTAATGTTGCAGTCAGAAGGATATATTGGTTAAATTTCACGCAATACTAACACCAGTGTCCTGAAGTTAACTAAGTTCACATAGTTTTAAGAATTGTAACTAAATGCGATTCCAAGTAATATACATTCATGATTATTCATTAACAAGGCACTGTATTTTTTTACAGCTCTCTTGGGCTTAAATGCTTAACATGTACCAGTTATCCCTTTATTGAACATTTCTCAAAAATTGTATTCTTTTTCTATAAAATCATTTGCGTAAATGAATTATGAATACTTGGAAGACAGACAACTTTTCATTTTATCCAAATGTTCCATATCTGAATGAAGGAGTCAAACATTAAACTAAACTAAACAGCAGAAAAAAAAATTTTTTGTTTGTTTCCCAGAGCATCTGAAATAGATTTCAGCCTCCTGAAGGGAACCAACACTGAAAGAGTAACAGAATAATAGAATACAAGCACCTTGGCATATAGCAAAATGACAGAACATTAATAAGCTTACAAGCAAACTGAGACACGTCATCATCCATCTCATCAATTCAGAAATCTATTAAAGACTAACTGTACAGCTGGACTCCATCCAGCCAGTGTCACTCCATCATTCAGGTTTTAATCTCTAATGTTCTTCAGTCCACCTGCAACTCTCTTATCTTAGCTTTAATGTAATTTAGAATATTTGCATGTATTTGTATCATTATTTTAGTTTTTTTATTTATTTCTTTTTTGTGTCTTTTGTTTAATTTTTATTTTATCTTTTATTGTTACTTTTTACATTCTTGTGTTTATGTTACTGCTTTTATTATTTGTGAGACATTATTACTCTATTTGATTTAAAATTGCTACATTCTTAGTGACAAAGAGAGGTTAGAAAATGGTTACAGAAAGTGAATTACCAAAATTTAAGACACAAAATCACAAACATTGCAAGCAGGGGCGTAGCACGAAAATTTTGGCCCCTATGCACAAGCAGTGGCCATGGGCCCGCTTAAGCTCATGGTTCACAACCACCCACAACCACAGGGGCCCTCCTCCCACTTGGGGCCCTGGTAATCTAGTCCCACTTTTCACCCAACTATGACACCCCTGATTGCAAGTAAAAAATAGCGAGAAAAATAAAATACAAGAACAATGTCTGGGCAATTTTAAGCAATAGTCCTGGAGTCTACCTGAGGCTTTGGTGCGGATGTAGACCACTTCACTCTTGGCCCCTGGATTATTCTTATCCTCCAAAAACAGGGTAATTGCTTTCACAAAGATGGCGTACTGTGTCCAGGGCTTCAGTGGGTAGAGCAGCACTCCTGGATCCAGAGATTTATCCGCAGGGAGGTCCACGTCCACCATGGACCAGCTACTAGACCCGCAGCCATCCTGTCCATCAAACTCTGTGATGTTCTGATATGGTCTGTGTTTTGGAATGATATTAACAATGATAATTTAAGTAAGCTGTCCAGAACATCTGAGTTTAGCATTTACATGTTGTTACCTCAACCTACCTGACAACCAGTTTATTTTAGATTATTCTAGTATTACATAAATAAGTAGATATTCTTCTTGCTTTTCTCATTATCTAAGGATCTGTGTAGCAGCAAGTGGTGCTTTTATGGTGAATTGACAGTGTTTTCCTTGGCTTTTGATTTTTCATAATGTGTATATTTTTGATTGCAGGCCAAAAGACACACTCACGCTTCCTTGTAGTAGACTATAAAGCTGATGAGGTCTCGGTAGTCCGGCGGTCGGTAGCGTTCCCAGAAGAGTTTTATTCGATTGCTCTGTGTGTGGTTGGACTTGAACTTCAGGATATAACTTTCACCTTAGGGCAAGAAGATTTATATTAGCAATCTTGGCAGAGTCTCTATCAAATATATGCGGCTGTGTTCTCTATCACGGCTGGATCTTAACTAACACAGTGGAATGTCTCTATTTTTTGTTGAACTGAATGGGCTTTTACATCAGGCTACGCAGTTAGAATGTATCTTCGTGTCTTATTGACTGAGGTGCAGGGCAGTTGCATTTTCAAGCACGAAAATAACACCATCGAAATTACAAAATCCATTATCATTGTGCCTCTAATAAAAAAATAAGCAAGAAAAGCTTGACCCTAAAATGAACCATTTGATTGTGAATGTATGGAGCTGACAATGTGTCTTTAATTTTAAAATACTTCTTTTTAATAACAACACCTCAAAATGCTCAAAAATCATTTTAAACCAAAAAAGCTGAGCTTTCTGATACTCTGTGTGAAATCCCACACCCAATCTGCATCCACCAAATATTACTGGATATAGACTAATCTTTTATTTGTTAATTACTGTTTATGTTTTTATGTTTTTGTACAAAATTTCATAAAAGCCTACAGACAATATAAAAATGAATAATTATGTTAGTAACAGGGCTCAAAGGCTATGCTATTGTAATTCTGTTATTAGTATAGCTAAAAAGCTAAGACTGAGTCAGAGGATGTAACCAACACACAGCTGTAATATATCGCCAAGGTACAAACAAAAACATGAAGATGACATTACAAAGGACATAAAAAATGCCCATAAAGATCATACTCACAACTGGCTCTCTCGCCATTGTTTCTGATGTCGTCTGGCTCCATGTTCCCTGTAATGCCCGTCTTCTCCCACATCTTGCGGATCTCAGACAGGCAGAGTTTGGGGTTAGAGCGGAAGAAGAGCTTTCCTGCTCGAATGGTTAGATTGTGCTGGCTCCAGTCCCAAAGGTACTGCAGGTGCTGGTTGTCCAGAGCTGAGAATGCGTATGAACTGAGGCACAGATCAATAAGACGAATTAGAAACCTTCCAGTCGCTTAGTCTTTCTACTTTTATAGAAGGCATATCAACCAGATCCTTGAATAATTTGTGGAGACCAATATGAGGAAGAATTAGAAACCTTCCAGCACCTCAGGCTTAATTGTTCTTTAGAAGGCCTACGGGACATTTCGTTATGTATCATCAATTCTGCCCCCTTCTGTGTCAGGTGTATGGGATGTATGCAGATTGTCTCTGTTCACCTGTACAAACCAACGAGCGTACATAGGAGTGCATGGATGACATCTGGAAACATTTGCAGTTTGAGCAGGCTCAGTTCAACTAAGCAGCTAAGGAACGTGGGGAATGCACACAGTCCTCCTCAGGATGAAACCTGATAGAGGAGAGTTTCATTCTCATGACCCTCTCTACAGTCTTGTCCAAAGATCCAAAAATACACAGCTCAGCCATAACATTAACACCATCTGCCTAATATTGTGTATATGTCCCCCTTGTGCCTACAAAACATCTCTGATCTGTTGTGGCCTGGACTCCAAAGACCTCTGAAGCTGTTCTGTGGTATCTGGCATTTTGATCCATTGAAGCTGCAAGCCAGGGCTTCCATGGATCAAAAGAGTGTGTCCAGCACATCCCACAGATGTTCGACCAGATTGAGAACTGAGGAATTTGGAGGACAAGTGAGGACAACTCCATGTTCCTTAAACCATTCCTGAATTTTTGCCATGAAGGAATGTACTAGGCTTGCAGCAATGTTTAGCTAGGTGGAACAGGTCAAAGTAATATCCACATGAATCTCAGAACCCAAAGGTTCCCAGTAGAACACTGGCCAGAGCATCACACTCTTTCCTCCAGCTTGTGTGCTTGTGTTATCTCAGGAACGGTGCGCGCACACATGCATGAAAAAAAAGTTAATCATCCTCCTTCTGCCATTGTTCCATGGTGCACTTCTGATGTTCATGTGCTTTCAGAAGTGAACAGGGGCCAGCAGGGGCCAGCAGGGGCACTCTGATCAGTCTACGCCGCTGAAGCCCCTTACGCCGCAGCAAGCTGTGATGCACCCTGTTTTCCAAAACCTTTCTATCATAGCCAGCATGATAGCCTTTTTTTGGCTATCCTTTTCTCACTGAATCTTGGGCACCCATGTCCCTGTCATCGGTTCACCAGTGGTCCCTCCTTGGAACAATTTTGCTAGGTACTAACCACTGGAAACACACCATAACACCTGCAAATTGATGCTGTAACACAGATGATGCTGTAACATAGTCATCTAGTCACTAAAATTTAGTCACTCAGACCCTTTTGCTTGTCCCTCTTTACTGCCTCCAGCACACTAACTTCAAGAACAGACTGTTCACTTATTGCCTAATGTACCAAAAACACTGCCACTAAACCACTGTAACAAATGAATCAACATGACTTTCCTGTCTGTGGCTTCAAAATTATGGGTGAGCTATATATGTTACAAAATTTTGAAGTAGTCAGAAATAATCACATAAAGCAAACACATTTAATATCATATTGTATAACTGAAAGAGTAACTTTAAAGTTAGGAAAATTTAAATGTAAGCTGGGATTTGTAGGTAAAGAATCAATACAAACAAACAAATAAAAGAAAAAATGCCTTGCAATGACCCTGAATATCCCCTGTTTAACTCATAATAAAAGATTCTAAGTAATTTTAGACTAATCATATCGGTCCTCAAGTGATTGGGGACCCCCACATAAAGGCCAGAGACAGTAAAAAAAAAAGTAATTAAAAACAAAAATGTTTTTCATCCAACAGTGAAATGTATTAACTTTAAAGTCTTTAAAGTCCTAAATTCCTTGGAGTGCATACAGCTGTGTGTGTGAGTGTGTTTGTACGTAAAAACAGCATTAGTTGCTCTGCTTTATTTGGAGCCCATAAAAGTGCACAGGCTCACATTCTCACTTCTCCCAGCTGTACATTCCATCACGCGGAGCATTCTATCATTTTCATACGTTCCTATGGAAACCTGCAAAGACTCGAAAACACTTTAAAGGGAGCTTTTTGAAGGATGGGAGCCTTAGACTAATGTATCTTTCTTCTTGTGTGAGGTTGAAAAAAAACCCCAGAGGTGTTACATGTGAGAACTGACAAAGGCCAAGCAGCAACAGGGCTTCAACCTGTAACAAATGGTGAGGCATTTTATTTTAGCACTGACCAGTGTGTGTGTGTGTGTGTGTGTGTGTGTGTGTGTGTGTGTGTGTGTGTGTGTGTGTGTGTGTGTCTGTGTGTGTGTCCGTGTGTGTGTGTTGGGAAGATACTGGCATCTCCTGCAGGTGTGCAGAGGTAAGCCAGGTGTGTCTCGTAAAAATAAGCAAAAACTCTAATTAAAATCCTTTTTAGTGTGTGTAAAAACACACATGCTTAAACAAGATTGTTTGTTGTACAAACAGACCATCACATTTAGTGCATATTACGGGCAGTAGTCTATAACTGGTGCATATAAAGTTTCCCTGAACTGTGGTGGATGACTCTTACTCCTTTTTGGATATTCTGTAAACCACATACAACAGCTTTCATTCATTTACTTGTTACATTTCAAACTCACATTCTGAATTCAAATTCATGTAGTACTGAATCATAAAATCATTTTTAAAAAATCAACTATATAGCAATGAGTTATGCTAAAACAACTGTAGGATTAAATTATAACGTTGAAAAAGAAAGCCTTCATGACGTAAGCAATTTTAACTGTTAAAAATAACTTTAAAACCTTTTATTATTTTATTTTGCACCTTTACAAATTTATTCATTTACCCATTTCCCATTTTTGTCTCAAATGCTTTTGAGCAGGGGTGCGCCAATTATTAATTTTTATGTACAACCCTGATTCTTTACAGCCAAAAAAGGACAGTTTTTATAAACCCTTTCTTTTCAACCTGAAGTTCTCAATGTGTGGGATAAAAGAACACACATGAAACTTAGGTGGCCCTGAAGTGCAAATCACACCAACAAATTCCTAAACACAACAACAAACGGTGAAACACAACAACTTGAGAAGCATGACATAAACTTTGAGAAGCACAAAAACAAATGGGGACTCAAAAATAAAATTAAGGAGCACAAAATAAAATTAAAAAGTACAAAAACAAAATTGAGAATCACAAAAACAAATTAAGAATCAAAAACAAAACTGAGCAGCACAAAAACAAAATTGAGCAGCACAAAAACAAAATTGAGCAGCACAAACACAAAAGAAGAATCACAAACACAAAAGAAGAATCACAAAAACAAATGGAGATTTTATAACTCGGATCGCCGGGGCTGTTATAGAAAACGAGGGGTCTTTGGAAAGGTCTCTTTAGCTCTATCTAACTGTGCAGTTTCACTGAGATTGGTGTTTGCCCCGCCTAAAAAAGCCGCGAGAAACTTCTGTGGGGGACTTAGGTAGTCAAAGGCGAGGTGAACATATGTAGTATGTCCTGAATCAAAATATTCTCGAATAGCTAGAGCTACACTTGGGTCACGGTTATGTTCATTTTCGGAAAAAGCACTAGAGGCAGAGTAACTTCTGGTCCCAAAGACAAACAGTGTGGTCATCCAATCAGTGATGTCTCCTGTTGTTGACTGGTTCCATACCCTTTCCGGGAGTGCTTAATGTAATTGTGCTTCTCAATTGTTTTTGTGCTTCTTAATTTGTTGTGTTTCTCAATTTGTTGTTTTGTTTAGTAATTTGTTGGTGTGGTTTGCATGAAACACACTAGTACACATGAAACACACTAGTCTATTCTATTAGCAAAGTTACCACAGGAAAAAATCAATTCTCCCTTTAGCAGGGCAAACAGGCATTTTCAATCAGTAAATGATCAGTTGCCTTTTTGAATGCCATGAATCCAATGAAGTGAATAATTAAATTACTCAATTAGTTATTGTACCACAATGTAGCAGCTGAATGTATATATACAGTGTCTGCCTCACCTTATTTCCCTCCATATATTACATCACACATTGACCAAAATGAAAATGTAGGGTCCAAATTCAGGGGCCAAATTGTCAACTGTGTGTTTTCAGCAACAATCTTCAGGCTAATTCTTCCCTGAGGCTGAGTAGTGCATGTTTCTCCACCATAAGTAAGTATGGTACTACTGTGGAATTCAGGCATGCATCTCTGTCATGCAGCTAGTAAGAGCAACCTCGGCTTTGTACTGCTTGGAGCTTTGGCCTTGAGTTCATATGCACATATGAATATTATAGGGTAGTATTTTGGGGGGGGGGGGGGGGGGGGGGGGGGGGGGGGGGGGGGGGGGGGGGGGGGGGGGGGGGGGGGGGGGGGGGGGG
>JBBMFX010000017.1:3333143-3347201 GCA_037832545.1 Rhabdalestes septentrionalis
TATCATGTGTACGCTATAGTTTGTGTGTCAGGAACGGTTGTATTTTATGTGTAACCTAGGTTAGCCCAAGTTTGCATAGCTAGCTAGGCTACCACTCACCTAGCCACTGCAATAATTCTTTTCAATTTATTGAGGTTAATGTTTGTGAAAAAACATGCTCCCGTTACATACAGCACATAGAAATAGCACCGTAACTTCAGCATGGCAAACAGCATCTTTATTTGGTGCCTTAACTTCATTGTAATGTAATTGCAGTGTTCTAGAGTGCAGCGTGTTAAGGTATTCTGCCTTGGTTTTCCCTCTGTTTTTGGAAGTTATGGCAGTTTTGGAAATCTAATTTTTACCACAAAACAACAACATTGACTTAAGATATTTTGCTACATGATAAAACTGATGTCGATTGTTTCAAAAATGGCAATAACTCATTTTCGCCCAAAATTGTCTTTTGCCTTTGCACGGCAGAGTAGGTCTTGGGACATTAATGGCACATCAACATTGATCTCTATTTTCCACAACAGCTCAACAAAGGGCAGCAGAATTTCAGCTCATCAGAGCCTCACTACATTTAAAGGCTTGGTGACAAATTCCAGAGCAACAAAGGGAAACACTTTTATCCAAGCTTTCATGTGTCCCAGATCTACATATGCCCCTAGCACTCATTTTAGTGTTAAAGACAATGGCTGAATTGTGGGGTAATACAAATATGGCCATTCACTGTAGGAGTGTAAAGAGAGAGAAGAAAGAAAAGTTAAATCAAAGCCAGAGACTTTAGCTCAAGACAGCATGGCTTCTTTCTGTTGGATGTTGTTTTGGGTACGGATGAGGGTACAAATATTTCAGCATGCATAGGGGTGGTAAGTGGGCCTTAAGCTAATTTCCATCTCTACAGCAAATCAGTTTAGCTCAGTTAAAGCGTGTGTGATGGTGTAATTCAACTTTACATTTATCACTTGTGTTTCACAGGCCTGTATGAAATACACTACTATGGCATTTTCTTGGGATCAGTATGAACAATCTTGGATGGGTATATGTAAGAAGCACAGGCTCTTAAGTAAGTGCTTTCACAAACAAACACTTATAGCTCAGCAAAACACGTCACACTGAAGCACCTGACCCCAGCTCTGCTTCCCTCGCTCATCTCACTCTCTCAGCTGGTTGAGGGATATTCGAACAAGGGTCACAGGCAGCCATGCAGTCTGAGGAGGGGCGGGGGGGCTGTTTTTGTTATTATGCTCATTTTATGGCCCTCCTATTTTTGCCTTTTTCTAACGGCCTCTGCATTTGTAACACACTGACTGACCAACACGATCCACAAAAGCCTGCTCTTTCAGAGGGCTCAGCACAAATGTTACTCACTCTCTCCAGAACAATCTGCACTAATGTCTCAAAATGTCTCAAAGACTGAACTGATAGAGTTGTATTAAAATGACTAAGAATTACATCTCATGAAATTATCACACACTGTCATTGTGAAAGAATTTGTGGCAGAATTTTGAAAAGTTCATTTTAAAGCATAAATTTGCCTAGAATTATATATATATATATATACATATATATACATATAAATTTATTATTATTTTTTCCCTTCAAGCTAGCTGGTTCCCTATAAGTAACCTTGATTGAGTGTACAGCCCTCCAGAATTTGAGAACAAAATCTTCATATATTTTCATATAAGAAAAAAGAATGTTATCTGAACAACTAATAGCCCTAAACTGAATTTATATACCTAAGAGGACAAGAGAAATCACCCACCCACACACAAACAATGAAAGACTAGGCCTGTAAAGCTTCATCTCAGACTGCCTCAGTGGTTTATGAAATGATCATCAGAGGTGAGTGGAGGGGATTCTATACAGACAAAGCGTCTACAACACTCAGCTGCGTGTATGTGTGTGTGTGTGTGTGTGTGAGTGTGTGTGTTTGAGTGCACGTGCACATGTTCACGCCTGCAAGAGGTGAACAAGTTCATCAGTGCCGCAACGTCTCCAGCCTGCCGCAGACAGATTCAAACTCACTCAAGCAAGAGTCAAGAGGGGGTCTGGCGTGGCTTGGCTGGCTGCTGCCCCTCCCGCACACCCCAGACAGAGAAGGGAGAGGGGCGGGGGGATCTCTATACCCCAAAAACAACCATGTGTTCAGGGATAGGACCTCACGCGAGGCAGATTGACTACAGAAACTGATACATGACACCTCTACAGTTTAAAATGAAAAATTCAATTTACATAAACGACCCTTCACCTTAAAATAGGATATGGAAATGTTTAGAGTCTAAGTGTTGCTGATTTTGACAAGAAATCAAAGCCCTGTGCAATCATCACACACTTGGACGAAGGTGAAAACTGTGTAAATGTGATGTTTTGCCCTACTAGTATTTCAAGTGATCAGTCATTGGGAGGCCCTGATATAGACGTGAGTAAGTGCATGTATACTGGGACAAATGTGGCACACAAGTATAGCAGCTTAATCATACCAGCACTTACTGCACGTCTTCCGGCCTCATCAAGAGTTTCCATGTCCTTCAGGCCCACCCAGCTTGCCACACGCACGCACGTGTGCACGCACACACACACACACACACACACACACACTGCAGTGAACCCTCATCTTCATTCACCCACCTCCTCCACCCCGCCATTCTACCCCTGCTCTTTCACAGAGCTGCTGCCTCTTCAGCTGCCTGACAACTGCCCCTTTAGCCGACACTAAAGGAAGCTTAATGCTAGCGCTGTTCTAACGCTGCCTTACAGTCTCTGCAGCAGGCGGCTAACAGTGGCCCAGTGTGGAGGCGGAGACTGAGAGGGGCAGTGTGGTTTAGAGCAGAGACTCTATTTATACCGGCTCCTCCTCCAGCCGCCAAACTGCCTTTATTGAAGCCAGATGTGAAGATGCAGACAGAAATGGTTGATCTCTGGCTCTCTTTCACACACAAACACGTGTAAGCTCCACATACACACACACAGCAACACAAAGGAAGGGACAATAGGGGGTACTCCCGACAAAAGCATATATTGTTGCTCATTTCAAAAAATTTCAAAACATCAACAGTTTCAAAACATCAGCTCTCCTTAACACTGATCTTCGGACCCATAGACATAAAAAGTTAATAAAAAAGACGTAAAAACTTCAAATCTAATTTCATTAATGTACAGAACATTTTCATCTTCAAATTTAAAGCTAACATTTCAGAGAAGTAAGTGTGTGTGAGTGTGTATGAGTGTGTGTGACATATAAAACAGCTGCAAATCACTGAAATTGCGCTTTCAAATTATAGTACACTTTCCACATTTTCTGATTAATTAAATGGTTAAAATATCAGCAAATTTATTATGCAACAAGACTACTCTCCTGCCTGAGACATGACAGGTTCTATGATAGTTCTGAGTTAAGATTTTGGTCAATTTAAAAAAATAATAATTTAATCTCAGAGAGATTGATTTAAAGTGTTGTAAGGCAAAGGAGCCCAAAGAAGATGTTACCATGTTCTGAAGTGTCACGTATTTTACCATTATTGACACTACATGTAAAATTAAGAAGACCTGTAGGTTCACTGGTGGTAAATAAAATGAAAATGTATTTCTGTTGTACGCTACTGGTTCTTATCACTCCACTGTAAAGAAATTGGGAAGATTTTCTAGCGCATAATTTTCCATCAAACAAAATACTTAACTAAATTTACTTGCAAGGTAATAATGAACAATCAGTAGTCTTTCTCTCTCTTTTTCTTTTTCTTTCTGTTTCAGTTTCTTTGTCTCTCTCTGTCTGCCTCCCTTGCTTGCTATCCATAAACATGGTGCTTGAATGACAATGAGTGCTTTTGGAGCAAGGCTAAATGTGTTCTGACCCAGCTGATGAATAGCGTGTCTTTGTCAGCCCTCAGGACCCTGAGTCCATCGATCTGTTGGTGACTCCAATGGCACACTGTCAATCTCATAATTGCCTTGAGAGAGAGACAGAGAGACAGGGGGAGAGAGAGGGAGCACGAAAGAGAGAGAGGGAGCGAGAGGGAGAGGGAGGAGCAGAGAGAGAGTGTCAGAGGGAGAAAGAGAGAGACAGAGAGAGAAAGAGACAGTCAGAGAGGGGGAGAGAGATGAAGAGAGAGAGAGACAGAGTCAGAGAGAGAGAGGGAGAGAGAGAGAGAGAGAGAAAGAGACAGAGTCAGAGAGAGGGGGAGAGAGGAAGAGAGAGAGAGACAGAGTCAGAGAGAAAGAGAGAGAGAGGGAGAGAGAGAGAGAGAGAAAGAGAGACAGCTCCCACACACTTACAGTCCACAACTAGGCTCTAGTCTTTCTAGTTTATTTTAGAAGGAAAGAACTGTTATTAATGGATTACTGCTGAGGCTTATTTCCACTCAATATGTGTTGATATTGATACTCTTACCTATATCTAAAGTTATAAGGGGGTTTGGCTCAAACCAGAAATGAGTGTGAGGTGCTGCATGCAGTGTGTTTTATGCAGACATTCAGTAGTCCAGATCATGGAACAATACACACTATTTGGCTTATGGATGCTAACAATACTAAACGTTTATGCCCTAAAACTTAAGGTAATTTTTTTTTGTAAATGTGGTCGTTCTGAACTAATTCTGTCAGTATCATAAAAGTGATGAATTTCAATATTCAGCCCTATTTGTAAGTAGTATATTTACAAGCAAGGCAAGAATATTCGTAACCCTAATTAATATGGCAAAATGTAATGTGATACAATCAGCCAGCTTGGAGAGAGATGGGATTTGCTAATTTAGGCATAATTGTGCCTTTCATTATAAAAGAGGCCCAAATGCCACCTGCCACAACAAGATTTCCTTGTTTAGGCTTTAATCTGTTCCACCCAGAACCAGCAATGGTTCAGATTCATCTACCAAACTGTACATTTAGAGATGCTACTTTAGTTAATAGTCATGCTGAACTGGCCTGGCAAACATTAGAGGGTCTGGGTAAGGTTTGTGTTAACACAGGCCTCGTGAACATACTCTCTCGTGCAGTGGTGGTGGGAAGCAGACAGTGTGACGATTTCTATAATCATTTAAAAAATAAAATAAAATAAAAAAGAAGCTGACATCAGTTCAGAGGCTAGCTTTAATCCTACCCCAGGCAAAATTGCGCTTGTCTGGCAGCCCATGGCAAATAAAATAACCGAGACAGTCGCCTGCAGGCCACTCGGACACTTGAAATAAGGATTGTAGAAGATTTCTTTAGCTTTCAGTACATTCATAGTTCATCTCTGCTGCCTTCCACACTTCCTAATATGTACAAGGCACAATGACAGAAACGATGTCGTGGCAAGTAAAAAGGAGACAGATTTTAATTTAAGCCTAAAAAAACAATTAATATCAGCTAAATTAAACAGACGTGAATAGTTTTAGTTACACAAAGATTTATGTACTTAAATGATTATTACCCGTCTAGGAAATGCCAAATATAATTATTGCTTCTGACTTTAAACATTAGGGATTTTAAGCACCAACAGGTGTAAATATGGTTATTGTGTACAAAAACATAAATCTGCATTTATCATGGAAGCTAAACATAAACTCTTCAATGAAAGCAGACTGTTTCACTACCTTCGCTTCCCTCATGACCAATTCTTTGGAAAATGGAAGAAAGAACTAAACTAATCAGGGTCCTTTTAATTCAATGAAGGAACACTACTGTTATCTACAAGCACACACAATGAAGCGACATTAACTGGAACAGCACAGACATTTTTTCACCATAGCAGACACCACACCATCACCGTTTTCACATAAGCTGCTATATTTATATATGTGCACACACACATGCACCCAACTGCATTAACATAAACTTAAGACTATGCGTGTTTTACATCTCTTTGTTATTTCAGTTGTAATGGGATTTAACATGTCCACTAGTTTGGTTTGTAGAGTGGTATAAGTGCATGCAATGAAAATCCATTACACATATTACAGCTGTGTGTGTTCATTATAGAATAAAGATAGCAATAAATCTGGGGAACTTTAATGTTGGGTGATGTTATAAACCAGCTGATTTGTCAGTCAGGCCCGTCTGCACACATCTACCGTGCCGTTGCTTCGCCCAACTAGGCCACCTGCCGTGCAAAGACTGACATTCCAGAGGGCTCGGTGCATGGGGCTTGAGAGCACACAATAGCTTAGCCTGAGGCGTACACACGCACACACATACAAACACAAAAACAAACACACACACTAACACATGCAAGGAGGCGCAGTACATGCAGTTCCCTACGACTGCACGCACGCACGCACGCACGCACGCACGCACACACACACAGGTACTGGCACATTATTTTCTACAGAAGAACAGCAGGGCCGTATTCTCACACTTCAGTCCATCAACACTGCCGTAGCGTGCTAGGGGTCAGGGTTTATGTCTAATGCGCGCCAAGGCCAAATACACGCAAACACCCGACCTCTAAGGTCACCTTAGCACCAAAACATTGAGGTCTGAGCTCTGGCTGACCAATGGTATGGCTAGCAGGCCTGGGACTCCGCAGAGGAGCTAATGGGCTTAGGTGTGGAGGCCAGACTAGCCATGGCGGTGCTAAGCCTGTTTGGCCAGCTGTCAGTCTGTCTAAGTGCTCCTCGAGATCAGAAGCTAGGGGTAGGGAGGAGACGAAGAAGAGAGCGAGGGAGGGAGGGAGGGAGGGATAGAGGTAGAAATGGAGGGAGAAGAATGGATACAGGGGGGTTTACTGAGAAAACATTAACCACCCCCAACAATCTTCCTCTCTGCTCGTTCTCCATCTGCCTCTTTAACGGTCAGTTTTTCGTCCATCTCCCTGTCCACTCCAGCGCAGCCCAAAGAGCGTACGTGTTCTGTGCTGACCTGCTCCTTGCATGAAATGGATAAAATGCCCCTGTTGACCCCATACGCCACCCGCCCCCCCTCCCCAGCTGGCCAGCACAGGGCTAGAGCAGCAAAACAAGCCGTGTCCAGCCTGGAACAGAGTGTACCGTTAGGCTGAGTGCAGCACTGCTTTAGGTGCTTGTGTAAAAGAAAGAGAGAGAGAGCTGGAGGGGCAGGGTCAAATGCTGCACATCCTCATCTCTCTACAGTAAGCTAAATGCTCTAAATTAGGATTTGCTACAACACTTGTGCATGCTAAATCCACTGGTATTTGCAGAGAGTGCATGTGGGTGATCTCATTGCTGTTTGCTGGGTTTATGCAGATGCCTGGGAGCTACACTGTAGTATTTTGCTAAAAATATCACTATGTAAACAGAATAGTGGAAAAATGCATTAGAGCTCAGCTCTAGAGTGTTGAAACAGAGCAAACAGCCCTCTGAATGAAACTGTTGCTGTGAAAATCTTGACTTAATCATCAGTAATAACTGGCGTGTTTGGCGTTTAAGTTTTGGCCTGTGGGGCTGAAAAACGCCTCTAGGATTTAGGCAAGAATTGAGTTTACACTTCTGAAACTACACGGCAACATTAGCGCAGTCCGTATCGCATTAATAATCGAGCATTCAACTATTCATTTTACATTTATGCATCTGGCAGGCACTTTTATTGAGGGGGGTAGCAAACGTAGCACGGTGCACTCGCCCAGTCAGTGAATCCGAACTGTAGTTCGTGGCATGAGAGGTTTTACCCACCAAATTATCCAACTGAATGTAACTGCACAATTATCTATGTCTTTGTTACAATCTACATTAGAAAGCCTTGGACAAGAGATCTGTCATCAAATGCATATGAGTCAAGCTCACCTGGTTGTTTCTTAATGTAAGATAGATCATCTTAAAAATTATGAAATCATTAAGAATTCATGGCCTGTGCACAATTTAATTGAGAAGTAGTTTATTCATGGTAGCTCAACATTACAATGTGTTAATGCCTATAAGCGCATCAGTAAAGCTTGTCCGGGTCAAAGTCTTCTCCATATTAATGGGCTGAACTTAAAAGTGCTTGAAATACATTCTAGCAAAAACCTGTCATCTGTTCACCTTCCCTCGTCTCAACGAGTGTGTGCTCAGTAACAGCAGATGACGAAGGGCCACTTAACCTCCTGACCATATTTTCTACAGGAAGAGAAGCTCTCTCCTCCATTCTCCTCTTCGCTCTCCTCCACTTCTCAAGTTGCTGCAGCTGTTAGCAATAGCCTCGAGAATAGTGAATGTGTCCACTAGTCGCTCACACTACATGCCAAAAGGGTCTCCTCACACTCAAGCCCACCCACACACACATACACTGTATGAGGGGGAATAAGCGTAAACCATCAAAATATCCAATTTTTATAAAATTTTAAACAACTTTTAACTCTAAACAATAGTTATAAAATATAAATAGGTACATTTGTTGTTGGCTGAAGACTGATTAGTGATTAGCTTGGTTAGCATTTATATGGTCAGCACCTCAGTGCACAAAATTGATTACAGAAAATAATTTCTGCACGTTGGAGAAAACTGTTTATATTGCTAGCCTACATATGAACAGCTTGATTGCTTTTGATGCCGCAGACTTTGGGTGCATCACGACATCACATAAAAGTAACTGTGAATCATTCAGAAAAATCAGCTCTAATACAAAGCATAAATGCGGCGCTGGGCTCTCACAGACTCTGTAAGCACTTCAAAGGGGCTAAACCATCTAAACATTTGCAGAAATTTGTGGAATTCAACATGGCTAATTGCACCGGTCCCGTGTGTGCGTTCCACATATTAGTCAACTAGGCTGATGATACAAAGGCTTTTATGTGAGAGGAGAGCCATTTAAGAAGAATGGGGAGGGGGATTTCACTCCTTCTTTATTTACAACCCAACTTCCTGAACAGGCCACATGAGAACGGCTGGTGGGGCACATGGCCAGCAAAACAGAGGGAAAGGAAGGAGAGCGCGAGAGAAAGAGAGAAGGAGAGCGAGAACAAGAACTGGCATCTCATTCTAGTACTATTCCAAGACGAGATCTCAGTGAGAAATGGAGGCCACAGATACATATACACACAAGTATACATCAATTCCAAAACGTAGACAAACATTCGCACAGACACACGGAAATGTATTCTTATTTGGTCCAAGCTCCACATGGTCATATCTCAAATCCGTTTACATCACAAGCACTTACCTAAGTCATGAACCCCTAACCCATCGGAAACAAAGGCAGTGTTAAGAAACGATGGCAATCCTCCCAATTCCAAAGAGGCTAATCATGGTTAACGGTTTAAAAATACCCACAGGAAAAATGTGCCACAAATACCCATTTTTGAAAGAAGCTTGGACTGTAATTATGAAACAGCAGCAATGCTCTAAATCCTAAACCTCTTTTCCCTATCAAAATGTACACTTCATTGATCTACTACTGATACTACTGTTCTACTGTCCTACAGCGTTTCTTTAATTTTCAGAAAAGCTGAAACATCAGATCAAAGAAGACCAAGTGTAGCAAAAAGAGGTCAAGTAAGGGATGGAGTTCCACCAGGACACAGACTGTGTCCTCTCTCTTTAATTACATAACGGTTGTACCGACAGGGGGTGGGGGTGGGGGGAAGCCAACAACAAACAACAGACACAGTGACGAAAAAAGTAGGCGTTACATAATCCAGTCCAACCCAAGCGTTTTTATTCAGACTAAGCAGGGAGCAGCCCACGGTGTGAAGAAACACAGGAGCGGCTCTGAGAAAGAGGAGGATGATACAGAACAGAGGGACACAGGAAAAAGAGAACTGAGGCAGAGTCATCATCTTTCAACACCCCAGTTCACCCAACAGAGGAGGACACAATCCACAGATATGAACAAGTAATAAAGAAAGACCTCCAGATAGAAAGAAATGAAAAAAAGGAGGAAGGTAAGACACAATCAAGAAAAGTCAAAAAAGAAAATCAAAAGATCAAAGAAAGAAACAGAGACAATGAAATATATAAAGAAAGTAACAGAAAAGAAACAAAAAGTGGAAATGAAGAAAGAAACAAAAATAAAGAACACATGGAGTGGTGAATAAAGAATGGTCTCTTTATGATCACAGACCAATATTATAGTTGATCTTTATTATCTTAAAGGTTTCATTTACAGCCCATTTATGAAGTCCATCCTCCTGTGACCCCTCTGACCCTCCTCCTCCATCACCGTACCTGACTATACTATACAGAGACATTCTCTCTCTTTCTCTCTCTCTCTGTCTTATCTCCCAGACAGACTCAGGAATCCACAGAATGTAGCAGGAGGCCTCCTGAGGGGGGGGCAACCTCCTGCTGGACTGACCCCTACAAGGACTATGAGAGAGAGAGAGAGAGAGAGAGAGAGAGATAGAGAGAGAGAGAGATAGAGAGAGAGAGAGATAGAGAGAGAGAGAGAGAGAGAGAGAGAGAGAGAGAGAGAGAGAGTGTGTGTGTGTGTATGTATGTGTTTGTGTGGACACTGACCCCCTGAAGGCCAAACAAAGTGGAGGCTGAACTCTCCAGTTATCTCTCCCTCCTGTTCCCAGCCCAACACACAAGCACCCTGATGTTTGCCTCTCTCCACCTCAGGACATACAAAACCTCTCACAGCCCAATATTAAAAGGTATTTGTGCTTTGAGTATTCAAGCAAGAACAGTGAGTAACTTCCAAATTAACAATAACAATCAACTCTCTTTCATGTCATGAACTCAATTTCCCCCAAAGCCATTACCCATAAATAAAACGGAGCCTTAAAAGCAGTAGGAGTCATCATATAAAAAAGAGCAGGAGGGCCGCCAGAGAGAAGATTAAATCAGAAGTGAGGGTTTCCTTTTGATAACTTTGGAAAGGTCTTGTTTATTCCTGGAACATAGAGTTCTCCTCAAGTTTAACAGAGCGGCACGCACTCCAGACCTCAATTAGGAGATTTATGCCTCCATTAAGGATGGCAGATAACGGCGCTGAATGCACCTCGGGACACTGCATCCACCTGTGGCAGGACGTATTGGGACTATTTTAGCTTGTCTTCATGGCTGTAGCTTATGTTCCAGGCAGTGGGCAATCCTCACTAATGCTCTTGAATGATGAGAATATTCAGAAAAGGCCTCATCCCACATTCTCCGTCTCATTAGGCAAGAGGAACCCGGTTCCACACTCCTTCTACTAAAGGGCTAGAACTTTTGGATTAAGCCACAAGCAGTAGAAGATTTGTGGGGTCCTAAACTAAATAAACACCCCATTAATCCACACTCTAAGAAGTGCCTGGCATGAAGCATCTGGGTTTGTTTTGAATTTTTTTTTCCTCCCTACTATGCAAAATTGCAGCGTCAGGAGGGGCTTCGATGTGACTTCGAGACTTTCAAGACGAGTCTGTCGAAGTAACAAGGTCAGCATGGAGACAGGAAGGACAGAGGGTGAGAGAAAAAGAGAGAGCAGAAGAGAGGAAAAAAGAGGGGACAGGAAAACTCCAAGTAAAAGGGACTTGGGTTTATAAATGAACATCCTCTCTGTCCTCTGAAGGAGCCTGGCCTGTCCAACATAGCTCTGGCATGAGGTGCCACCAGTGTTCCTTTGGCGGGAGTGATCCCGATGAGAAAAGCCTCCCGCCTCAAAGGATGCCCGTAGCCCGCAAGCAAGACGGATGCCAGGCAATTAAATGAAAACCCACTCGTTCAACAGTCACGGTCTGGAACCATTTTAATAAGCTGGAAACTATTTAGAAAATGGTTGATGGTTCAGATGCCGATGAGAAAACAAAGGCCTTCATTGTAAATGGCAGAGTGCTCGTGTTTTCTTCGTCGATCAACACGGCTGCCAAGAAGCCAAAAGAGCAGGGCGACAAATCCAATAGCTGTCGACGCCGCTTTTGGTTTTCCGCCTCCCTACTTTAAGAAGAAAAGCAGGGGGGAAAAAAAGATGGGGCATGAAACTGTTGCTGTTTGTGGTGAATGCCATGTCTGAAGGAAATCTGAAGGCACATCAGAATCAATTTATGATAACCCTACTAACCCGTCATGTCAAAGGCTATGTAATTATGTAATTATGCTGGGAAACCAAGTTCAGTCCAAGCCACAGCAGATTCCTTTGTTAGGTGTGTCAGTTTACAAAAACGAAGGATAAAAAAAAAAAAAAAAGCTCCTTAAGAGTGAGCCCAATCAAGGCCTACAATTACAGACACACAGAGACAAGAAGACATTCTTTCTCTTTCTCTCTCTCTATAGATTTTACTGGATATGTCCAAAGTTTAACATAAAAAAATGTACATATATATATACACAGTCTTATGTTCCAAGAGCACCCATATATAGCGAAAAAACATTTTAAAAGACATTTTAATTTCATTTCATACTCATTAGCCTTAAGGAAGATGTAAAGAAAAACCCATATTGTACAGTTTACCCAGAACCCATGCAGTGCTAGAATGTAAACACCGATCTTACCCCTGTATAGACTGCACTGTAATTAATGCACATGCATTTCCTTTGGTATAAGCAGTGTAAATACAGTAGGGGTGTGCAGAGCGGCCACTATTTGTGTCTGTATTTGTATTTGTTAAAAGGGAAAATTATTTGTATTCGTATTTATGTTTGTATTCGGGTAAAATTCATAGTGCAGCGTGCAAACAACGTCAGAATCTCCTCCTGAACTTGAGCGTGTGATGGGTGGAAGGGGCGGGGGAGGCGGAATATCTAAAAGTGAAAGTGATCAATCGGCCACACATGAACACACCACTGCCCCAAGTGTGAACAGCCCAAAATTCCTCTGTATTTTAACCCATTTACCAAGTGAAGTAGCGGGTAGCCATGAATTCTGCCCCCGTGTGGAGATGTGTGTGGGGATGGGGAGCAGCGTGTGGGGAGCGGTGTGTGGGAACGGTGCTTACTCAGGGTACCTCAGAGGTCTGAAGCAGTCTGGAGGATCGACCCATGACTTTCTGATCGCAGAGTGCCCAAACCATGCGAGTGAATAACAGAGCGAGGAGGGGGGGGTCCCGAATACAAATATTTTTAAAAGTATTTCTCCGAATACGGTTTTCATAAAAAAACACGTTATTTGTGCCAATCCGAATACCGTATTTGTATTTGTCTCCACCCCTAAAATACAGCAATACATACATTTAATATACAGTAATCAAAATACAGGGTTTAAAAAGAACAAAATGAAAAACACACGAACACTCGGGGGAATTCTGGACTGCAGTGTCACAGAGTAGCAGTCAATCAGCAGCAAGGAGAAATAAATATTGTTCTTGGATTGGCTACTTTTAAACCTCCCACCTTTGAGTACAGCTGAGTGTGAAGTTTGGGCTTGTGCCCCCTTGTCCTCGCGCTGGTTGTTTATGTTTGGAGCAGCGCTGAGCAGCGGAGGTTCATTCCACTGAGGTTTCCTTGAGCAAGGCACTCTGCTCCCTGGGCACCCCTACACTGCTTACGTTACTTTTATAGGATGCCGCCTGATGTCCAGATTTGATCAATGACTCTGATTTCAGTCTTTCTGAGCTGTTGCTGTTTTTAAAAAGTCTTTTTTGTGACTCATGCAGAGTCAAGCATCATCTCTAATTGTACCATGTACAGCAGGCTCAGTGGTTGATCAGTGAAAAAGATCTGTGTCCTCAGTTCAGGCTGCACATTCATCAAGCTTAAACACCAGCAGTGGGAGCGAACAATGACAAGTTCGTTTGATCTGGACCTCGCCTTTATAGAAATGTCAGAGAGTCTGCCCAAGCCCAGGGCACATTCACTTCCCTTCCTCTGCTCTTTACGTGCCTTCCCTCTCTCTCTGGCTGTGTCCATCAGCTCCTCTCTCGCTCCCTCTTCTCCTGCAGGACGTGACCCGCACAGCCAGCATCCGCTCTATAAATCACACACACTCTCGACAGCGGGTAGTCCAGACTCCGCCTCATTCAACACTGCTCTCTTATACTACTCTTGCTAGAAGCTTCACCAGTCAGAAGGCACAGACACACACACAGACAAACACACAGACACACGCACAGACACACACACACACAGGCACACACACACACACCCACACAGGCACACAGGCACACACACACACACACATACACACAGGCACACACACACATGCACACACACACAGACACACACACACACAGACGTACACACAAACACACACAACAAGGAAGTTTCTCCACGGCAGTGCAGCAGCAATAAACTTCTCCATTCA
>JBBMFX010000017.1:3363027-3375001 GCA_037832545.1 Rhabdalestes septentrionalis
GAAAGATCTCTCTCGCTCTCTCTCTCTTTCTCTCTCTCTCTCTCTCGCACACACACATACACACACACACACACACACATATGCACACACACACACACCTACCATTTGGGATACAGCTCTGTGCATCTGCTTCCACCATTATTCTTAACCAGAGGGTACAGAGAGAACTATTAAACTCTTCACAGCTTGGCAAAACCGTTTCCTCATACTAAGATCACCTCGACCAAAATAAAGTCATTCTCAGAACAATCTCTCCAACTTTATTTAGGGATAAACTTTCCCATTTTTAGTGTCAATGAATGGAATAAGATTTAATTCAATGTCATCAGGTCATCATAAAATGTAAACCCACTGAATACAGCAGCTTCAAAAGACAAATCCAAAGATTTATACCAAAAAATGCCAAAAAATGGATACACGAGTTTGTGGTCTACAGATTTACTGGTTGATTATATTGGTTAGGGATGATGACAAATTTTTACATTTGTCTAATAACTAATACTTTCAGTGTGTAATGCACCTGACGCATCAGTCCTGATGTGCTCCCCGGATTCAGAACCTGAGTTCCTTAATATGTGGCTCTTTACCGAAATACTGACTTTAAATCAACACTGACTCCCACTTTCCCACATCAGCTTGGTTTTCGAGGTTAGAATGTTAGTATGTACATAGTAGGGGTGAAGACAAATACAAATATGGTATTCGGAAAGGCACAAATAACGTGTTTTTTACGAATAACGTGTTTTTTACGACTAACTTATTCGGACAAATACTTTTTTTTAAAAATCAGGACTCGCTCTTCAATCAGAAAGTCGTGGGTCGATCCTCCAGTCTGCTAGGAACCTCTGAGGTACCCTGAGTAAGTACCGTTCCCACACACCACTCCCACTGCTCCCGCCACCAACACTCACACCCCAACAAGAGTTTTGTCAATCACCACCCCCCAACCCAGTCAGCATTGATTTACTTTTGTGACTCTTTATCTCATCCCAGTAAAGTATTTCTTTTCACACTGAATCAACTAGAATGTTTTTTGTATTTTATTTTGTATTTTATTGAACTTCGGAAGTTCAGGCCTTTGTTGTTATTTGTTCTTTATCATTTAGAAGTTGAGTTTTAGTTGCTGTTGTTTACATTTTCATTTAAAAAAGACATGCACTTACCTGTTCCTAAATTCTTTAAGATCTGTAAGAGTTGATATCAGTCTATCATTTTGGCACAGAAGTAAAAAAAAAACCACTTTATATACAAACACACACACAGGCCAATCACATACTCTAAATTTTTCCTCAGTGGACAAATATGGCCTCATGTGACTGATCACCATAACCTTGACCCCGGCGCTGAGACAGACTCTCCCACAAACACTCAGCGGTCAACTGGGAACAGACACTGAGCTGCTGAACTCTAGCAGCCCAAGCCTATCTGATGAAACGCTTAAACTAAAATAACACCAGGAGTAAGCAGCCAGACACAGACGATGACTGCCTTGTATGTAGAACTGATAGGAGACACAGATGGGAGAGTCCTGAATAGGAATCCTCCCTGATTAATTGGAAGCAAATGTGTAAAAGTTTATGATCCAGTGCAAAGTAATCAAAACACTTCACCGATTTGAAAGAGAATTAAACATTACCCAACAAACATTAGAAAATCTGATCGAAAATCTGATCTGTCATGTTCTACTCACAGTAAACTGTAATGGAGATCTGTATGATTGATTAAAAAAACAAATAAATATTATGTGGGTCCATAAAGGATATATAATATATAATATATAAATTATTTAGTGTAAATTGGTGTATTTTGAGTATGTATGTACGATGCAGAATTTTGCCACTGTTATTGATAAAACAATATCAACAGAGGACTCCATAGCTAAGAGTCCATGAAAGAATAACTCGTAGCAACACAACTGGCAGTTGACACTGACCGACACTGACACTGCATTAGCGGCCATTCAGAGAGCCTTGGTGGCTGCTGTCATATGTCTCAGAGGAAACAGCAGCATGTGAAAGACCATCACACAATCCAGGATTAAGAACTAGGTACAAAAATCTAAATAACCAAGCTCTGGAAATATTCCAGCCAGTTTCCCAAAAACCCTCCATCGTGACATATGACACCACTGGGAAATGAGAAAAATGGTCGCTATGCGGGTCAGAGTTTAGCCAACATCAGAGAGGAAGGCAGACCTGCCCTGGGAGCAGCTCTGAAAAGTGTGTGGTGTGGTGGGGCTGTGTGAGGCTGTGTGGTTCCCTGTGAGGCTTCAGGCTGCAGCTTATCATCCACACACTCCCCTTCCCACCCCACCCCATCCCTCTTTCCTCAGCCAGGGGTGCCTGGACGCTGCGCTTGTCTGGAACACAGTGACCCAAGAGCCCAACTGAAAGCAGGCCACAGAGCAGACGCAATCATGAAACACCACACACACACACACAAACACACACACACATAAACACACACAAACACAGAAACACATACACACACAAACACACAAAGAAACTGACACAGAAACATAGAAAAACACACAGACACAGAAACACACAGACACAGGAACACAAACACACAGACACAGAAACACACACACACAGGAACACAAACACACAGACACAGAAACACATACACACAAACACACAAACACACACAGGGAATTGCAGACATAGAGTGCAAGGTCACAGCCAAGCAAGCAGTTGTCCAGGTCGCTGGAGAAAGACGTGGCTGCTGGAGTCGGGGATGTGGACATTGTGAAAGCTGATCTAATGGCTAGAGCTGTTAGGAGTGGATGGTAAGAACAGTGGCAGGTGGAAGAGGCTTGTTGTGTTTCTGCTAATCGAAAAGTAAAAAGATAATGTGAGATTCAAAAAATGTGATATCACATTTAAGATGAGAAATATTATGACAAGCAATTCTGAAAATTGTGGACAAACATATCACTTCTTATTAACCTTTTTATTATGTAAAACCAGATTCCATTCGTGCTAAATGTGACAATAAATCCTTACACATCTTTACTGTGGCAACAAAACCTTGTCTCTCCAAAATGTGAAACATATTTCACTTTAATGGAAGGTAATGTCAAATGGTTTGAAAGTATATTTTATACATTTTATTTCTCTTTCAGCACAAAACCAAAAGTGTCACTTTAAACAAAACTTTGTGGTCTCATTTTTCAGTGTGTTTATAATACTGTATTGTATCCTCAAGACTTTCCCAGCCCTGAGAGAGGGAAAGAGGGCAGGCTGGTGGAGGAGGATGAGGAGGAGATGTGGGTCTGCTCCTGCTCTCAGGCGTCCAGGAGCCTCATGTTGGGTTTATATTCTTGACATTTTGTGACATTTTCCCCCTCAGCACCCCTCTTCTCTCTCACACACACACACACACACACACATACATACATACATACACACACACCTCTCCACACACATTGATAATTCCCTCCATCAGGGGTTCAAATGAGGACCTGGAACAGGACCATGGTTCTAACAAAGTAAGGTCTCCAGAAAAGCTGTTGCAGGAGCTAAAAAAGCATGTCTCTGAGATCAAAGTTGAGGCTATAGGGTGGTTTTGTGAAGTTTGTCCCTAATTTCCCTATTCCGAGAACCCGGCCCAACAATGGGTTTGCCAGGAACGGTAGAGGCTAAATATGTGTGGAAACTTCATGACTTAATCTGACCCCAAAATGTATAATAAGAAGTGTTGAGTATGTCTGTATGGTTGTTGGTTATAGTCAGCTTTATTGTGTGGTCCAGTGCGAGTTACAGACAGTATAGTCTCAGCTCTTACCAGATAGACAGAGAGAGATATCTATAGTAAGTTAAGCTATCAAACCACAATGCTCAGGATTTTCCTGTGCCATTCTGATTGGCCAGTCGCACCTCTGTGTATTAGCTTTTCTATGCATTGGTTTGTCATATTGTCTCGAAGTGATGTTTATTTAACTAAATTTAACTTATTTAACTAACTTTGCATCTGCATTAGCACACAGCTGTCTGCGCTGGAATATGTGGAGAAAAACATGTCATTCAGAGCAAGATTTATGTCCCTGGGAATGAAACGAAAAAGTTTGCCTCCTTCTATATGTCGTGCAAAAACAGCAGGCTGTGACTAGTCATTTTATGTGTCAGTTGAATTTCTTTTTACTGTAACTGCAGGCATTTCTTGGCCATGTTAAGTGGTGGGACGCACTAGACTCTCCAACAGAGATGTCGGACGGTGTGCTGGATAGTTTGACATAGGGTCTGGAGATAGATCATATAACAAAAACTTATTTAGCAACAGGCTTTACACATCCTGTGGATAGAATCAGCAGTTCAGGAACTACTTAATCATGTGCTTCAGTAAAAGAAGATTTAACTGTAATTCGTTTTCATACCGAATCAAGGTTTCACTTGTTGGATGCAGGAATGTATAATAAAACAATGAATAAAAACATAATTTTTACAGCACTTTTAAAAATCACAATTTGCTATTTTGATAGCACTTACAAATATTAAGGTGCTAATGCTCCTTCTTAACAAAGCACAGAAAAATGAAATACCGTAACATGTATTGCTTATTTAAAAAACGTACATGCTGTCACAAAGCAAGCAAAATGACCAGGAGAAAGGAGCTGTTTCTGGGTTAAATTGGGGGAAAATATTCCACGTGAAAATGCTGATATGGTGGGCCATGTGGTCTGGGAACTCTCATCAAAGATGGTTCCTCTTGTCCTGATGACTGGGGTCAGAGCACGGGAGACTTCGGCAGTGAGTTATGTGCGACTGCTTTATTAGACAGTAGCACATGTCAGGATGCTTTGATCATTTAGTTAACAAACAAAGCAGCGGTCAGGCAGCCCGCAGACAATGAGAGCCACTCAATCAAAGTCTCGCATAAAGAAGTGTGTTTGATTTGTGTGTGTGTGCACACGGACCCTCATGTAGTAAGGCAGCAGGACTAAGCACATGCTAGAACAAGTTGTGGAATGTTTTAGTCCAGGGTTCTAACACTTTGGGGGGGGGGGGGGTAGATTAATGGACAGATAATGAGACAGAGAGAGAGAACACAATAGTTGGAGAGTAACAGTCTCATGTTGGATTTGTCCCATGGACACACACAAACACATGGACATGCAGTGAGCCGAGTGAGCGGTAGCGGACAGCATCTCTCTGTGGCGTAATTAGAGAGCGCCACTGTCAGAGAGAACCCTGCTCCAGATTGACTACAAAACCACTGCGTGCCCTTGAAAAAACATCTGCGCTCGAGAAAAACAAGGCAATTATGTGCAGGGGGTGGGAGGGGGAGCGCAGAGAGAGAGAGAGGGAGACAGAGAAAGAGAAGCGGGGGTGGATCTGCCCTTCAAAGAGCGCCAGGAAGGCTGGACCGAGAGCCACGGATAGGCAGCCGAATGATGGCAGCACGTCACCAATGCCTTCGGCAGCCACCATCCTTCTCGTCCTACCATTACCTCCTTAAATCCTAGCCTTGCCCTATATCAACTGCACTGTGCCAGCTTCCATTTGCCCTAATCTTCAGTTTTCAGCTTATCTTCTTTTTTCATGTGTTGTTTGCACCTCAGCTTTACTTCTAGTGTAAAAACAAATAAGCATGTCTGGGAAGAGCAAGCTAGGACAACATGGAGACCCCAATGGAGCATAAAGTCTAGGAAAAACAGTTGTGGAAGAAGAGGCAGAAATACATCCCTGGAGAGGTGGTGGCTGGCTGCGAGTTCCAGTAAGTCCTTTTGGAAAGTACAGTGTATCAGTAGGACCTTCAGCGAGTCCTTTTCTGCTGTGACTACCAGCCTTTCCCTTTGTTTTCATGTTGTGCTGAGCGAGCCTTGGATATAGATGACTCACTCGGCCCCCAAAGACACACCATTCAGACACAACATTACCATACTGAACAGGTGTGCAGGGGAGCAGGTGCCGACATGTCCTAGGAGGGGCTGCCGGGAACAGCCGGCATCAGCACACAGGAGGGTCAATGGAAAGAAAGGGCTGCATTGAGTACACCGTTTCTTCCTCTCAAGGGTCATTGAGAGCCTAAACTACTGGTTACTCCATTCAGCGGACAGGCGTTGTCAGCGTCAGCCCCATTCAGCAATAAACAAGACCTCTACTTCTGGTCGAAAAAACACAACACATATCTGTAGAAAGCTCCATTTCCTCTGTTTGTTTTCCCACTGTGGGGAAAAATGGGGAGGAGGGGCAAGGCCCCAGATCATTCGGCCTAAAGAGCGAACCTGAATACTCCATAGGCCTTTTGAAGGCCATGGCTGAGAAAGACTCCCCTCACATCCACTGGACTTTTCCCACCATTCTTCTGTGCTTGGGAGAGGAAGAGGCCGCAAACAATTCCAAGCAGGAGCCCGTCGTTTCCCAGGAATTCTGATGTAACCCCCCAGCCAGGTGTGAGGGACACACTGGCACCCACTTCTCCAAATCAATCATCTTTTAGATAAAGGCATGTTGGCACCCACATGCAAAACTCAGTGTGATGCATTCAAACGTTGGTATATATCTTACATTCAACCTCTTACATTCAACTTCGGAACAAATACATATGGCCTTGCCATATGGTGTTAAAGGTGTTAAAAGTTTCTGCAAAGAAAGATTTAAGTGGTAACATCCGTAGCAGAACATACTGTACCGTTCTGTCACCCAGCGGTTTCAGACGGCTGCCTGTACACAGATAATTATCAACAGGACAGCATCCAGCTCAGAAAAGTGGTTGTTTACCACTCTTGGTTTTGCAAATGGTTTCTAACAGAGTGCTACCACGGTTCTCTATTTTGCTTTCATGGATGGGAAACAAGCTGAAGCTTCTACCACCATACACTGTTGTCATAGCTTTTCATTAATGGCAAGAGAGGTCTAGTCATAAGTCTCTCAACACAACACAGATAAGACTAGGCAAATGTTTACATGACAAGCCTTGCCACAGACACAGACCTCCAGCTTTGTAGATGGACTAACAGCATAAGCATTATAGTGGTATTTTTAAGCTTCCATTGTTTAAATAAAGGCCAAAAGTGCAGAGGCCTCTGAATACACTGCACAATAGATCAAACTGAGATAACTGTAGTTATCATTCAAAAACTGGGAAGCTGTAAAAGTTAATAAACCATTTGCATAACAGCCACAAGACTGTGTTTACACTGAGATTGCACAATCAAATCAAGCAGGAAATATGCCTCTCAACACTGCACTTTTTAAATATTTTATTTGTTTAAAAGTGTCCTGAGCACATATAAAGCATACTAAGCTTGAATGAGCAGCATTTACTGGTTGGATAATTTTCATAAGATATCTGTCCTAAAAAAAAGTCACTGTGCTCTTTGGTATAATTTATCTTTCAGCGCTTACTTCTATCTCATTCTGTAATCATTGCTGTTCATGCCACTGATACTTCAAAACACTCACAAGCCAATATCACATTGATTGCATAGATAAGTAAAATACTCTGGATGTTAGACATTCATTTGTTATTTATTTACATTTATTTGACTGATTTACAAGAATATGTAAGTAAGTAAAAAACACTAGTAAATAGGAATACTAGTGGGGTGAAAACCCATTCATTCATCAATACAAGATCTCCATTTCTGGATGTATTGCCATCATAAGCAATATATGGCAATATCTGCTGTAATATTAAAAAGCTGATGACTACTGAATTATTAAAATAAAAGTGTAAAAATGCATAAAGCATTCACATTTGTAATATGTTCACTGAATTTTTTTATCAAAATTCTCTATCAAAATGCTACCCTGGCCCAGCATGTGTTTGATAACAGCATTTAAACTTGAAAATACAGAAGAGTTCACAGCTCTGAAAGGTCTAAAAATCACTGGATATTATAGCAATTCTAATCCCGGTCCATGAAAATGACAACTTATGTCAATTATGCCTCATGAAATTGAGAAACAAGGTCCTCAGCTTATAATATGATCTTCACACTTGGGGTGAAATAGCATCAACACAAGAAGTAATTAAAGTGAGAAGTGAAGTTCACTGGCTCAAAGAAACTAAAGAAAGTCATGACTTCCCAGAACAGCTACACATTTATGACCATCTGTCACATCTGTCTTCTGGGAGAAAAACAGCTCTGCTATTCACGCGATTCCCATCGTCCTTACCTTTCTGACAGTGGTTGGAAGTCCAGCAGCGGTAGCTATAGTTGTCATTAAAGCTGGTCCTGGGGCACTCGGGCTTGTCTTCCATTATGCCTGGGCACACATCTCCACACTCTTCGGGCTGCTTGTTCCCAGCAACATGGTTATTAAACTCTGCGTCCATGATGAGTGACCAATCCACCGAGTCTAGATAGCACAGATCTGGGTTCTTCTCAATCCTGATGGCACCTCTCGTGATATTCTTCAGGTTATACAGGCCGATGTCCTTCAAGCTGGTCATCTCATAGATCACAAGGGCATAGTTGAAGAAGAGGTTGCGTCCTCGGATGACGGTAAGGTTGGGGAAGAGCGTGCTGAGGCTGTCCAGGCCATTTACACGGAACAGCAGCAAGTAGTCGGTGATCATCCTGAGCTTGGGGAAGCTAAGGGCGCGGAACTCTGGGGCCAAGTTTTTGTTCTTATCTCCCATCAAGGAAATCTGTAGGTAGCCCTCCACCACGGTGCAGTTCTCCAGCTTCTTGAACTCGCTGATGTCATTGCGAATATCAATGTGAGGACCACAAGCTGGAAAAGACAGAGAGAGGGGAAACCACTGAAAATGAGGCCTTGAATGCAAACCTTACAAAAGAAAACACTGAAAACATACAAACAAGCTCTAACTGTACAGATGTAAATGCTACCCACAAGCGTATCTTGGTTATTCTCAATAACATGTCAAATCCTGGGAACTTTTAGTTTTCATTCATAATTATAATTTCGTTTTCAGTTTATAATAAAAACAATATAAAACATATTTATGATATCTTTTGTAAAAGAGTAGCATAACATTTATTTTAGTAACATTTTTAACCAAATATTTAGTAACCATTTTAGACAAATTCTTATTATGATCAAAAAAGTTTTCTTGTCATCTATTCTGTTGTTAAAAAAGCTTTTTGGTCCACTTCCTTAGATTGCACAAGGAAAACATGAAAGTTAAGTCAACAGTTAAAGAGTAAATACCTTAAATTCCAGACTATAAGCCACTACGTTTTCCCAAATTTTCTCATATTTTGAAGCCTGCGGCTAATAATACGGTGTGGCTAATGCATTTTTTTTTTCATGACGCCAATAACATTTTGCCTCGTAACAGACCCAGCGATAGACATGGATTTGCGGACGGACCTTTGGCATACATTTTATAGGCTTGTTTCAGGTTGATATTTTTTCTCGGCCGTATCTGTGGCGAGTCCTGGACCAATCCCGGACGGCTCGTATTCCCAGGGCGAGCCCGAGTCATTCTGAGGGCGGGCACGGCCCGCTAAGGCCCGCCCATGATGAAGATAAGGAAGATGAGGATGCCGATTAACGACTTTTCCTGGTAGGCTGCAGGTCATATACGGGATATATTTTTACCAGCCATTAGGAGATGGAATGTTGTTTGTGCACTGTTCAGTAAAAAAGCATAAGCAACATGATGTGTGTTACTGATACGTACGTATACTTAAAGGAAGAGATGTTACAGACACTGTTCGAAAAATAAAACCATGTGCAATATGTACTTGTTATTGTTTAAAAGTAAAAAAAAATCTGTGTAGATATCTCATATTACAACTAGTGTTGGGTATCGTTTGTTTTTTTTGCGATACCGGTGCCAAATCGATACTTTAAAAACGGTACCGGTGCCTAAAACCCGGTTCTTTACAAAAGCCACAAAATGACGCTGGATGACTCAAGAATAAATTTTTATTGAAAAAAGGGAATGCTTGAAATTGAACAATATATTAAAAGTTTAAAGTAAAAATGAATATATAAGCAAATACAAAAAAACAACAAAAAACATAAGTCACCTAACCCAAAAAAAATAACTAAACCACTTCAAACAGGGGCGCAGATAGCAAGTTTAATACGGTGGAATCAATCGATGGGGGTGTGGCCTGTGGTGGGGGCGTGGTCTGGGATGGGGCTTGGGAAATGGGTCCCTTTTTATTATACCCACGCCACCAGGTACTAGATTCAAGTAAAAAAGCGAGTAGAGTTAAACCGAACCAAGCTGGTACCAGTCAGTGGAAAATCCGCATAAGTGACCGAGCTAACACGGCTACGTAAACAGAGTCAACATGAGAGCCCCGACTGCAGACATCAGTAATGCAACGTAATAATCTCCTGATCAAACTCCGCTTCTCGAAAGAGTTATAAACTGCCTCCGGAACCCAGTTAGGGCACGTCTATTTAAAATCTATTCACCAAAAATAATGATGCCGCTAAGTCTGTTTTCGCTCAGCCGAGACTTCTGTTGCTGCGTGCACACCCGACTCCTGAATCTCTCTCTCGCTCTCTCCCTCTCTCTCTCACACACTGCAGTCTCATGTATCATGAGGAAACGCAGCTTCTGATATAAACCAATATTTTTTAAGTATTTGTTTGAAATATTTATTATTAAAACACACGTTATTTGTGCCTTTCCGAATACCGTATATGGGGCCATCCCTACAATCCTGACTAGGGATCTGAATGTGTTGAGAAAGGGGGGTTCTAGAGGCACATTTTTTGGTTTTTGGAAAAAAGCTGTAATTGTTTTTTTGTTTTTTCGTGGCTTCATCCTGCAAGGACCCCATTACAATACTAAAGACGCACTGCTAGGAGCTATTTGCTGGAAGAGAACGGTGAAGGGATTGTCATGTTCAGGTGTCTGATTTAAGATGTGCGAAATAAAAAGTTTTAGAACCTAATCCAGGAGTATGAGTAATACATCACTACATCATCTGTGCTTCTGGGGTCGAGGTCTGATTTCAATCGACAGTTCAGGCATTTAAGGGGCACCGAAACGACGCACCAAAATTCGCGTTCTGTTTCGGCCCGGTATACACCAGTCACATAGGTACCGGTGCCGTATTGGCACCGGTTTTCGGTAACCAAACCTAATTACAACGTGAGACACATGCGGCTTATAATCCGGTGCAGCTTGTACAAGTACAAAATTGATTTTCTTTCTTTTCATCAGGTGCGCTCTATAGTCCGGAATTTACGGTATACACTGAAAAGGCGAACATATTTAAACAGATAAATGATTAATCCAATTGATCTACTAAATCATGTAAATAATGTTTATAGATACTCAGTAGTCTAATGGTCTCAGTGTTGGTTATAATGCTTAACTTATAATTATATGCAGAAATCCCCATAATAACTTGGAAACTGCAAATATTCTCGGCTTTTCACAATTTATTTTAGCTTTTTTCATGACAATAATTTATCTGAATTAAAAATATATAATGTACTAATTTTGTAACATACATTTCAAAGTAAATTCAACTAAATTTCCATATAAAATATAACTGTGTAAATGTTTTTGTACTGTCCAGAGAACACAAAGAAAGTGTGTCTTGGGAAGGTGAAATACTGCTGTACTCAGAGGCAGGAGGTTTGAAAGTAGCCAATCCCAGAACATTATTTATTTCCCCTTGCTGCTGATTGGCTGCTGCAGTTTGATGCACCATAGCAGCAGCAGTCCAGAATTTCCCCAGCAGAGTGTGTTGAGTGTTTCTCTTGTTTTTAATTTTGTCCTTGCTAGTATTTTATTACTGTAAATTAAATTAAAAGCTCAGTCACTGTCAAATGTCTGCTTTAACCAGCGGGTCTCTGAAACACGACTCCTCCTGAATAACCCTGAATAATATGCACCCTCGATGATCAGTAAATTACTGATATAAAAATGATTGGTCATTACCCCTACATTTTACTGTATATTTATTACTAAAAATGACATTAATCTATTACTGTATTTATTTGCTTATACCAAAGAAAACGCCCATGCATGAATTACAGCACAGTCTATGAAGGGGTCACATCAAAAGTTCAGTGTAAAACATACA
>JBBMFX010000017.1:3448838-3489543 GCA_037832545.1 Rhabdalestes septentrionalis
TCATTAGAAAAAACTCTGTATACTCTCTCTGAACATGGATCGTATTTAAGTGTCTGGAAATAATTAAAGAGTCCTTCTCAGGTGTACAACTTCAAACTCATATTCTGTTGTATATTCTTTACCTGTAACCCATTGTAGTTTCTTGGACAACACATTTTGGGATAGGAATAGCTTGCCTCCTCCTTTCCTAAGTATGCGGATGTCTGCTTGCGTCTCGCCATGGTGCAGAGGAGTCAAATGTCCACCTCTGTGGCTTAAGCGGGACCAGATGCTTGGCCAAGTGTGTTGCATTAGTTCCCGCTTCCTGCATTCCCCCCTTGGCCTCCCTGCTTCTCCAGAACTGTGTTTTAACAGGAACCTCCCTCGTGCCGATAGCTCTGGCCTTGGGCCACAGAGCCTGACTTTTAAACAGCTGCATGAGATCAAGCTCATTGTTTTTGACAGACCCTTGAATTGGCTTATCCTTGGCTTCCTTAGAGCCACAGGCTGGTGAAAGAAGGGCAATGCTTATCCTGCCAGCAGCCACGAGGAAGCCTCCTAAAGAGTAAGGATAAACAATACAGCTTTTGGAAGATGGCACACTCTTGTACCATGACTGAGAAGACTATGTGAAAAGGATTCTTTTTCACTTAGGCAGAATTTGACACTTTAAGTCAGGGGTGTATAAGCAGTTCTACTACACTTATTTACTTCAGTCTTCACTTCTTCCCTTGTTAAGGTCTGAGAATGCTCGGAAATAGAGATTATTACATTTGTTTGTCTTGTTTCATTGGTGAATGTTTCAGCTGATTAGCAGCACCGTTATATTACTTAAGTTACATGTCAGTATTTTAACTGATGTTTTGCAGTATCGTCTCCCTATTCTGGTGTTTCAAGCTGAGCCTGCATCACACAGATTATTTCCTATTACTCCAGATGTGACTCATTTCTATAGAGCCTATTTAAAGTGAAAAGGGAAGCACTGTACATGTTAGCTTGAGGTTAAAATCCACAGTTTGCCTGTTCCACAGTTCCCTAGAAACTGGCAGGAAATCAGTCATCGTTTGAGCAGAAGAGTTCCCTGTTTCTTAATCAGTGACCCAAGGAGGCAGTGTCTGCTCACGCACTCAGTGATGCACTTACGCAAGATCTTCATGGCAGGATTTCCGCTGTGTAGGACCCACACAGACTCTGTGAAGACAGCAGCGCTTTCATTGTGTTTTCGGGCATTCCTGCATGTCTGTAAGATGTTGCCATGGTGTTTCTCAATAAGAAAGTAACTTCCTGTGCGTGTCTGCCCATTTTTGTCAAGACTTGTCTAATGCGTGATGAGTCAGGTTCAACAGTTTGGTTAATTGTATCAGATAACTTGCCTAGCTTAGGGCGTTCCTTAACCTCGATGGTTTTCATGGTGGTATTATTGTCTTAGGTCACTCCCATTTTGAAATTGAAATAGATACTGAATTAAACGTTTATTCATCACTTTCTCAATGAACAACAATTGTCATTAAACTATGGTTATCTTTGGGTTTAATATAAAAAAAATGTCAAGAAAAAAAATCACCAGATTACCCTTGAATTCAATTTTAACCATGTATTTAATATTCTCCCTTCTCAAGAGAACAGAAAATTATGCACACTTACTGCTTTTTATTTATTTAATTAATTTTTTAACCATTGTTGCCATGGTGAGCATTTTTCTGTGCTTGCTGCCAGTCTCAACGGATGGCGTGGTTGCTGGACCGGGAGATTATGTCTATATATAATCCTAAATCTCTCACGTAACATGTGACACATCTGCTGTGTTTTGCGTCTGCATTTTTCGCTGAGTTTTCTGCAGCCCATGGCCTGTTGCATAGGTGTGGGTGGATCTGGGAATGGAGATGTTTGTTAGTGGGCGGCCTCGTGTCTGTTGCTCAGAGAAACTGATCAGAAATGCTGTTGTTTTTGCAGCTCAAACTGTCTGAGATTTTGCAAGAAAACGTAGAGAGCAAGGAAGCCCAGGAACTCACAATGATTTTTCTCTCAGCTGAAGAGGGAAGAGGGCGCATGTTCTCGATATGTCTCTAGCCTCAAGGTTTTATAAGGATGAGAAGGATTAAGGGTTTACTCCCTACATTTACTCTCACAGTCTAGATTACCCCATTGAAACTAACACATTTTGTCACCTTCCTCAAAATATAAAACTGTAAGTAAACAAACATTGCTCATACCTGCTTTACACCTCTTCTAACAAACCCATTCCTATAAACAAACATGGGAACGAAGAAGTCATTGGTCATCACAAAGGAGCTTGTCAGTAGGTCAGTTTTTTGTCCTAAGCCTTTAAGCTCTGTCTCGTGACTATGCTGGTCCATAATGCAAACCACTGAAAAGCCATTACCTCCTAAGCTCTTGGCCACCTTACAGAGAACCAGAGAAAGTGCTCGTCTGCTGTGTTAGTATGAATGATGATTCTCAGCAGACCCACAAATGTAGGATTGGCCACTAGCCTTTATAATGGTACCAGTTTTGTAGTGTGAGATTTTAAGCAGACTTAGATATTTCAAGATAGGAGTACAGCTTTAAAACACCATTAGACTTTGCCCGTGACCAGGCATGTTACACTCATTTAAATTCCAAGACTCCGTTAGCCAAATCTGACTGCAGCATGGTATTAGTTAACAGACAGAGAATGCAAAATGTATGAATATAATTATAAAATCAGTGTTGTTGTCCACCTGAAACCTGTGGTCATACCCCTTGCTTTATTATATAGTAATTTTTTAGTATAATCGTATGTCATTTGTATTACATGCATGTACAATTACTGGATTGCACTGAACAATGATAGATGACTCTATTGGCCCTGTCCAACACTGAACCAGCAGGGGCATGGAGCTAGCTGTTTATCACTGATTCTGTTGCCATGTTTGACCCACAGGGAGCAAGTGATAAAGCAGGTTGGTACGCAAATTGCCACACACCACTGGCCACTGTCTCACTGCTATTTATGGCACACTGAAATGCAGAGAGAATCAGCTGGTTATATGGATGGAGTTCTGCTCTAAACCCAGGAGGTACTTTCACACGTGTGCTTTAAAATCCCCAGTCCTACCCCATTTAGAGGAACTGTTGAGATGCTTGTGGCATCTCAAATAGGGACATCTGTTCTTTTGGAAAGAGCACTTTTCTCACAACACGGTCAGTGTTTGTTTATTCTATTGAAACTACTTACATGAATGGGCATTCTGTTTGTTCTCATAGTACATCTATTCTGTGATGAAGAGTTGCACAAACGTCCATAGCCAGTACAATCGGAAATATGCTTTTATGCGCTGCAGGAATGCTTGGTAATTGCTACCTTATGTCCTTATTTCATACAAAGTTAGTGGCATATGAGTCAGTTGTACAGCCGACAGTCTGATCCTTTTTCATGCCTGAGAAATACAATAATGGAACTAGAGCAGAGAAAGTAATGGCACAACCACAGATTTCTGAAAAGTTATGCTGAATGTGTTTTTTTTTAAGGCATGTTCAAAACCATACACAAAACTCACAGCTGAACTTATCAGCATGTCCTTTTCAATGAAACATCTTACACCTTCTAGCATGCATTTTTTTGCATTTTTATGAGTTATTTAGATAATACTTGCCAGTTAGTCATGCATTGAGAATCCACAATGGTCAGTTACTGTCTGTTTTTAAAGGATAAATGTGTTATTTAGATGTGTGGCATTTATGGTTTAGTCTAAAGTTTCACATAACTTTCTAAAACGAGTCACTTCCTGTAATGTAGATCTTGTGTGTCCTACTTTCTTCTGCCTGCATTAGCCCCTCTCTTATGTAGTCTCATTCTCTCTTTCTCTTTTCCCATGTCACTCCCTCCCTACCTCTCAGATATACTGTCCTCTCTCTATGGGGAAGGTAGAAGATGGAGGACAAAAGCCCACGTGTAGCAGACTACTTTGTGGTAGCGGGCCTGACCGAATCCTCTAAGCCTTTCGAGGAGGATGTGACCTCAGAGGAGGGCTGCCAGCGCAGTTCAGCTCAGCCCAAAGCCCCAATCACCGATGTGGCAGTGATGATTCGCTCCCAGGGTGAGGAGGTGCCACGGGGCTACACCTGCATAGACTGCACCCCCTCAGGCCTGCCCGCTGAGCTGAATGGGGGCAGCCTCATGGGCCCTCAAATATTCCTGTGCTACAGACGTGGCCGTGACAAGCCACCTCTCACTGACCTTGGGTAAGTCATCTGTGTCTAATCTTACATTGTTCCAGTGCTTTATAAAAGAGAAGGATGTGATTATAATAAATATATAATAGCAGTCTGTGAAATAGATAATAACAGTACATTAGTGTAGCAATGTTTACTTAAGCAGTTGTTGTAAATAATGATTTGCTCTGCCCTTGTAGAAATCTCAATGTTTTGGAAATAAAGACTTGATAATTCTTGCAATTTGACAATAGAACTTGGCATTTGAGACATTGTTGTGTGTTCCCTTGTTTATTTTGCAGTGTGCTCTATGAGTGGAGAGAGAAATTGAAGCCAGGCTGTCACATTATCCAGACCACACCCTCGGGTCGCCCGGCCAACATCAGTAGTTCCTCCTCCCAGCGGATATACATTACATATCGACGTGCCCCTGAGAGCCATTCTCATGCCTCATTGGCTGTCACAGATATTTGTGTCATTATTCCTGGCAAAGGAGAGACACCACCACATGCCTTCTGCAAGGTGGACAAGAACCTCAGTAGCAGTATGGTGAGCAGTATCGCCTTTCTTACATACAAAGCTCTTAATCATTAAAATAATCTTGTGTGCATTAAAGCCTTGATTGCTAGTTCTGAGATGTGTTTGTGTTTTCAGTGGGGGTCCTCTGTGTACCTGTGCTACAAAAAATCTTTGGCCAAAACCAACACTCTTGCATTCAAAGCAGGTTTGTACACAAATGTACTTAAATTACATATAGCACTAAGTATTTTTGAGCAGTGAGCATTAGGCAAGAACTCGTCAGTGACAGAGTTCAGTCTCCTCAGAGAGACTGGGGCGGTGGTCATGTGGTGATTGATACTCTCTCTGGGCAAAGGGAATGTGAAATCATGATACAGCTACTCATTGCCAGAACATGTCCAACCCATGGGGAAAGTGCTCATGTGTTCTAGTTTGGCTGCACAGCCTAGTAGGATGCAAGTTCGGTTCTAGCCCCAGCCCTTTGCCTCTATTTTTCACATGGAAGACTTGCCAGTATAAATTGTGGTACTGATTTCTTTGTAAGTGCTAATGGTAGTTTAATGATAGTTGCATGTTTACAGGTCTCTTGTCAAGATACCCTGAGGAGGACTATGAGTCGTTTCCTCTACCTGAATCAGTGCCCCTCTTTTGCCTACCTATGGGAGCCTCAATAGAGTGCTGGCCATCTCACACTAAGTATTCTCTCCCCGTCTTCTCTACATTCGTACTCACTGGAGCTTCAGGAGAGAAGGTAATAAACACAGAATATGTGCTTGGGCACATGCACCACTCTGTTCAGTCTTTAATTCTACCCCTGCTCTGATAGGACTTTTGTTAAAATCAGACACAGACGAAAGAGGTGAATTGTCTAGCTTCTTTCAGGACTGTGCAAGGAATTTTAATCAGCAAGAGATTTGTGCATAGCATATCAAAAAGTCACATGAATCATGACCTACTAAAAGTAAAATTCTAAGGAAAATGAACATTTTTAATTTGTGTGCTTAATAATGCATAAGCCAATCTCTTTATTTGGGCTGGTTGAGAGTACATAAGCAGCAGTGAGCGCATCAATGTGCTCCTACAAGCACACAAGTCCCCAGGCTATTCACATTGCTCCATTCTGTAATTTATTCATTTAGGTGAGTGACTTCAAAGACGCCTGACTGTGTCGAGATATTTTTGATCTGGCTGGTCTGAAAAGGAACAGGCAACCTAAAAACAAAGCAGTGCCTCTCAAACAACTATCTCTAATAAAAGAATCGCACATGCCTTAAAGAATATGTTTTTGGAGACAGTCTCAAAATAGATCCAAACAATTGCGCTTTGATAATTTGATGAGACATGGCATGATTTAGATGCATGTGTTCTCTGAGCATTGTAATGATAGTTCTTTGTGACATTAATTTAATGAGATTTGTCTTGGATGTTCAGGTCTATGGCGCGGCCATCCAGTTCTACGAGCCGTACCCTGAAGAACATTTGACAGACAGACAGCGCTCTCAGCTGGGCCTGCAAGGCAGTGGCCTGAAAGTGGATGATTCTTTGACAATCCAAACCAATAAGAGCATCTGTCTTCTCTCTCACTGGCCCTTCTTTGATGCCTTCCGCAGTTTCCTCACTTTTATTTACCGCTACTCAATTTCTGGACCTCACACGCTGCCCATTGAAAAGTGAGAGTCTCTCCATCATATTATTTTGTTTTGGATTAGCATGATAAATTTTTATGAATTTGAATGTCAAACTATATTCATGGAGACATTAAACTAAATTATAACATGCAATGTGTTACAAATGCTTAGTCTTTGTGCTGCACTCCATTTCTTTTCAGGCATATCTCTCATTTTATGCACAAAGTCCCTTTCCCTTCATCTCAAAGGCCCCGCATTCTTGTCCAGGTGAGTCAGGTCTTTGCAAGGTGTCACCTGTCTTTAAAACATTGTATGTACAAAGATGCTTCTTAGTCCATCTATTTAGATCTTTAAGTAGGTATGTTTTTTTCCCCCACAGTTGTCTCCACATGATAGCCTGATGCTATGCCAGCCAGTGTCCTCTCCTCTGCCTCTAAGGTAGGTCACACAACTTTTGTCCACCCACACTGGCTATGTCAGGTGAATGCTGTTCTACGCATGTCTCTGTTTATGTCAAGCCAATTTCATTTGTAATATAACTGTCATGTCTTATTACATGATGATATCCTATACTCTGTGTTCAATCTCAGTGGTGGAAGGCTCTCTACATTACTGCTGAACCTTGGTCCTAAGAATGCAGTGACTCTTCTGGTTTTGGCTGTGACTGAACACAAGATTTTGGTACACTCTTTGCGGCCAGCTGTGTTGACAAGTGTAACCGAAGCCTTAGTTTCGGTAAGTGTGATTAACCTTGCTGCTGAACAAAGCTGTATGTGCACGCTCTGCGTACACGGCCAGCTTTCTCATCAAACATTTTGAAATTGTCTTAACACACTTTACTGCAGGACATTATCACTCCTTGTGTATGATACATGTCCATTGCAACTTGTTTTTGTGTCCATTGTTGACTGAACCTGAATGTTTACTCATTGTGTTGCCTTTAGATGATATTCCCTTTCCACTGGCCATGCCCCTACATTCCTCTGTGCCCACTAGCCTTGGCTGATGTCCTCAGCGCTCCATGCCCATTCATAGTTGGCGTGGATTCACGCTATTTCGATCTGTACGAGCCTCCATCAGACATTAGCTGTGTGGACCTGGACACCAACACCATCTCTCAGTAAGTGATCTTTTGACCTCTGCATAACTGTTGCCTCCTGGGAGCCTCTCTTATATCATGGCATGTGATCTTAAGCTCATTCTCTTAGCTCTTCCATTAAAATTCCATGGAAAGGGAATCCCAATTTCCCTGTCAGAATGTTTGAATTGTAGCTCTGTTTTGACAAAGATTTTGAGTCTTATTGTGCAAAGGTTCTTAATTATTATATTTAAAAAATTTATCTTGATCCATATGGTCATTACATTAGTGTTAAATGGCCCTGAACGGTGCTCCACAAGAGAAAAGACACCCATTCTCACATGTGGAGGCCACATGTCCCAGTATGTAAGCCAGTTAGAGGATGCTGAGGAGTTTATGGAGGTTAACAGGGTCACATTGCTGTCAAATTGAGTTCTCAGCTCTGCTGTCTGTAGACCTGGCTCTCTCTCCTTTTTTCCTCATTGTTTGGTTTGATAAATATGTGTTTGTGTGTGTGTGTGTGTGTGTGTGTGCACCTGTGTGTATATGTGGCTTCAGCAAAGAGGACCGCAGAGCACTCACATGGAAGATCCTGCCAAGGAAAGCCTGCAAACTTCTGATCAGCACCCTCAGTGATCTGCACCAGCAACTGGTGGAGGGTGAGTGGAGAGTCAGTGGGGTATCAGCAATGGGAAGAGGTTTTTTCCTCTCTACTTTGTTTCTCCATTCAAGGACACATTTGGCTCAATTCACTGCACTAGAAAGGCAGTCTAAGTGGACTTGCCCTGTCCTTTTTGGAAGTGGCTGTATCATTTTATCACTTAGCCAGGCTTTAATTAATGGTTGGCAGAGTATAATGGGGTGACAGCTCTAAGCCTTGAAATCCTTTGAGATTTAGAGGCAGAGCACTGTGCTGGTTCGAGACAGAGCCAGAAATTGAGTACTTCTTGAACCTTGTAATGTTATCTGTGTTTTGCCTGAGTTGATTGATGGTACTGTTAAAGTTACTGAAGTTAATTCTGTGCCGCAATATATTTTCTGTTTCACTGTATATGGTATGAAATGTACACCTCATAACATGTTCTGTAGATGTATTATAAATCCTTGTGCAATTACAGATGTCTCACAGCTAATTTGTATAATATATTATTGTGTGTATGCAGGTTCCTTACATAACCATAAGAGAGTCAAATGGGTCTTTGGCTTATGAGAGTGTTGATCATTTGACCTTCGCTTATGTGAGTCCTATAAATTCTCTGCAGGTTGTCAGCTGAGTCGTGACGAAGGGCAGATGGAGACAACCATGAGTGAGCGGGACCTTGGCAGTGGCGAGAAGAGTCTTCAGACTTTGGAGCTAGAGATCCAAGAGGCCTTCTTGCGCTTCATGGCTGCTATTTTGAAGGGTTACCGCTCCTACTTGCTTCCCATTACCCAGGCTCCCTCAGAAAAAGCAACTGATGCCAGCTCCCTTTTTGACCTGCAGGGTGGGATTTTCTTTATTATGTTTATCTTAATTAACATTTATTAAATATTTTAACTTCTTCCTCTCCTATATTTTGCGATATGGTAGTGCCATGTCAGTCTGAAAAAGAAAAGCTTTGGCATGCTTTGAAATTTCTTTTGTATGCATTAATATCTTGGCAACAATTTGCTGTGAGAGAAACACTGGATAGTGACGATAGATAATAGTGTTGCAAAACCCATAAGGACATTCCAGTATGCAAAACAATAAAAACGTAATCCTCGACTCTTGTTAAGTGACAAAAAGTCCCCAGGGGGCCGTTGGAAGACTGCTTAAGCTCTGCAGCTGGACAGAATGCTGAAATCTGGACCTGTGCCAGTGACGTCTGGCTTGAATCTGGCCAAAAATTTGTAATGAAATTTTCCTAAATCCCCGGTTCAAATTCGTGCTGACTGATGGTCCACAAATATCAACACCAAATAGATTGTCTCAGAGCACATCTGTAGTCTCTTGTGTAACCAAGGAGCAGGAGCTATTTCCACTTTCTCACACTGTGTTCTTATATCAGGCCACTCAGTGCAATCTTGATGTAATGAGTTGACCCATCCATAAATGTGTTGTCAGCTTAAATGTAATTGTAGCAGACTAGTTAGAAATGAGTAGCATGTCACTGTTGGCACACAGATATTATTGTTCCTCTGTGTGTTCCTGTAGACATTAAAGGAGGTTCTTGTTCTCTGTAGGATTCTTGAAGAGCCGTGACCGCTCACACCAGAAGTTCTATTCCCTCATGACCAAGACTCAGATGTTCATCCGCTTCATCGAAGAGTGCTCTTTTGTCAGTGATAAGGATGCCAGCCTGGCATTCTTTGATGACTGTGTTGATAAGGTAGAACATCTAGTATAAATCCAATCCTTAACTTCTATTCCACTTAGTTTTTGTACATGAGTTTAAAACCATTCTCCAGGCATCATGTCCAGTGATTTGCTAATTTTGAATAAGTTAACTGGAGCGAATATAGAATTACTTATAATTGCCTTTTAAGTCATTTTCTTTGAGCAATGTTCTCCTTAGCTGTCTGTTTTTTCTTCCTTTTGTAATCAATCTGCTTGGTCAGTCGTAACGCATTTCTACTGTTTTACCTCCATTCTCATTGATTTAACTCTTGACTTTATTGCTTACGTGGAAAGCTCTTTGGCATGGAAAAGGGAGGAAAGGTAAGCATCTAGATTCTGCTGGGGTTTTTTTTGAGACTATGATGGTGTTTGCTAAGAGGAATTCTGCCTCAGTTTGCTCAGATTGTTCTTTGTGCAACAGTTTTATTCTTTGAAATAATTGTCTAAAAGGCTAGAGGCAAATTTTTTTGCCCAGTTTGTGATCATTGTACAGGATGATTTACACACTTTTGGCTGTATGTGAAGAGATTTGAGGTCCTTTTTGTATTTAATGCTTTTGTGTCGCAGTGTGAGCTGCATCGAGTGTGAGAGTGCGTGAAAGATTTCCAAAGACTCTTAGCTCTCTCTGTGAGTTTTTGCCGCTGGCCTGCATTATTAAAGCACCATTACAGTACAGCCCAGACAAGTCTCTGCATAACTGCCAAGACATTCAGAACTGCCCAGCATTCATAATTTATCCTGCAGTGCCTCACAACATTGAATGTCTCCTCATGTGCTCCTTCATCTCCACACATCTCTTATTAGTCTAGCTGCACATGGGCACTAAATAATGATATGTAGTGTTCTAACATCCTGCTGGAATTACTCATTTTGAAGGCATGCAAGTGCTGACATTCTTTGCTAGTTGACTGCACTGTAGTTCTGAATTTCATTTGCATCTGCTTTGAAACAGCATGGATGAACTTATTCTCATTTAAAGTAGCAAGTAATGTCTTACTTGTGCAGTAAAGTGTTGACTGTGGCTTCACACTGTCTTTTGCTGTTTATTAGAACTGTAAACAGCCAAAGATTCACATTACCTGCTCTGGTTTGTCGTCCTTTGCTGTTTAAAGTCTGACAAGGATGGTGCTTTAGCAGTACGCTGATAATGAATGTTGGTGTGACCTGTTTTTAAAGTGAACCAACTCAGAGGCTGGAATGTTGGTTGACAGATTCTGAATGCAATTCAGGGTAGCTCATCTGTGTGGAATATGGACAGGAGGGGGCCCTGTAGAGCCCCCTCCCCCCCGCCCTGTAGAGCCCAGCTCTGCCACTGCACCGAGCCCTCCTGCTGGAGTTGTAGTCAATGCCATTGTGCCTGGCTAAAAGAGACAGTCATTGATTCAAAACAATCTCAGCCCTGCCTGTCCAGTGAGTGCACTTCAGGGCTATTGTATGTTAGCCCCTTCCTGTCAAGAAAAACTGTTTTACTTAATGTTTCCACTGAAGTGCTGTACAAAAATAAAAACATTGAAACTCCTGTAACAGGTTTTTCCATCACTTATTCAGAAATAGAAAATCTCGAAACATTCTATCAAATTTCATTTTTTTTGTGATATTTTTTAGATATATGTAGGCCAGTGCTGTCTGAAATATTGGGGGAAGAAAATTCAGAAAGAGACATCTACAGGCTAAATGTTCTGTGGCACTTCTGAGCCACTGGCTGGTCTGCCAATGCACCGTACAATAATGGTTTCAAGTCCCTGGAGCAACATGACTTCTCAGTATTAAGTCCAGGTCAATGCACTTGGGGTGTGTGTGTGTGTTTGTGTATGTGGTAGATGGGGGAAGGTTGGGAGGATCAGGGCTTTTCGGTGCACATGTGAGATCACCCAGATACATCGTTGAGGGGGATTATTAAGCTTGTTTGCACTAAAGGCCGTCTTTCATTCAATCCCAGGTCAGATGATTTACCCTGCGGTTTTCCATGCCAAATGTGGGCATGGCGAGACTGTAGGAAATCCCTTGGCTATCCACAGTTGCCAGGCTGTTTTTGTGTGTATGGCAGAGGCCCAGCCTTGGTTATGATGAGTATTTGTTTAAATCCTAGGTGGACAGTGAGAAACCAGAGGACACCAGGCTCATTGAGCTGGACAAATCACATCGCAGTGAACACACAGTCTACATCACACCCCCAGAGCTACCCCCTGTTCCAGAGGGAGAGGAGCCCTCTATGCTTTATAGGTAAAACACATATGCACACACATGTAAACAGAAAAGAAGACACTCAAATTCATTGCAAAATGCAAAGAACATAACAAGAATACCCACACATTTTTAACAGTCTGCAATGCAGAAAAAGCTCTAGGCATATGTAATTCTCAGCCATTCTTATCTGGGGATGTGAAACCCGTAAAACTCCATGGACTCCAGTGTGAATGAATACTCTCACTCACCATTCAAAATGCAACAATAGAATCCTAGCAGAGCATGTGATATTATTTAAATGCATCTTTACTTTGGAAAGGCACTGCTCTTGTGTTGTGTTTCAGTCAGCTTTCTTTAAATTTGTGCATATTAGGTTCTAACAGATGTTGTGGCAAATGTCGCACATTTCTATTCTGCTATGCTACAGTAAAAACAGTCATCAGTTGTCATAATTTCAAAAATGTTTTTGTCTGTGTAAGACTAATTAGAATCAAAAAGATGAATGTATTCAATACTGATAATGTGCCCTGGCTTGTGCGGTGTAGCTATGGCGGGTTCCCCGTTTTGAATGCAGAGCTTTGTAAGCCCCAGGAAGGTCCCATCACTCCAATGGCAACCTCGAACTCCAGGCACACCAGCCCTGGGAGCCCTGCTGCCATCTTCCGGCGCTCAAAACAGGTGTGCCTCACCCTCAACTCTACTTCCTTGTCCATCAAGCCAGAGCTTGCTTTTCAAAGAGCATGAGTATTTCAGCCCCTTCTTTTCAACTCTCCCTTTCTCTGAACCTCCTCCTTTCATCAGGAGATCAAATCTGCCCAGCGCATGGCTAAGACCTACTCGTCCATCCCTCAGATGTGGTCCAAGTGCCTACTGCGCCACTGCCATGGCCTTTGGTTCATCTGCCTGCCTGCCTATGTGGAAGCCTGCCACTCCAAGGTGCGGGCACTGCGCACTGCTTACGATGTCTTGAGGATGATGCAGGACAAGAAGTTGCAGCCTCCTGATGAGGTAGGCACCCAAGAATAACCCAAATTAATTTTTTGTTAGTAGCTGGTCACCCGAAATCATGGTTGGCCTTTAGTTGTCCTACAGTGTTGTGGTTCTTCTCAAACTTTTCCTTTATTGTTTTTTTGAAAGAGAAAAGAAAAAAAAGCATGTTCGAATAAAAATTCTAAATAAAAAACAATAAGTAAAATAAACAAATGAAATAAATAAATAAACAAACAAAATATTTATATATATAATTAATAATAATTGAAAACATAATTAAAGAAAAAAAATCATACATTTACAAAACAAACTAATTCAGAACTTCAACCTGTGTATGGCCTGGATTGCTTTGTTTTACCAGTTCTTATGACCAAATAATCCCACTAATCATTTTAGTCATCACGCTGTCGCTGAAATACAAACAAGTAAAAAAGTAACTTTCTTCCATCTCTCCCAATATCAGGGCTCGAAATTAACTTTTTTACTTGGTAGCACTGGTGCTCCCAACTTCAAAAAGTTAGGAGCACCAGCAAAAATTTAGGAGCACCCACCAAAAATTAATGAGCACCACAACTACAAATTGTATTTTAACAGATTTCTTTAATTTGAAAACTACACCAATCAACACTAACAAGCTACAACAAATCACTGAAGCTTTACATATCCTGTGGCCAGTATTTGAAATTCGGTGAAGACGAGCTCTTATTTGGCGATAGTGTATGCAGTGTTACATTTTACGTTCAGTTCTGCCAACTGCACAGAACGGCTGGCAGTATCCTGACGATTAAAGGGGATTTCAGACCAAATGCGTGTATGGAGATGTAATGTGCTTCAGCAACATCATTTGTTATTAGTACTGTTATTATTAAAATGTGATGTAGCAGACAATCTGTTACATTCTTCTTGTGAAGTTGATATCAAAATGAGATTACAAACAGTAGGGATGAACTATGAATGTAAAATATAGTCTTCTTGACCTGCTCTTTAAATGAGTTTTTCAGTGGCTCTTGAAAATCTCATGCGCCCACAGGCTTTTTTCTTCATGCTACGGAGCTAGTACTAACAGAGATAATGCTAACAGAGCTAGTGAGCGCCGGCTGGGACAACAACAAAACAGGAGAGTTTAGAAAAACACGCCCAATTTTTTGCGCTGAGCCCCGCGGCAAGCCCGGCGTGTCGAGCACAACTCGCTGATTTTTGAGAGAAAGCGCATGCCCTGCAGCGGGCGCAGTGCATGCCGCGTTTGGTCTGAAAGCCCCTTAAAGCCGATCGAACCTGATGGAACCTGATGATATTGAACTTTTTGCCACACACTTGTGCCTACATTTCTTTTGTTTGGCACTCTCACCGTGTTTGACCAAGCTCTCACGCTTAAAGTGCATAGATTCAGTGGCGAACGCTATGTTACCTGCAAATTCCGTCCCACAGGTTTTATACTGAACGCAGTGCATAGAGCCATTTCAACCATTCTCTCTGAAAATTTACGCCTTCATTCACCACATGATCACTATCACGAGTGCCATTATTTGAAACTTTAGATGACAGCTATTATTAACCCATCTAAAATCTCAACGGCACAACGGTCGCAGGATTAAGCACACAGAGCATATGCAACCAAAATGGTTGCAATTTCGAGCCCTGCGATATTGTTCCTCTCTGAATTTCATCTAATGTTCAGTGGTGTTTATTCCTGTAATTATTTTGTTAGCCTGTCATTGATTGTTGGTGGATCAGGATGATTCCATTTCTTTGTGATAGCTTATACCATTTCTTTGTGATATGCTAACAAGATTTTAAATAAATATCTATTTTCCCTTGAAATAATATTCCCTGATATGTAGCCAAAATACAGCACTGTGCATGTCCTAGGTGTATTATATCCCAGAATCTTAACAATAATTGCATGAATATCTACCCAAAATTATACAATACCCGAACAGACCCAAAAAAAATTTGAGAATGATGTATATTAACTTCTCCACATTAACACCAACACAGCTGTGTGGTAGACATATTTTTGTTTCAAATTTTTGGAGTTACAAAGAATCTTATTAGGTTTTTCCAACAGTGTTCTCTTCAAATACGTGATGAGGATGTAGATTGTTGAAATATCCAAATCTGTGACAATTTATCTTCCAAAATAGTCAGATATAATTCTTTTTCCCGTTTCTGTTTCATATACTCTGTTGTATTTCTTTCCTCTCCATGAGTTGTTGGTATAATGCAGATATTACTCTATATTTATTTTCATTATAAATTCCTATTATAGTCCTAATTATACAAATTTTATCCAGCTTTACCTTAGGCTTCACTTCCTTTTCATAAAAATCCTTCAACTGCAGATATCCAAAGTGGTCCTGGTTGCTTAATGCATATGTTTGTTTAATCTCCTGAAAGGTCATAAAATTCTCATGTTTTATTACTGTACATAATGCTGTTATTCCATCCATTGTCCAATGTGTGAATCTCTGGTCTAGGGTTTAATCTTTATCATAGGCTATCGATCAAATTATTCTAAGTTCGTCCTCTACTTTATACTTCCGCATTATATTAAACCATATTTTGAATGTAAATTGAGTGACAGTATCTACTTGTGTAAATAAGTATTTTGCTTTCTCTTCATCCCAAATTAGGCTTTGAATTTCCCTTCTTTATACGTTTTGCTCTGTTTTTCCATTTAGCCTCATAATCGTTAGCACACCAACAAAGGACTGGTCTAATTTGTGCTTCATGGAAATATTCTTTAAAATTGGGAAGTGCCATACCTCTTTTATGTTTCACTAGTTGTTTCAAATTTGACTCTTGGCCTTTGGCCATTCCATATAAATCTTGATTTAATTTTATCCCAAGTTCTAAATTGTTTCTCAGGTATCTCAATTGGCAATGACTGAAAAAAGTATAGAAGTCATAAATAGCCCTTTATCAACTTTAACATATTTTATTTGTTAGAGTGATGCCAAGGTATTTAATTTTAGTTCAAATTATACGTCTCCTGCATAATTTTAGATAGGGTGTAGTTCAATGGTAAAATCTGTGTTTATATACAGAATAGAAACCAAACATCTCAAGTTGATTAATTAATATAGGTAGACATGCCTCAGGGTCTTCTAGGTAACAAATTACCTCATCGGCAAAAAGTCCAATGACATGTTCTTCATCCCCAATCTTTATCTCTTTAAGATCTTTGTTCTGCCTAATTGTTTGTGCCAAGTGTTCTATAAAAAATGCGAAAAGCATTGGTGATAGGCAACAACCCTGTCTTGTAGACCGTTTCAAAGCTATAATCTTAGCCAAATTACAATTTATTTGTATTCTTGAAGTTGGTCCTTTATACAATGTTTTGATACACTGAATAGCTTTCTTATGCTGTCCAAACTTAGGATTTATATAGGTCAAAAACCTGAGCAGGTCTCATTTGAAATGCACTTTGGAATCACTAATATTACTGCTTCCTTCCAAGATGGTGGAAATTTGCCGTGTTCAAGCGTGTAACTAAATGAAAACTCAAGTAATGGTATTATTTGTTCCCCAAATGTTTTGTACCACTCTGCTGGTAGACCATCACTGCCTGGAGATTTGTTTGCCTTTAGCCTACCAACTGCTTTCTCTATTTCTTTCTTTGTAATGGGTGAAGTCAGATAGTCACTTTTCACCAATTGCTCGTAAATCCAGTGTCTCTAGATATGTTTTCATTTGCTTAACATCAGCTGAGTGAGGTTGGCTGTACAAATTTTAGTTCACAAAGTTGGTTTCAATCTCTGTAGGTTCATAAGGAATGTGATTTGTGGTTATACGTGTATCTCTTATTTTATGAATGGTCCTATCAGTCTGTTGTTTTTTAAGCCTTTTTGCTAGTAATCTGGATGCTCTAGGCCCCACCTCATAATAAGATTGTTTTAAAAATCTTTCATGCTTTTCAATTTCCATGCTTAACCCTTTGTCTATACTGCCCTTAATTTCGTTTCTTTTTGTAAGTAATGAGAGGTCACATGTTTTCTTGTGTAGCTGTTTAGTTACAGACAATCTTCCCTTGTCTCTCTTGTATGCTTCCTCTTTAGCTTTTTTAATGGCAGCTGTTTTAGCTATTAGTTAGTGTTGTGTTTCTCATTGTTTTGTGCCTCTCTGCAGGTGTGTTACCGGATCCTAATGCAGCTCTGTGGACAGTATGGACAGCCCGTCTTGGCTGTGCGGGTACTCTTTGAGATGAAGAAAGCTGGAGTTCAGCCCAATGCAATAACATATGGATACTACAATAAAGTGAGTGTCATTGCTTTGCATCTATTTGAAACCCACTGCACCATAAATTAATCTGAAAAGACTGGACTGCATATGAACATCATAGTAGTTTTCATAATCCTTAATGGCAAAATACCATCAAGCTAGACATAACAGTATTTGGTAATAGGCTGTGCCAAGATAATGTATGTAAAAGTGCATGTTTCTTTCTGAGAATGCTTATCAGCAGCGACAGAGTAAGAAAACTGAATTTGAATAGTCAATCTAATTTTAGAGGCTGAAACGGGCACAGATTCCAAAGGCAGTTCTTTGTTTCACATGTTCCTTGCCATAAGATAAATGAGTATGCTACCAGATAGCTTCCTAAGGGACATCTGACATTTCTCTGCCTTGTAAGAAATCCCAAAAACACCTACTAGACACACATGGTCTGGACAGCTGAGAGTTCTGCCAATTCTATCAGAGTAATTACAGCCAGTCCTTGAGAGAGAACACAATCTACTTAGATAATTAGAGGGGTTACACTGAAGAATTACTTTGTTAATCTGTGTGTGTGTGTGTGTGTGTGTTTGTGTGTGTGTGTGTGTGTGTGTGTGCATATGAATGTGTGTATTCATGTTCATCCTTCACTTTATTTTCCCTCAGGCTGTATTGGAAAGCACATGGCCTTCCTCCACAAGAGGGGGCTATTTTCTTTGGGGTAAGCTTCGGAATGTGGTTCGGGGCGTGGTGCAATTCAAACAAGTGTGGAAGAGGCAGGTCGGCCATCCCAAAGATACACACCTCTCAGGTAAACACATTACCCACAACCAGTAAGAAAAATGCAAGATTAGATCTGGAGAAAAGCTGCACATCAGCTCTTTATTGTAAATAATTGGATAATGACACTGTCTCTGCTTTGGCTATATACCCAAGCACATTGGATTTAACATTAATGTCTGTAAAGTTCAGAATGTTATTTTAAATTGAAAGATATTCACAACAAATGCACACAACATATTTTATACTTAATGCTTTCATAAATAGAAATTCAAAAATATACACTAACTCATACCTCTTCTCTGATGACACTCTGTAAGGCCTGTAATTCAGCAACTTTCTTTACTCCTTTGTTTTCTAATTTTTTGCATTTAGCATTGTCATCATGAAGTGAAATGCATGCTTAGAAGATACATTTACTTTGGCCAGTTAGAGACATTCCAATATATTTGGCCCTGAAATATTTTATGGATGCACAGTAGTGATAGTAGATTTTTGATTGGGTCTGAATTACTGCAAAATTATAGCTATCTGACTAATAAATCTTTTGAAAATGCTGCCACGTCCATGTTTCACAGAGAATGGGTTGTGGTTTAACTATCCAGGCTTCTTTTTTAATAATTTTGTGATGCATGTTACTCACTGTTTAGAAGACTAAATGTACAAGGGCTGTAATAGGGCTGTCATCATATATCGATTAATCAGTAATAATCATGAAAATGATAAGTAGAATTTACCTCCTCATAAAGACTCATGCGTTTTTTTAACACTGCTGATGCAGAAATTGAAGAAATATACCAACAAAGCATTTTTTTATTTTAGGCATTGCTTGGAAGCTGTTGCGAATTTCCAGCAAATAACATTAGATCTACCGCATAACTGCAGCTCATACTGATGTGTGGAGCAGTTTGAGGCTCTGCATCTGCCATGAGCAACCAAATGATCTGATGTGAAAGATACAAATTCTTTTGTTTTTACTAAATTGGTTTATGGGCCCAGCTCTAAAAATGAGCAAACTGTAGTGTGGCCTTGTGCATTTTTAATGAATCCTGTGTTTGTGCTTCTGCATATATATGTTTGGTTTTGTTTGGTAAACACTCTCCCTGTTGACCATATTTAAATTTTTGTTCACCAGTTCAAATGGACTTCCTACCAGTTAGCACTAAATAAGATCAAATTATGTTCTGTAAAAGGCTTTGATTAGCTGTTCGGAGAGAGAAAAAGGAAAAACTGTTATTTGTAGCTAATCCATTTTTGTTTTTGAACTATTTAAATAAACATTACCAATACACCCATAATAAAACTATTTGATTAAAAAACATAATAAATGAAATGTCTGTGAACAAAACGATAACCACCCAGCACTACACATACGTACATGCTGCACCATACACAACATACTCACACAGATGGCACCACCATCCTAGTAAAGAATTTATTTTTCTGATGTTCTCTGTCCTGGAAGTGCTTTTTTCTGTTCAAAAGCTGCCAATGACAATCATTTCTTACTGTTCAGAATATATTTAATCCCTCATCCAGACCCTCTGCATTGAAATATTTTAAAACTTAAATGATTTTTATTTCCTGCATTCATACAAATATGATAAAAGAAGGCAAGTCGGGGTTTTGAGCACTTGGAGAAGGATATATCTCTACAGTTTATTTTTACTTGTGGTTTGTTTTCATATTGCAGTTCAAAATGTACCATCCTGCCTAAAACTAAATCTGTGAGAGAATGATTATAAACCTGATTTAGTGAATTGCTACAAATCTCTAAAACCCCTTTGCCAAGTGCCTACATTACTGGTTTGACAACCAAATTTTCTCTGATCTATAATTAATTCCTTGCAGTCAGTCTCAAGATGTTGAAAAAGTAGTGTTCTGGGCATGAAATGAACTCAAATACAGAAACTTCACATAGAAAATACAGACATGATGTAGTCTTCCTTCACTTTCATTGCAGCTCCAAGGTTAGCTAACTGAACCTGTTTCCTATGGGAACTCCCAAGTCTGCAGCTCTTTTCTTCCTGTAAATTCCCAAGACCACAATTTCTGCAAGCTTTCTGGTCCATCCAGCCAGACATTAATGTGTCCAGTTATGAAGAGAGCAGATAGCTGCCTTCTTGACTGACACACTTCAGCCTGTTTTTGATCTGATCTCCTCCTATGCCCATGGTGTTGCCTATACTAGCGTATTATGACAGATGCATAAGGGACTGCAAATGCAACAGGTTGAAACTGCAGTGTACCCTGAGAGAAGTCATCCATGTGTCATTCCGCTCAAATATTAGGGATTAAATATCTAAGCAACTGATTTTGTCCAGCTTCAATCCAGTAATTGATTGTGTTGTTCATGAGTGTGAGATGTGTACTGTAGGGTTATTACTGCTGTGGATTAAGCTATGTCTGTTTTCTGAGTCTCCTGTGTGTTCTCTTGTACACAGATGCCAGTGATCTTGACAGTGTCAGCCATGGCAGTTTGGACAGCACTAATGACTCGGCAGAGCGAGCCTCTATTGATACTGACTTCACCAAAATGGACTCCAGTGATGATGGATCCAGCACAGGTGCCTTGTTCGACCACATTCTGTATCATCTTCACCCGCTTTTCTTTCCCTCTCTCTCATTCACGTTTGGCAGGATGATGTGTTCCCCTTCTTTCTTTCTATTTCCTGTCACTCTCTCTCTCTCCATCTCTCCAAGAGTTATTATTTCTCAATGTGGGAGTGAAGAATCCTGTCCCTTTGATCTGTTTTGGGGTTTTTTCAACCTCTCATTAATTTCAGAATATGCACTCGATTGGCGAGATGAATATTACCACATACAGTAAGGGCAGATGTCATCACATAGAGAGGGCGAATATAGAGAGAAGAGAAATTATGCTCTGTGAATGTAAAAGTGGCTCTTTAAAGGAACGTAAAGCTATAGGCAGCTCTGCTCACTGCGGAGATCTGAGAAGCTGTAGCTAGAATTTGACAGGAGAGACTCAAACCTTCTAAGGCTGTGCATGCGCAGTGGCTGAGCAGGAGTCTGACAAAGATAGCAAGCTAGAGAAATCAGAGAGAAGAGATGACTAACTGTGTTATTTTAGCTCACCTCTGGAGGCAGGGAGTTACTATGATACCATAATTCTGCTTCAGTAGCATTCTCTATGTGACTGAATCACCATCATGCACAATACTGCAGTAGCTCTGTAGTGTTCGAAGCCATGTCTCTTAATCATTTGTGTTTATGTCAGTAACAATAGTTTTTGTCAATGCTGGTGCACATAATCAGATGCTAATTCATTTAGTGTCAAGTTGGCCTATATCATGGACATTACATTATCTTTTTTATATGTCAACAGTGTAAAATCTTTTTATTCTCTCCATACAGTCCGTATATTAATGTGGCCTGTTTTGAATTAAGTGTTCTGTGATGTCAGAGAAACCAGGGTTAGGGTTATATCTATTTTTTCTTGTGGGTCAGGCCTGCCCATTCACACAATAAATGTAATTAGTGTTTCAGTCTGTACTGCTCTTTGAATGAAATGTAGTCCAGGGCAGTCAATTAGAACAGATTTACATATATTGGTCTTTAAGGCACAATAACAAAAGCAGCCTTTTTTTTAAAATAGGTTGAAAAACTTGCTATGTAGAAATACGTTTTTGACTATTTTTAGTAAACAAAACCAACAAAACTTCCTCATGAAAGAAGATTAAGAATATAAGAATAAAGTAAGCTATAGGGGGCTCCCAGGCGATTCTGTAGTGAAAATTGGATTTGTGTTTGTGTGTGGGTGTGTGTTTGTGTGTGTGTGATTAATTCTCTTTCTCATGATGAATCCTGTTTATGTGGATATTTCATTGCAGGTGGTCAGTCTGATCAAGGCTACGACTCTCTGTCTAAAGAGGAGGTGCGATTAGGTACAGGTGAGGAGCAGGATGGATCTCCTCAACTGAAGGAGAAGGCGAAGGTCTCCAGCCCACGTGAGTTGCACATAAGGTTGTTTTCCTATAGCTCAGTGTGATGGTGTAAGATATAGGCTTGGAGCTTCACTGCTTCCACCAAGTGATGTAGTGTGGTACTGCAAGTTAACAGTGGCTTTGCCTTCTCCATTTGAAGGTCATGTTACTTGTGCATCAGTACACATATGAGTCACCTTTTAAAAAGTAAAAATTATAATTTGTTTGTTGTGATTGTTGATTTTCAATGAGTACTTCTTCAATTGTATTTCACTAGTACTTATGTTCCAAATTTTCAGTGTCTGAAACTGGAACCTCAGGAAAAGGGGACTCATCTCTTCTGCTCGTTCCATCATATTCTTCAAGCGTGCAAAGCTGCAAAGGTGCCATCTCCGAAGCGCTTCCCAAGAGACCTAACTCACTAGACGTTTTTGGAGAGAAAGTCATAAGGCCAAGCACATTAGACCTCATCCCTGATCGGCTGGTAGACGTCACCAGTCCCGTAGCCACACAAGGGTGTAAGCAGAAAGGTGCTGATTCAGAGAAGGAAGTAGATGAGTTAGAGGAGGCGAGGGGAATCTTGAAAGCTGCTGTGGACAGGAGTGCCAGCTGCACGGTCACAATGGAGACAAACATTGCTGTGGTGCATGGACACTGCAGTGTGGAGCGGAGCGCAAGCTGTGGTGGCGCTCTAGGCCGTTCAGTTACTAGAACAGGAATTGAGGCCGGCTTTGACCCACTCTCCCTGCTGGCAGCCGAAAGTCAGGTGCCGAGCGATGAGCTGGGAGAGGCAGCTGAAGCTCCAGCTACCCGTCGCGACCTGGCTGAGGAAATCCAGCTCTACATGGAGCACCTGAGCAGCCCCATCAGCCAGCGCTCCCTCAGCACAGACCTGCACAACCTTCAGAGCCCCTCACCGCTTGGCTCACCACGCCCAGCTGCACTTCTTGGGTCACCAAGCAGTGCAGGGCAGCTGCGGCCGCAGCCCCGCAGCCGGCTGTTCTCTTCTCCCTCACTACCACAAGGACGCCCACGCCGGACCAAAGAGGCACGGCCCAACTCCCTGGCCTCGCCCTCCTCCCCTACGCCCTCAGCCTCCTCCTTCTCCATGGACTCCCTGCTCACTCCCACACTGGACGTCTTCAAGAGCAGTTTCCTCTCTGCAGGCAAGGGTGTGGCCGAGAAAGCTAGCCGACTCTATTCCAGACTGTCCTCCCAAACTTCAATTGCACAAGTGAGTGAATCTTATTTTCACTTTGATCCTAAATATTAAAATATCAACTAATCACAATTTCTTTTCTCTCATTCTACAGGATTTGAACTCTGACCGCATCAGTGTGTCATCACTGGGCTCAGGTGACCCTGATTGCTCCTCTCTGTTTGAGAGTGACCCCTCCCCGGACCCAGAAAGCCTCTCTTCCCCACAGCGAGATGCCTCTCTCAGTGTCACTCAGTCCAGGAGGAGCCCTCGCAGGAACAGCCGCTGTCTGGAGAGCCCCTCTGCAGCCCCCAGACTCTTCCGCCAGGCCTCTCTTACGAGTGAGTCTTATTTTTGTTTGTTTTTGGTTTTATGCCATTCTATTATTACATTGCTATACCTATAGAATAATTGAGATCGTTTCACAACATGTAATTTTGGTGTCTTTCCAAGACCCAATATGTAACAGCCAATTTTGATAACAAAGCTGCAGCACTGCAGTATGTGTGTGTGTGTGAGTTTGGCGCAAACACATCACAAGAGCAACCATAAGCGCAAACTGCGTTAGTGTTAATGTTTAGATTTTCTGTACATGATATATGTCAGCGTTTGTTTAAAATGTGTTTAAAAATATAATCTTTGTCTGTGAAGTTTTGACTGGAAAATATTTTAGAAATTGTCACGCTGCCATTATATGCATGGAAGCACACAGTTGGCAAAAATGTCATTATGTCATTGATTCAGACAAGACAAAAATCAGAGAGATAACAAATGCCTCATCTCATCATGTAAAATCTAATACCATCTGATTTGTAATCCAATCCACAGGATGGTGCTGAGAAGTCCTTTTTCTTTCTGGTGAGACCATCATTCAGGTGGTGTCATTAGTAGCAACCTTTGGACAGTATAGCACAATTCGGATTTGAAATTAATCAATTTAATGTGGCATATCCAATGTTAAACATCTCATAAAGACCACAACATAATTGCAGCAGAATCTTAACTCACAGATTGTGTTATCATTTTACACTTGGCACAATTATTCAATACTCTACATTTTTACCCCAAAAATGTGCCTAGTATGTAATTATAAATAGTTTGAAAACTGCCTGCTGGTTGTAACTGCAGAAATATACATGAATAACTGTGTTAATCCCCAGAGAGCTTCCTTTGGGAAGTCCTTGGTGATTCTGCTGAGTAATAACTTGAAGTGGACTTGACAGGGGTATTAAAGCTTGGGAAATCTTAAGGAAATATTAATTCAATTGCCTTTGTCTTCCTGGTGATTAGGGAGCACCAACTACTGTAAAAAGAAACACATATGATTGAATAAACATAGTACAAAAAACTCCTAAACATGCTTTTCATAATATATATTTATTTATATAGATTTGTATCATTGAGCATCATGCTTGGGTGGGTTCCTGTCTGTTTGTCTCCATATGTGTGTTTCTGCCCCAGTGGCTGAAGAAGTAGGCCAGCAGACGGGGCTCTGAGTGTGTCTGTCAGAGTGTAGAGCCTCTGATTTGGGGCTCTTCAATCAAGCAGACAATCTTGGACTGAAGCGTTCCTTAATAATCACTCAGATCTGACGCACTTGTCCCCAAGCCTCTGTAGAGGCTCTCTACTTATATTTAGCTCATGGGAGTATGCTTCTCTTTTGCTGAACACTATCAGAATTATCATTCATAAAGCAAGTCATCAGCATTCATCGCACCAGCACTCATTTGAAATCTTGCCTGATTCTGGAGAACATTCTGAGATGAAAAATACATGTCGAATGAGTCTGTTTGTGTCTCACTATACTAAGTGTGTGTGTCTCTTTCTTTTTGCCAGGCTCATCCTTAGCAGTGGTGAAAACCCCACAGATCCCCGACATATGTCCGGATGTCATTCTAGCACAGACGCAGCAGAATTACATCATTGAGGTGGGTTTGTCTTAGCTACCTCAAAAACAAGTGGCCCAGATTATAACATATTGTGGTGATCTCAGGAGTCAGGGTTTGGGTTCGGTTTCATTTATGGAAATTGGAGAATATAATTCTGTTCAGTTTGCAATAACTATAAAATAGGCCTAATCTTAAAATTAGAATACATATTATAGATGTAGCTGAATAGCAGTGTGTGACCAATTTGAAGTTTGTAAATTCGGTCAGTGATTATACCAGATTACTCTCCATGAGGCTCTGAGTATGCAATGATAAATAGATATTCATTAATATTGTTAAGTTAGTTGACACCATCAAGTGAACCACATGGGTGGTGTCCATGCAGGTGCGAATGTCCAGCTGCTCACGCTGTAACACCTGCGAGTGTCTTGTGTATGATGAGGAGATCATGGCTGGCTGGACCGCTGATGACTCCAATCTAAACAGCACCTGCCCCTTCTGTGGCTCACCCTTCCTGCCCCTGCTTAACGTGCACATCAGAGACCTGACTGCCCATGGCAGGTAACTAGTTTACTTTTGGGATTTTTTGGAGCTTTAGTGTAACCACGACTATTGGGTAGGTCTTAGTAAGACAAACACAAAAAAACAAAGAATATGTTGAAACAAATATGTGATGTTACATTTTTTCTTTCTATTCAGAGCTACTTGTGGAGACCTTCCTAGTTCCCAAACAGAAACAAATGATTCAAAGACCCAAGAGGAGCTCTCACAGAGCAGTGAATCCACAGCCAGTCTATCCAGCTGTAACAGCCAAAGCACAGTAAGAGCTACATATTTGTCACTCATCAGACAGTGTGTTTTTTGTTTGTGTATTTTTTGCATGTTTTTGTCATTTTCTTTTTAACTAACGCTCAGCATTTTTTAGCTTAAATCAACTTTTTACTGCTGAAGAAATATTCTGATGGTTTGTGTGTTTTTTCTTCTGCGACAGGAGCCAGTCACTGTGCCTTACCTTAGCCCTCTTGTGCTATGGAAGGAGCTGGAAAGCCTGCTAGAGAATGAAGGCGAGCAGGCCATCTCCTCAGCTGCCATTGTGGACCATCACCCAATTGTCTTCTGGAATCTGGTGTGGTTCTTTCGCCGGCTGGAGCTGCCCAGCAGCTTGCCTGCCCTCATCCTCAGCTCTAAGCACTGCAGCCTGGACAAGGAGGTGAGTCTGACATTGCTACGTAGTTAACAATAACCAAAGATGATTTGTTCTCAACGGTTTTGATTAGAACCATAAGTTAGTTTTTACAAAGTTCATCCTCTATGTCTGCAAATTTGTGTTAATTCTGCATTGTGTATTCCACAGATTCTCCAGATCAGTGCATCAGAGGACAGTAAGAATGTGCTGGTCCAAATTCTGTGGGATAACCCCAAACTGCACCAAGACCCAGTCGCTCCCTGCTACATGCTTTGGAATACATATTGTAAGAGTCTTCCAATTGTTGACTTCATTTGTTGAGACCTAAAGTGAATAGATGCAAACACTAATATTTATTATGTGTCTGTGATTCTTCTAGCTTAAACCAAACTACTGCAAACGATAGTAGCCTTGCCAATTCAGATTTATGCAAACTTTTGGCAACCATTGGTTAAATTGCCATTTCTGTTGTGACTTTTTTAAAGAGAATGTATGTAAACATCCTTTTCAGAATATATGTAAACACCATTCTGCAACTTTTCATGTAACTAAGGTACATTAAAAATGAAATTGTAATAAATGCAATAATACTAATACATATACTTGTGTGTTCACATCTAATATGTTAACATAAAAAATAAATACAAAGTGTACAGTAAATTTGGTGAACAAATACATATTTTAGTTTCATGTATATTATTTATAAATATATTTTCATTCAAACACAATAAAAGAAAATGAATAACACCTAAATGCATATGGCTTTTGTATGTGAATATAGAACCTCATTTCTCCTGTTTATGGCGATGTTTGTTTAGCTGCAAGCCCAGCTGCACCTGCACCTCTGCTGGAGGAAGAACAGGCAGTAAGCCTAGAGGTGCTGCATAGTGTGGTCAGGAGCATTCAGAAGAACGATATCTACCAACCTATGAGCCAGATACTGCAGCTTCTTGGTACCAGACTGGGATTTGTCAGACAGCGGTAAAAACCTCAAGGAGAAGATTCACAATCCATATGCCTGTTTCATTTATCACTCCTGCTTTGCATATGAGAAGAAACCCTTCTGTTAAATCTTGTCATTTTGTGTTATCTTCCAGGAGCTTATATAGAGATATCTTGTTCTTGTCTCTGGTGGCTTTGGGCAAGAACAGTATCAGCATTGGTGAGTTGGATCTGTTGTAAAGTTAATGTATTGTTGGCTGTCCACCAATTATATTCTTACCGTATCATGCCTTTACCCCATAGATGCTTTTGATCGTGAATACAAGCTGGCATATGATCGTCTGACCCCCAGTCAGGTCAAGATGACGCAAAACAGTGACCGACCACCCAGCGCTGGTGTCATGGAATGCAGGAGGACTTTTGGCCTGCCGAGTCTGTGATTTCACTTGTACTTTGCCTCTCCACTCTGACTGTCTCACAGAGGAGTGGACATGGAGTTTGAGACAGGTCATGTCTAGCCAAAGAGGGAGCACCATACTCTCATGATCCTGAGAATTCAGTGTTCCTAAAGCTACCTCTGGCTACCGAGAGCCACGTAGACACTGAGAGACATTTCCAAGTACAATCGTGGTATGTGACCAGTTTGTTCCCCATTTCACTGTGTACTACCTGTAAACACGTTGTCTTGTTAGTTAACACACACTTTACCTCATATTTTCCCCTAAACCCTTCTCAACATGTCACCCTGAAACTCACATTCAAACTCTTAGCTCCACTCAGGTAATACTTAATACTGAGGTCATTGTAGATCAGGAGCAGTATCATTTAGTGCTCAGGTCATAGCATCACTCCCATTAGATTATGTGGAAAGAATCATGGAGTGGTTTCGGGACCAGTAGCAGTGCAATGATAACACAATCACATTTAGGACCCTAAGTGGAGAAGCACAATGAATAAACCCTAATGAAACAACAGAGTTTCCACACATTCCTCTCTCAAAATTCCAGGGTCAATTGTATATTGTCATGAAATGAAGTCACCTTTGTGTACATAGTCTATTATTCTATTGTTTAGAATATTTGTAATATAAAGGTATATTTTGAGACTTGTATTGTTGTAACTGACATGTCTCCATTTGTAAAGGAAATACCATGTAGTCTGTTAGAGAGTGTGGCATCTGTGGTTATGGTCCTGGAGACCACTGTTGTATCTGTGAAGCGTCTTTTGAATAGGTGAGGTACAGAACTGGACCAAATCAAATGTTAACTCATGAATTACAAGATTGTTTACAAGGTGAGTGGAAAATGTAAATGTAATCATACTACTATGTGAATGAAATTTAGTATTGGGAATTGTTTTTCCTACTTTTGAACTGAGCAACCAGAGCAATGCCTTATGAAATGGCAAGTGAGCTGCAGACGTATATTACAGAGACCGAATACAGCAAAGCATTTTCAGCTGCAATACATATTAGTGATCACAAATCTGATGAGACTGGGGCTGATGATGAATATTCTCTTGTCCAAATCAACCCATTCAGATAGATTGGAATTCATCTGAATGATTCACATTTTAAGCATTAATATAGAAAACGGCATAATATTACAGAGCTCAATGAAACACTATGTTCCAATTTCACAGTGTAGTGCTTTTGCTATTTTTGTTTATTTTTATTTTCATTTTTCTTAAAACCACTTCATGTACAACTTAAAATACATATTTATCTAAACATGGGCTTGGAGATTTTTTTATGAAATGGCAGGTTTCTGTTGATAACTTATGATTCCAGTATTATCATTCATTCCTATTGTAAATGTTCTGCTTTTTTGATTGTTTCTATAAATTGTTTACGGTACTATTAGATATGGTACAATATCATGGTACTTGAGATGAAATACACAGATGTAAAGAGCACATGAGCACTTAAGTCAGCTACATGAGGGTAATGAAATGTAAAGTAACAGCAGATCTATTTTAATCTACCTTCGTTCACTTGGTAGCATTAGTTGAAGCTACACTGACTTTACTAGTATCTGCGCTGTTAATGTTCTTTATTAAAATGCTCTTAAGCAAGCAGTTTACTATTATACCCCACAGTTACTGAATATAAAACTACGCAGTAATTGCAAAGGTTATTCTGGCTGTTACAAAGGAAATACAAAATGCTGAAGAAAAAATCTTCAAACAATTATAGTTTACTCTGTTTGACCAGATGCTGTGCAAAATAATAGAATTAGATGTTCTCACTCTGTCATTGAAGTTTTGGCTTCCTTCTATTTCATTTACTCCAGATCTTGGCACACGAGGCTCATTTTAAGTGACAATTTAATTTTCAAATCTAACATAACACATTTCATTATTGTTGAAAAGTAATGAAATGATTTCTGTGTGCTAAAGTACTGTTATGGATGGACATGTTTAACACATATCACATCATGTGTTGTTCCTGTTTATATTTGTAAATTGCCAGATCTAACCAGGGTCTGCAGAAGCTGTTTATAATTGTAAATAAACTCACTCAAACAGTCAATGGTGTCTTTATGCTCATTTATTAGAAATAGATAGAGATGAATGAGTGACATTTTCATAGAATCCAGTTAACATGAATGTTGATAAACTGAAAAACTTTCATCTGGCAAAAAAATGTGTGCAGCTGACTATAGATTCTCTTCTCCGTTTGAATTCATCCCTTGAGCTGAATACCCTGTTTTCTTGAGAACTTACAACCCTTAAGACTTGTATATCCAGAATATATTAAGAAGACTACTTCCTTGCAGGTGACTATTTCAAAAATGGAAAAAAAATGTATGTTCCATATAGCACAAATTACTTAAACTTTGTTCTAGATATGTTCCTCTCTATATATAATATTCCTTATTACAAAAATGACTGCGGTGTGAGTATAAATTACATAATTATGTCAAGCACATCCCATTTTAGTGAATTTTGCACACTTTTGCAAATTCAGACAGGACAAATTAGACAGGACAATCACAATGCAAAACGTGTTTCAAAAGAAGCAATTCATACCATCCACAACATTGCAATTTTCTTTCTGAAAGACCACTTACTTTGGGAAAAAATCTTGCTTTTGCCTGATTTCATCATTAAAAAAGATACACATAATGATCACAACACAAAAAACACTTTTAAATGTCCATTACACCCAACCCTGTATAATATAACGTGAAGCATTTGTCACAATGTAATTATAGTTATTTAAAGGAATAGGGCAATCATTTTAGCCATTTTGAAATGCAGGCTGCCAATAAGATACTGCCCTAAAATGACCTCCCATAGACTTTGATAGGATATATAATAATTAAGCAAAAATTGGTTTAAATAGCTGGTACACTGTGTTTGCAGGGTTTTTTTCTGCAACTGTGCATTAATTGCAGTTTTACATGCAATAGTAGAGGACCATTTTTACCCAGAACTAGATGCTGTTCTCTCCTGTAAACTGTGTTTTTACATCATACCATGGAATGTATGCATTTTACAAAAACATTCAAAATATAAATGGATATTTGTTGGATAAATCATTGGACCATTCCTATCATAGTCACCATAATATGGTGAATACTGTCATTATGTTGTGCATACATAAACACACATAATACAACTACCAAGCCATATAGTCAGACATTCAAAACAATAAGAGTATTTGTCTGTTTATTGTATGTGTTTACTTTTTAGGACATTTTAATGGTTCCTAGAGGATTCCAAATTAGCCAGTGTGCTGGTGGGTTCAACCTAAGTACATATTCGCTGAGAGGAATGTGTGAATTTCACTTTAAAATTATGCACCGAAAACGATGTCCACAAACATCAGCCAGCAAGAAAGCCTGACTGAAAGGCTTAGCCCAGCTACGGTATAAACCTGTGAGATAACTACATGTTAAGTATTGCACAGTGGAGTAACATTAGCCTTCTAACTGATGTCTGGGAGCATACATTGCATTGCTTTGCATACATTGGTTGTGAATGCATCAGCAGTGCTTGTACTCTTGCTCTCCAGGTCTAGATACAGTGTTACAGAGGTTAATTAGGACATCACAAATAACCAGGAGTGGACACAGGTAGTCACAGTGCTGATCAGATGGACACTGGACACACAATGATACGGTCCTCTAGCATGACACTGAGCACCAGGAACACAAAGTACAGCAGGAACATGGTGAGGCCCAGCATTTTGTTCATCCTCCATTTACAGACAGCGATAGAGATGATGACAAACAGAAGCATAAGGAAGAGCAGCACGATGGCACAGAAGAGCCCATTGCTGCTGACAGCCACAGGTGCCATCCCATGGAACACTGAATATATCAACCAGGGTACTGGCAGCCTTTAATGAGAAAACAAAGTACAGGAAAATATAAATAAGACAAAATGTTTACAACAAATTAAATCAATAATTAACAATTAAACACATCACCCCAGTGCAGTTAAAGATGTAAGCTGGTGGCTAACAGTTAGCATTACTTTAAGCTGTCATGCATTATTAGTTTGAAAGGATTTAAAATGTTCGTTGTTTTTGAAGGAGCTGTTCTTCAGGGTTTGTATTTCAGGGCTTCCAGGAGGAAAGATGTCTTAGAAATACTTTGCCATACTGGACGAGATCTTACATTTGAACATATCTTACAGCAAAGACCTGTATTAGCACTAATTGTCACCTCAACTATGTTTCACTGTTCTGTCCACTGTCCTTTACTTGGTATCTACCACATTTTGGCTGGTCTGGCTGACTTACCCTACAGTGATGTCGAAGATGTTGCTGCCTACAGAGCTGGACACAGCCATGTCTCCTAGGCCTTTACGAGCCACGATCACGCTGGTGATTAGGTCGGGGATGGACGTACCAGCTGCCAGAATGGTGAGACCCATAATCTCTTCTGAAATGCCAATGGTCTCGCCCACCTTGGAGAGAAACAAATATCTAGGCATAATATTTCACAGTGTCAGTACCTTCTTAGATATCTAGAAATTATGTAAATCCTGTTGCGCTGTGCTCTATTATTTGAATACTGCAGAGTGCTGTAAACAGTGGTACATTTTGGGAAATCAAGATTGTTATAAGTTGGATTTCTACACAAAAAGCATATTGGGCATTGCTTATGATTTTTTTGTGTTTTTGTTAAGCGGCTATGTTAAATTTGCCTAATCTATAGTTTATTTAACTTGTTATTTATGTGTTATTATGTAATGTCTTAGAATATACATTCTTCCATAGCTCCATGGTCCAGATCCAGAGGACACATGCCCATGGTATGCTCACATTACAATTTCAGCAGTGGACAGGGTCACGACTGGTTTGTGGCTACGCAGCCACATCTCCAGCAGACTACAATGCTTACTTACTACATCACACATCATGTGTTACATTAAAATATTTTTACAGTCTGTGCGACTGGCGTAAGTGTAATGTGACACTCCTGGTAAATTGTTCACTGTGTGCCAGTAAGCATGGACAGTCAAACATTTGCTACTGAAAGATAGATATCTTGATTGTAGGGTTTGTCTTTTTCTTTACATATTTTACAATTTAATGTAGCAAAGTTGAGGGTCCTCAGATTGCTGTTGGTCCACATTAGAGCTGTACATCAGAAAGAGTGCAGAAAAATACAATAAACACACAGAAAACAGAATCTGTATAAATCTGAGTAGAAAGGAGTAGAAAAATGTATAGAAACCGGAAAATGTCACTAGGTGGCTTCCCAAACTGACCTGATGCGCCCACCACACCATGAGATAGGAGAATATAGCAATCCACAATATGGAGCCCAGGAACGTAATCACAAAGTACTTCTTGGATGCCTGTGAAGCCAAATGGGCAGTGAGATGAATCAGAACAGAGAACACAGAGGTCATTCCACTTCCTCTGTCTGCCCTAAAATTATTTGATACTTCAGTAACACTTTGCATCTAAATGCTTGAAATCAGTGGAAGCAGAAAGAAGCAGTTTTTGCATTATTCAAACAAGCTAGTTTTTACTCATCGTAAACCACAATTCTGCAGAGATTAAAAGAAAGAGTGTTTGGTTTGAGATATTTAGAGGCTTTACAGGGTTTCTGACGTCCGGTACGGTGAGCCACAGAGGGAAAACCACAGGAAGCAGGAACAGGTAGGTGGCTTGTTTGCGTCTGGTGTCCGGCCATTCTAAGGACAGTGGCTCATCACACTCTTCACCCTCATCTTCCCCATCGGCCTCTTCGTCTTCTTCATCATCATCGTCGTCATCATCATCATCACTGTCCTCATCGCTGTCTTCCTCACTGTCTTCTTCCTCACCATCATCAGACCCTCCAGACCCTTCTGTGCCCCCTCCTTCTGCAGCTGCTGCATCTGGCTCCTCCTGCAGAAAAAGAGAGAGACGGATAGAGAGATAGTGTGAGAGAAAGAGATTGAGCAAGAAAGAAAGAAAGACAAAGAGACAGAAATAGAAAGTATGCATGGCTAAGCTAACTGAAATAGCAGAAAAGAAAATTCCACTAACATTCTTAAATACATGCTGCAAGAGATGGAACACCACCGACAGGTTCACTGCATTTTAAAGAACTAATTAGCTGCATAAATGCACAGAAGTTTTTTAAGTTTTTGCTTCTTCCTAGTTGTTTTTGAAGCACAGGAGTGGGCCCACCTTCTGTCCCTCTGCCTTCTCCTTGCTGCCCTCCTCCTTGGAAGCTGCTGGCTCTTTGGAGTCTTTGGGCTGGTCAGCTTTGCCATCTTCACCTGTGAGGTTTCACAAGATACGAAACAAAACAAAACCAAGGTGCTTGAAATGTACTTGGCTAATACTAGATGCGGTTACATTCCAAAAATCAGCCATGACACGTTTTTAACTGTGAAATGAAAACAACAAAACAGATTTGACTGGAAATACTAAGGTTGTCATTAACAACAACAACCTTAGGAGAATAAGAACTAATTTACATTTTTTATTTTGCTAAGGTCTCCTACAAATACATGCTACAGTTTTATTACTATTCTGTTTTTTTGTTTGTTTATTTAATTGTATTTTATGTATTATTATTTTATAACATTACATTTTAATTATACTTTGTCTTTCACTGAAAGGGTGCTATAATAACTACAACTAATTATTATGATTATTTTATTAGTATTACTTATTTACCTTTAAATTAGCAACAATAAAATGTGCAAATATTCAAAATATACACCGATGAGCCATGTCATTAAAACCATTAACAGGTGAAATTAAAAACATTGATAGTCTCATTACAATGACATCTCTCATGTGGGGAAATATATGGGGCAGCAAGTGAACAGCAAGTTCTTGAAGTTGATATATTGGGAGCAGAAAAAATGAGTAAGCGCAAAGGTCTAAATGACTTTGTCAAGGGCCAAATGATGATGGCTAGACTACTGGGTCAGAGCGTCTCCAAAAAGACAGGTCTTGTGGTGTAGTCCCAGTTTGCAGTGGTCAGTACCTACAAAAGTTGTGCAGGGACCAGTGAACATGTGACAGGGTCTTTGTCAAAGGCTCTGTCTGGTACCATTATGGAGAAGACCTATTATATTACAAATTGCTGAAAAGGTTAATGCTGGCTGTGAAAAAAAACGAAAGAACACACAGTATTCCAATGTTTGCTTCATAAGGGGCTGTGTAGCTGCAGACTGGTGTCCATGCTGATTCTTCACCACCATCAAAATGTCTCCAAGGGGGGCGTGAGTATCAAAACTAGACCCTGAAGCAATGGAAGAAGGTGCTCTGGTCTGATGAATGATGTTTTTGTTCACATCATGTTGACGGCTGGTTTGTGTGTGTCTGAGAAGAGATGGCTCCGGGACGAATGTGCAATGTTCTGTTTGAAAACTCTGGGTCCTGGCAATCATGTTAATGTTACTATGACACAGACCACCGATCTAAACATGGTTGCATACCATGTATACCCCTATATGGCAACAGTATAGATAATGACAGTGGGCTCTTCTAGCTGGATAATGCACCTTGACACATTAAATATCTTTATTTGACTTGTCCATACATCAATGATTTAGAAGTATTTTGGTGGAACAAAGAGGACCAACACACTATTAGTCAGGTGGTTTTAATATTATGGCTGATCGGTGTATAGCTAGCTATTCAACCTATGGCAATTTAGCTTTGCCTAGGTTAACATTATAAGAAGTTTTGAATGAGGCATAATTAAAAGCAGAATTTAAACATATCAGTCTTCCAAGTTACAGTAATCAAAACTGCTTTAATGATCATGTAAATTAGTCATGTTATATAGAGGCTAAATGAGTTATTGATACAAAAAGAAACATAAAGCCTAAAACATATGTAGGATATATACCATATAACTATCAATTTTTGGGGGGGATATATCTGTACAACAAAAAACACATCTGTGTGTTTTTCTTACATTTACAAGTGTTTGTCGTTTTAATAATTGCACACCTTTATACATCTCAAAAGTCTGAGAGACATGAGGCAAGATTGTGAGAATTTAGGTAGGCAGTGTGTATAACATTAACTGGTGGTCATAACTTAATTTTGAGTTTGTAGCTCCAGTGAAAAACTTTGAACACCAAGTATGTCTTGGCAGATTGACTGGATTTGGGGTAAAAGGAAAACTGCTTCTTAAAGAAAGCAAAAGGTACTCCAAATGGAATAATATCATCATATCATTTGGCATCTACTTCAAAAGCCATTTCATTTCCTCTGTGCAAAATAATCCTCATTGATCCAGAGTCTCATATTTTATTCATGAACTGGAGCTTGATGATTATGGCACCTAATGTGTAAAGAAGCCCTCGGGTCCAAACAATGGCCGAAGCATGGAATGTGGGCTTGTGTATGGAGAGGACAGCGGGACCAGACTACTGGCGCAGTGCCCTCTCTCTACACCTTTCATCCAGCTCCCAGCTGGTGTACTGCTGCTCCTGCAAATGCTACATTTAAGCAGTGGCGTGAATATGCAGTAATGCTCACCTGTGAAATGGGACAATGTGCTGACCTGTGGACAAAGGTCTCTGCAAACATAATGAGGCACTGTGGACTAGGACACACTCAGATGGCATGGTGGAATACTAGAGCTCACCTTCGCCCGATTTTTCCTTCTGTTTGCCCTCTACCTTCCCCCTGGCCATGCTGTTCAAAATCTGAGCCTTGTCTTTAAACTTCACTGCAAACCAAAAGAAGTAGATTATACAGTCAGGTGTAGACGTTTAGGCACTCTTGGACAAAGATAAACAAAGACGCTGAATAAAATAGACAGCACAGATAACATTAAGATAAAAACATGGAAAAAAACATGCTTTTATTCTAACACTGTACATTATGCAACATTGTACAACAAATGTTTTAAAGAAGGCATACTAATCTTTAAAACATCGGTGACACTCTTAAATGGCAATTGATATGGCCATATTTTTCTTATATGGGCCACATTACCTGTGCTTATTTTAAATAAGAGGTGTCAAACTCCAGTCCTGGAGGGTCATGGTCAAGCACGTTTTGATGATTTCCCTGCTCAGACTTCACCTTGCCAGTTAGTTGCCAGGTTTAGTAAATATGTTTGAGCAGAATCACCGTCAAACTGTGCTGGACACTGGCCCTCCAGTACCAGAGTTTGACTAAATCTAAATGAAAGAGATTGATGTAATACATATGTATACATTCTAAATCGAAAGCTGCATAACCAAACTGTTTTAAATTTAACATGGTTATAATAACACAATCACATCAGACTGTCAATTAGTAGTTTTGGCACCCAGCAGTTTAGTCCACATATTCATTTCAACTAGATAAAGAGTCTTATTACTGTAGCAGATTAACTGGTGTTGAATGAAAACTTTATGCTCAATGTAGGAAACCAAACTGTCATTGTTGTTACAAAATCTTCAAAAGAATCATTTTATGGGAAAAGGAAAAAAGCAACCTTAACCTAGACTAAAATCCTAATGTAACAAGAATTTAAACTCTTCTGTACCATTTATATTGATTCAATCTACCACACAAATGGTAACACGTTGTGTCCTGAGGTCCCTGGTTATAGGATCACCTAGATTACTCATTTAAGAAAACTATTAATTGCTCCATCATACATTTTTACTTTATTTGCCCCTTTTTTGAACTTGGTATGTCTGGCTACAGAATGAGCGCTTCTGTTTTCCAGGGATCCCCCAGCTCACAACCTTTAGCTTCAAACACCTCAGTTCCATGCTTTGTAACACAGAGACATTAGGCTAGAGACCCTCGCCGGGAGTCTAAGAGAGCCTAATTGGCCTCATTCTCTCTAGGTGGTGAGATGGTCTTACTTCTCTCCCATTAACAATGCTACCCGGCAAGACTGTCTGTTACATGATACACTGGCAGTTCGCATTCTCCTCAAAAGGTGTAATGCTGCTCACTTAAGTTGTGTTAATGGCAAGCTTTATGTGATTTGGAGGAAGCATGGGCAAAACTTCCTATAGTGTTGATGCTATTGTGTGACTAGTAGTCCTTGGAACTGGAATATAAAATAAATAAATAAATCTTTGGGGAGAAGATACATAAAGAAAGTGAGATATGTGATACCATTTCATCATCCACCACTCAGAAGGTATAATGGATAAAACATCATGTTTTATTATGTCACTTTATTATGTCACAATATTAAAACTATTTAAAATTAACCTACCAAGTCTCCATACACAGTGAAAAAGATGCAAGTTGAAACAAAAAGGGACTGATAGCTAGGGATTAGGGCGTGAAGAATTTGGGGCCACTTAATCTCAAACAGGGCTCTAAAACGACATGGTTAGAATCAGTGGCATCTGTGGCTGAAGACTGTATTGCTCTGGCATTCATTTAAAATTGCTTCAGTCAGCATGGTGAGAAAAAAGCGTTGCATGCCTTAAATCAATTAAGCCAGTATAAGCACACAGGAATAAAAGCATGTATTACTTCCATATGTTTCGTTTAACACAGAATTGGTGTTGTTCATCTTAAACAGCCCTTTTGTTCTGAACCTGACTGTAGAAAGGGTTTGAATATACTACACTGACACACCTGGGGACTTAAAAGCGTCTGACTCCCATGGTTCTCATTTCTCAACAGCGTGTTCACAGCCACCACATCACAAATAAGCACTTACAACAACATGGCACAGAAACACACCCTGAGAGGTCTTACCTTTACTTGTCAAAGAGCAGCTAGGCTTTGCACCTCCATTTAACACTGAGTCTAATGAGTAGAGATTCAAATGAATGTTTTTGAAATGGACAAAATGAAAGCTTTAAAAGTAATTTTCTATCTGTCCATAAAATCACAATTCATTTTATGCTACAGCACAGAATTCAACAAAGATTGATGGTACAATTTTGAAGTGTGATGACTGGGCATCATTGCAGTAATCTTTTTTCAAATGTAAACATTAAAATACATTACCTTCACTGATGCAGACTCATAAGAATTACACAGGTAAACAATAATTCATATTTAATAACAAACACAACACATAACTCATTAGACTATTTTTCTTAATAAATAAAGGTATGTTTTGGGTCTGGTTTTAAATTTTTCTAAAGAAGAATCACATTTGATCTGATAGCAGCAGGAGGTTCCATAGCCTCAGAGCTATAGCCAGGGGCAAGAAACAATCAGATGGAGCTCAGAAGAACACCTCAGAGATCTGGGAGCCTAATCTGGGCTCGGCAAATTTAAAATAATGCTCAGACACAGCTCATTCAGAGCTTAATTTAATACCACATGCATGATGCACATACCGCAATGTCTTAATTTAAAATAATTGATTCATTACTTGTGAAGCTGTTGACACTGTTTTCCCAAATGCATGTCTTACAAATGCAGAGCTGCACCCTAGACTGGAATTCATGTTCAACTTTGAGCTGTACCTTGCGTTGCCCAGAGCACCCGAAACACAAGTTTCTGTTGATTCTCCATGAAACGTGATCACAAAGTCTTGGTAAAAATTTGCAACTGTAGGTATAATATGATTTTCACAACAACTCACACACAATATTAAAGTGTGTTTGTCACGCAATAGAAAATTTACAGCTCATATATACACACATTCAGTATAAGAAGTGATTCAGTGCTTGCAGGTTCTCAGTGTTGATGCAACATAAAATATTTTCATGTTATCATGGCTTCTCTATTTATCATGGCTTCTCTATTTAAAACTGGAGCAACTAATAATAGAATCTATTTGTACTCTTTGGCAAGGGGAAGTGAATAATATTGTTTCTCTCTTTACAGAGCCGTATGATAACAGAGACAGGCATTTATCTGCAAATGAAAAATTCACCAGTGTAACAGTCTGAGTGACTCTGACGTGGGTCAATGCATCCCCAACATGGTGGTCATAGCCTAGCGGGTAAAACACATGTCTGTGAACCTGATGAACACAAAATCATATGTTTACCAATAGTGGTTCAGGAAAGGACATGGGTACACAAAGCTCACTGATATGTGCAGGGAGTGAAGACTACCACACCTGATCGTGTAGAGGCAGACCAGTCAGAGGGGCCATGCTGTCCATGACATGCACAACATCACACATAGCACCTACTTAAACAAGTGCACCACTTCAGTTAAGGGTATTGCCTAATTGTAGTGGCCTCTTGCAACAAGATAATGCAACTGGATACACACTAAAAACTGTTCAGAATTTTTTGGAGGAACATGGTAGAGTGATTTACGGTGGCCCTGAAGTGCAAACCACACCAACAAATGACTAAACACAACAACAAATTGAGAAACACAACAAATTGAGATGCACAAAAATTAATGAAGGATTACAAAAATATATTAAGAATCATAAAAATTAAATTGAGAAGTACAAAAACAAAAGAGGAATCACAAACACAAAAGAAGAATCACAAAAACTAATTGAGAAGCACAAAAAACAAAAGAAGAATCACAAAAACAAAAGAGGAATCACAAAACAAAAGAAGAATCACAAAAACAAAAGAGGAATCACAAAACAAAAGAAGAATCACAAAAACTAATTGAGAAGCACAATTACATTCAGCACCCGCGAAAGGGTAGGTACCAGTCAACAACAGGAAACATCACTGATTAGACGACCGCACTGTTTGTCTTTGGGACCGAAATTACTCTGCCTGTACGTTTCCCAAACCTAGCTCTCGCTATTCGAGAATATTTTAATTCATACTACATATGTTCACCTCGCCTTTGACTACATCAGGGTTGAGGTGAATATTTGGTGCTGCCTTACATCCAGAGCGTTGAGCGGGAGGAGTACTTTCTTCTTTTGCCGAGGATTGCTGCAACATTCGGTGGCCCACCTACCGTTGAGGAGTGTGCACCATAGGGAAAAATAGAAAAAATAGATTTTCAGCGTGAGAAATCGGAGGTGTGGCCTAAGACCGTATGAAGACAGTCAAATGCGTGTGCCTCACGCTCATTGCGTGAGAGTTGCCAGCCCTGTATTGAGCCCTGTCTAAATGATGTTTCACGGACATTGGTGGTTGCCTGCCTAGAAAAGCCGCGAGCACAATCCATGGGGGACTGAACCCAGATGGCATTCGACCGACCTTAAACGTTCAGATGTGGTTGAAATAATGTCAGTTTATGAAAAAACATTCATTCAACGTCAAAACAACGTTGAATACCAAATGGTTGAA
>JBBMFX010000017.1:3497133-3511812 GCA_037832545.1 Rhabdalestes septentrionalis
GAATCACATTTTAGCAAAAGTGGGGGTGTTGAATACCCCCCCTACCCCCACCCCCACCCCCCGTGTGCTACGCCCCTGAATGAGAGGTTCAAGAAATGTAATGTACAACCAATTGAACACAAAATCCGAACATAATGCATCCGTTACAGTGCATTTGCAGGAATCTCTTGTTGTCAATTTTCTTTACAAGGAGACTTCAACTAATCATAACCTTCACTTAATAAATTTTCCAAAAGGTTCCATTCCAGTAAAAAAAAACTTTAGAGTGGAACCTCATTACATTCTTTAACCTTTAAAGGTTCTTCACATCCACATCCATTCTATAAAGCAGTGGTTCCAAAACTGGCCCCCAGGGAACCCTGGGCAGTCCAATCCAGCTTGTAAAGCAAAAGAACAGGGCAATAATGTAGACAGACTTGGAATCCTGAGAGCCCCTGCTTAAAGTACCATCTGCTGAAAGGTTCTTTCTGAAATCAAGATTACTTCTCAACAGAACCCTTTTGACAACTGTAAGAGTGTAACCCTAAAAGTGGAATAACAAAATGACACACCTTCTCAGGCTCCTCCACTGTGATTACTTTGACGATGTTCTTGTGCTTCTGAAGTTGAGACTTGAATGCGCGCTCAATCTGTACATTGTATTTCATGAAGTAGACGTAAGTAGCATAGCCCCCCACCAACATTACGCTCTCCCACCACACGATAGTGTTGTCCAGGAAGAAGATGATGAGCATGATGAGGTCTAAGATGTAGAAGGACACGTCCCGGAAAAGAGGCCACCAGGTGAGGTGGAGCATCTCTCGAGAAAACAGGGCACACATTCCTATCACAAACAAGATGTTAAAGACAGCTGAGCCCACGATGGTCCCAATACCAACATTGCTGTGTGAAATGAAGATACCAATAAAGGAGGTAAAGAGTTCAGGGGCAGAGCCTCCAGCCGCCATGAAGGTTGCTCCAGCAACATCGTCCGAAATCTCTAGTTTGTCTGTGATGACCCCAAGAGTAGGGACAAAGAACTCATCGCACACAATGGCCAAAGAAACGAACATGTAAATCATCCCAAAGATGTGCAGCGACACCCAGCCTTTCCGTCGATCCTCAACGGAGAAGATATCCTCAGGGTATTCACCCTTTATGTGAGGCGCCTCAGCAGGGCTGGCAGCTGTGGTTGGTGGTGCAGGTGATGTGATTTCAGGTACTGGTTTGGGAACTGGAGAGGGCTTTGGAAGGTCTGGATCCACATAGATGCAATGAATGATTGTCCTGTTTGTAGCAGTCATAGTGGTCAACTCTGTTGTCCCTGTTGTCTCTGTTTTCTGAGGGGCCACCGTGGTGACGATTGTCTCGGATGAATGCACCACATCTGTTTGGTTTGTAACCTCTAGCTCCACCGCAGCAGTGGTCAGCTTTGCACTTATTTTAGGTTCCACTGGGGGTCCTTCGGTTGCCCTCTCCAGATGTTCATCTGAGTCATCCTGTGGGGCTTCTCCAATCTGAGGTTCTGGCCAGGGCTCTGGTAGCCTGGTCCTAATGGTAAGCTGGTATATACAACAAAGCAAAACCCCAGACAAGAGAAATATAATCCGGCTCAGCTGAAGTCTCTTTCTCCGAGTCAGATACATTTTTCACTGTGTTTCCTAAAGGACACTAAGTCTCTTTTTTGGGCAGTACAACCCAGTATGCATGAAGATCTCCCCAAATAACGATGGGGTGTACAATGTCCTGTCACAGCGTGAACCATCTCATTTTCTCAGCACTAGAGGGATCATCTCCCGGCTTCTTGCTGTGGATAGAGGGGTATTGAGCACAACCTTTAATCAACAGGTTGCTGTGAATAGCACTACTTGCATATCTGTCCTAAGGAAACAACCAGGCTAACTGTGCAGCAAGACAGTCTGTGTTAGCATATGTCTGATTAAACTATTTTTAAAAATGTAATAATTACAGAACTCATTAAAGTGTGTTTAGGTTAAAGCCAGCACAATATTTCAATTAATATTTGTCTTAAGAAAAAGGAAGAAAGAAACAAGACAAACAAAGAACGAAAAGGAAAGTAAGAAAAGAAAAACAGAAAACAGCCACTGAAGCAATATCATTATGTCCTAGGTCGCAATTATAAGAAAGTATGAGATTTTCACTTCGGTAATAATATATTACAGCCCTCCACTCATTCCTTTTTACACAAGCCCAATCTAACGCTCTGTATTTAATACACTCTGTGGGTTTTAATGTAAAATCGTGACATACCTGGGTGCGTTATGCCCGTGCTGTGTGTGGTGCTGGTCTCTGGAGAGCAGCTGGAGACCGTGCTGCTGCTGGAGCCCGGGGGCTGAGCGCTGCTGGAGCCGGGGGGCTGAGGGCTGCTGGCCACACAGCTGGGCTGAACTCGGAGCTCATGCTGGGTCAATCAGGACGCACCGCAGGACAGCTCTTCACCGTGGATCAGCATAATACCTAATACCTGAAGTCTTCTAAGAGGATTATGTGTACCGTCTCCCAACACTCTCATTATGTCTTGAACCATTTTCATCCCAATTATTCCAATAGTGTGCGGTTTCCCTGCTCACACCGCGAAACTAACGCAATAAATTACAGGCGAGGAGTGACACGATGCGTAGAAAAGAAACGCTAAACATTTGGTACACTTTTAGAGACGTTCATGATCTTCCTCTCATCAACGAGATGTGTGAGTGAAACAGAAATTAATTAACATTAGCCAAAGTTTTTGTTCCCATTCAAAGCGTTTAACGCATAATAAATCTGCCAATCTCTCTCTCTCTCTCTCTCTCTCTCTCTCTCTCTCTCTCTCTCTCTCTCTCTCTCTCTCTCTCTTCTCTCTCAATCTCTCTCTACAAACAAATTCGTATAATATATTTAATTATAGTCTTGCCGAAGCATTTAAATGAAACAACAAATTGTTTAACAAATTAATGTAAAATTGACCGAATACAAATATAGATACATGGTAATAATAATATTGCTACTATAACAACAAATAATAATACTGTACATTTCAATAGTAATCTCTCACTCTCGCCCCCTCCGTTCTAGGAACAAATTATCAGACGTCCAATGTTCCTACACGGTGTTGTTATTTGCTGCGCACGCAGTCTTAGAGGAGCCTTTGTGTGTTTTTCTCTAAAATGGGTAAAGTATTAAATAGTTTTTAAATATGTTGTCTAAATGTGGTATTCTTGCGGAATGGATTTATACGCAGTGTACAGATTAAAGAGCAGCAGTCTTTATATGGTTAATTTAGTGCCGTGTTAACGAGGTGTTATTGAAGTTCTCGCTCTTGCTGTTTGGGGTTTTTGAGTTTTTATGAAGCTGACTCGATACTATGGTTATAAAAACAGCTGAATTAGTTATAGATTGATTTAGCCAGAATACTGATCCTGGAGGAAATTGCCTATGTTATGACTGCACAGAAACAAGTACAATATTAAATATAAGGGTTAAATAGAATCCCCCCAAAATCTGTAGAAAAAAAATCGATATGAAATACACTGATATATATTAAATGCTGAGAATAAAAACTATAGATCAATAACTTATAGTGAAGTGAATTACTACACAACACTAATCCTGGGTAGGAGTCTGTTATTGTGTGTAGTAGAGATCAGTAGTTTATAAATAAGCTTTGTCATTTCAGTGGGATCCAGAGGCACACTTTTACATTTCGATACACTTTAATGTACTTTATTTTTTATTTTTAAGTATTTTTTTATAGTTTAACCTACAGCATATTCCATATTAGGTGACCTATATGCATAATCCGTTTCTACACATCGTCATAGGTTGCTTCCAGGAACATCCTTAACGTTTTCACAGTGAGAGCAGGACACAGCAACCATGCCGACTGTGATTCTGATGGATGCTTCGCTCTCCATGACACGACCTGTGTCTGTGGAGGGTAGTGAAGAGTTTCAGAGGAAGAACTTGGCTGTTCATGGTCTTACCATGCTGTTTGAGCACATGGCTACAAATTACAAGCTAGAGTTCACGGCCCTTGTTGTGTTTTCATCTCTTTGGGAGCTCATAGTGCCTTTCACCAGAGACTACAACACTCTACAGGTACATGTATGATACTGGTGCTAAAGTACTGTTAATTGGCTGTGAAAGTAATGTGAACACACCCTTATTAACATGTTGACTAATTGCATCATGATGTTAGTCTCACAAGCATGTGTTCATTTTGTTACATACTAATACAACTGTTGTGCAGGAGGCCTTGAACAATCTTGATGACTATGATAAAACCTGCCTGGAGTCAGCCCTACAGGGAGTCAGTAACATTGTACAGCAGGAGTGGGGTAGCACCTGTCCCTGCCAGGTAATGCATTTTATAAAACAGTGAGATATTTCATTAAATGAGAATTTTAGTCAAATAAATTATGTTTACGTTCGTAGAGGGTATTCATTTGATAAAGTGTTTAAGAAGTCTGCTTTAGGATATTTCCATTGACAGTCTTTGTCTCAGACTGTATATGGGAATGGTCTGATTATGTTAACATTAACAACCTTAGTTGAGATTAATGTCATTTCTAATTGCTTTGCTTCATGTGATGGCCTATAGGTGGTGCTGATTACTGATGGATCTCTTGGCATTGGCCGTGGTTCTCTGCGCCACTCCCTGGCCACACTGAAACTACGTGGGGAGGACAAGAAGTTCCCCTTACCCTTCCCTTTTCCTTCCAAACTGTATATCATGTGCATCTCCAGTCCAGAGGAGGTATTCATGAGAAATGACAATTAAATATGAATCATTCTAAATATAATTAATAATATGCAGCTCCTCATTATTTTATAGTACAGTCTGACCTTGCATCATGTTCATTTACACGCATCCATATTTTTCCTGCAGCTTCAAGCCACTGATGCCATGGACAATTTGGAGCAGCTGCTCGCATTAAGTGGTGGAGATGGACAGATTTTTACAATGGATGGACCACTATGTCTAAAGAGTGTTCAAGCAATGTTTGGGTGTGTGCTTTTGTGCTGAGTAGACTGACTGTGCTCATTGTTCTGGAAACATGGGTGGGCTGTGATTGTGATTCTGTGTTCTTGTGTGTTGGCAGGAAGCTGATTGATCATGCATATACACCTTTCCATGCAGTGTTGCGCTGTGGGAATTTGGCCTCAGATGTGCAGGTGTTCCCCAGGCCAGAGCCTGTGCTGCTGGATGAGGAAGTTGATCCAGTACCAAAAAATGTTCTCTCAGGTTTGTACACAGGAGTAAGGAAGAGTAGTTAAATATTTAAATGTGTAAGATAGCTCTGTATAATAATTCTGCATTGTGTGTATTTTTTTTATTTTGACACAAAGAGAATTGGGCCTATTTGCACTGCAGCTACTGAAATTCTGTTTTCTTGCCTAATTCCAAGTACTCCTTGCTCACAGTTTTGGAAGGAATATGCTTAGGATGTTAGGTAATTAACATTAACAAAAATGTAAGGGATTATCCCAGAGAAATGAGAAGAGAGCCTATAATTTTATATTAGTATTATAGATAAGCACATTGTGTGTCTAAATATAGTATAATGTAATATGTCATGCATATTTACATGACCTGACTTTATTACTTTGTATTACTTTGTTACAATGATATATATAAGGTTGATTCATATATTGTTCGCAGCTGTGGAATCTACAAATATGACACAATAGTTTTTTTTCCTCAGAGTTGGAGATAGTGGGCTTCATTGAAATCGGAGATATCGCCAGTCCTCCAGTCTTGTCCAGACACCTGGTCCTCCCCATAGCAGTTAACAAAGGTTCTCATTTCAGTTCTCTGTTACATATTTGTTCCTTAATTTAATTACTTTTAGAGATAAAATTATTATTCTTGCCTTTGCGTTTGCTCTCAGAAGCAGACGAGGTGGGAACAGGGACTGCTGATGACATGGAAGAGGAGACCTCAACCAATCAATTGGCAGGGAAAAGCCCCAACTTCTGTGTCCTCCTGCATGGCAGTCTCAAAGTTGAGGGCATGGTTGCTCTTGTGCAGCTGGGGTGAGAAACTGAAAAATAAAATAAACCTTGCACAATGTTCTGTACGGTCAGATAAAAATGTCACAGAATAATGTTGGCCAACTGTAGTATCTGTTTTCTGGGATAAACCTGTTGATTTTATGCACAGTGAAGCAGTGATTTATTATGCTTGGTTGTAATGATTTCTAATCATGAGCTTCCTTTGTCAGGCCTGACTGGTATGGAATGCTCTACTCCCAGGCAGATAGTAAAAAGAAGTCCAATTTAATGATGTCACTCTTTGAGCTTGGCCCAGAACCTCTTCCATGGCTGGGGAAAATCTCTCAGCTTGGACCAATCTCAGGTAGAACACAGCTTTTTGGCATAATATGATCATTTGAATGGATCTTGTCTGTAATATTTACATTCTGTTTATTCTGGTTTTTTTTTAATGTATCATCTTTTAGTGTGCAGTTTTGTGTATTACATAAATTGATGATAAAATTGATGGCATTCCCAAAATTGATGGAAGTGTCCACTCCGTCAATGTATGTCTAAAGTCTGTACAGTTTATGCAGAAAATTTCATAAACTCCTTTTTCCAGATGCTTTAGAGAATCCCTATGGTGAAGATGACAGTAAAAGCCCCTTCCCTGTTCAGCCCAAACACAAACGTAGCTACGCACAGAATGTCACTGTTTGGATCAAAGCTAGTGGTCTGCAGGTATTTTACAATGATTATCACACCATTATCCAATAACATCAAGGACTTTTGAAAATAATGTATTGTCTTCTTTTGACTACAGACAGATGTGCAGAAAATTCTCAGAAATGCAAGAAAACTTCCGGAGAAAACGCAGACTTTTTACAAAGTGAGTATCAAAGTGATTGCAAGTGAAGTACTGTATTTGACAGTAGGGACTGAAAACTTATTATACGTGTTTTAAAGGAGCTGAATCGCTTGCGGAAGGCTGCTCTGGCCTTTGGTTTCTGGGAGCTTTTAAAAGGCGTGGCTGAACTGCTAGAGAGGGAGTGTACACTACTGCCTGACTCCGCCCATCCAGACGCTGCCTTCCAGTTGTCTCACGCTGCTCAGCAGCTCAAACTGGCCAGTACTGGTGACTCAGAGTATGCTGCATTTGAACATAACATCACCCCCATGCTCACAGACTTTTCAGGGGGAGGAGGCGGGGCTGACAGGATGTAAAACAAAAACATCTGGTAGATGGAATCTTTTCGGTATCCTCCCTGGGACAGGCTACTTACAATCAATGTGGCACCATTTTATTTCCAAAAGCCACGTTCACAAGTCTTAAACTAAATAAACTATGAACTCTGACATGTGAACCAAGTCTTTTATGGGATGCATTTACTATTAAAAAAGGCCATTAAAAGGCAGAGGAATTGGAAGAATCTGTTTTGTGACAGGTAGTTTTATGTATATAGCATTTTCTACTCATGACCAAATAAAAGTGTTTCACTTTTGCTTTGTAAGGTGGTTAATACTTGACTGCAAACTGTTACATTGAAATCTTTATTTAAAACAAAGGAATTAGTATGTCATCCAGTAGCTGCAGGTCTGGTCTCTATTGTAAGCAGAACATGACCCCTCCTGTGGGGTTGCACACTACTAATGTCACTGCCCCTGAGGTTCTTTGTCTCAGTACTAGGTTGTCTGGGGTGTTCAATAGAGAGGACCATACTCAAACACAACCAAAGGTATGAACAAATAATGAAATGTTAATGTTTTTTGGCCAAGTCAGTTTTCTTACTACTTTACCGGAATCAGACATAGAGCTTACAATAGGATGTTACCTGTGACAAAAAATCCTTTCACAGACCTGTTTAATATCAACAACAAAAAAATACCCTTCTGATAATAATTTTTTATCATGTGTAGTAGCGCTGAACCTCTTAAACAAGACAGTTAAACAATAAATGCACTTTGTTTGGTTTGGACATATCCAGAACAAATGGTTCTGCCTGTATAATAACTCTGTGACAAAGTGTAGAGATCAAGGGAGCAGAAGGACAGAAGAAAAAGGACTTCTGTACTGTAGGACTGTAAAGGCGAGAAGCTGAATTAAGGGGGGGACAATTCTCCTGGAGCCATTTCAATGGGCTTTCCGCTTCTTGGTGCGGAACCGTCTCCTCCTCTGCTTGTAGAGATGGCGGAAGTTGATGAAGATTCCTGAAAGCATGCAGCAATATTGTTAAGTTCAATGCTCATAGAGATCTGAGTGTATTGCTGTTACTAAAAAAGAAGTGCAATTTTAAGAAGAAAGACGCACCCAGGAACATGATTAGCAGGTAGATCTGCAGAATGTAAGAAAAGCTGAGGGAGGAACCCAGGGCTTCTGGTAAGCGGATGCTTAAGAATTTAGTCTCATCAAATATGGGAATAGACTGGATGACAGCCACAGCTGAAGGACAAGAGAAATGATGGCTTAAACAAATCTTTCATCCAAACGAAATTGAAATTTGGTGAATGCTTTATAAAAATGAACATACAGAAATTCATGTAGCTTATGGAGCCTAAACATTACGATACTCACCTTCAGCCAAACCACCAAGAGGATAGAGAGGCATCCAAATTGTATACCGGAGCCAAGTTAGCATTTTCCACTCAGTGTCAATGCAAGCCAACATATAAAAGGGATATCTAAGGTGTGTAATTGACAAACATTTGAGGAACACAAAATAAGTCAACATATCCATCCCACATTTTCTCCTAAACCACCAAAATCCCACTCCTCTCCAACATATATGTTCAGTTATAAATCAGACATTAAAGAATAAGTCACAGCCTCTGCACTAAAGTCTGGGTGCTACAGTGGATGCCCTGTAGCTAGCTGAGATGTGTGTGATGAACTTGATAATTTATTTGAAATGGATCCCAAATGGTTTTTATCATGTCTGTAGAGCACTGAAAGTGCATCTATAGACTAAATTAGTTAGGTTTTATTACATGTTGGCAGTTTACATTTAAAAGCTTACCTGAATAGCTCAATGGCACTCCACAGATAGAAGACAAAGAAAACAACTGGTTTGTTCTGCATCTCCTCTAGGCTACCAAAGATGACAAAAAGGATAAAGTTCCTCCCCGTCACCTATTTAGAGTTCAAATCTTTATTAAGTGAAACATTTTAATAGGGTTGATGATTAGTAGATTTATTATTTAAGGCTCAGTATAACCTAACCTGTATGAAGGCAGGCATCACACCAGTCTTCACTAATCCCAGAGCAGGGTTGACAATTTCGATGACTGCGAGCATCTGACAGAAGTACATCATGTCGGCAATTGTGTGAAATGTGTCATAGAAAGAATCTATTAAAATAAGAGGAAACAGGAGGATTAGGAAGAGCTAAAAATACAGTGAGTGGGAAATGAGTATACAGTCATTTATCTTTATTTCATATGCTTCCAGTGCACTATTCCACATTTCCATACTTAAGTTTGTATTCATAAATATGTATAAGTGTAAGCTTCTTTTGGCAAGATCGGCTCTAGAAGTAACCTTGTGCAGCATCATGGATACATTTTTGGCTCATTCCTCTTGGCAAACCCTTTCAAAGTGTTCAAATCAGGAAATTATATGGCTTTCTTCTTCAAACATGATGAGTCAAACTATTACCAGAGTTTGTTTTGTGTTTATATTAGTAATCAAACAATCCGTTCATTATTGTGAAAATCATTTTGTTTTGTTTAGTCTTTAGACTAGAACTATAGAACACATTTTTCTGATGCTTTAAGAGGGAGGGAACAGAGGATTAAGGCCTTTGGAAAGCTCTCATTGAGCCCTATTTTACTGTGAATTTCCCCAGAGATTGGTGGTTGCCCCATCTAGAAATGTTGCGAGCAATGAGTGCATGTTAAAACCGGACTGGCTCTCTGCACTTCTAAAGGTATTTCTGTAAATTTAGAGTCTTCTCACTTAATTAAAATATATTTACACCTGATTATACTATTACTTGGCTATTTTTTATTATCAGTATTACAAACATAGAGCTTTTTCAGCTCTGCAGTGCACCAGAGCGCGAGACGCCAAGTGAAGCATATCTCACATAATGCTTCTTAGGAAACTTGTGAGCATGAACGAGGAGAAATGAGACTCTCAGGTTCTGGCACGTTCCCAAAGAAGTTCCGAGCACTGGAGAAAAAAAAACTCCTTTCCTGTAAGTGAGACAGCCGTACGCAGTGGTGTAAGCAATATTCACAGCTTAAATATGTAACTAGTTAGCACTTTCTCACCAGGCGGCTAGCTAGCTATTAGGCTAACCCACAAAAGAGTTAATGCCTCAGTAACCCTAAGGAAACGAGAAGGGGCAATATAGAACAATGTATCACAGTAGAGTCCGTTGGAAAGCAAACAAAGGAAAATTATTGCGGTGGGAAAATGATCAACCTCAATTTAATTATGGTGCAATTAATTTATTTATTGTTTATCGTGACAGGCCTAGCCAACAGCATCAGGTAAAATCATGTATACTAGCTATCGAAATACTGTACGTCTAACTGATTGTGTCTGTATAAAAGACATTAATCATCCTCACCTTGCCCAAGTATGAAAAGGCGAACAGTCATGTTGACAAAGACCCATGAGAACCCAAGGAACTGGACCAGGTTGTACATAAAGAGGTATCCCTTTTTCAAACCTAGGTAAGCTGAGAGAAAACGCATATGATACTGGATGTCTCTTCCCTTCTTTTTCATATGTAGATCATTTTTGGGAGATCGGACAGCTCACTTACGGTCCTTTGGAACCCTTGACTCAATGCTCACTTGGTTTATTTTCTCTTCCTGCACACACAAACAAACCAGTCAGTGAAAGTGAAAATGTCTCCTTCGGAAACTTCACTGCACTTGTAAAGGAAATAAATATCTAGTGTTTCTATCATGCATCTCATTTTTATCCACCCCATCCCTAACCTTTTCTTTCAGCTCCATCTCAGCATCTGATTCATCCAGCCAGCGGTCGAAGTCAGGGCCAAGAAAGAGCGGCTTCTTCTCCTGCATGGTAAGTCGATCCCACCAGCGATGTTCCTGTTTTCTTACTGTGATGTTCACCTGCCTCTCAGTAGACTTTTGCTTTATCTAGACACAAACACATCAATTACTAATGTTACTAAAAAACATGAGTGAATTTGACAAATTACAAATATTTATTACATATGGCACTTTGAAAGGAGGTCTCATAAACAGGTTTGTCAGTCATAGAAACACCAAGCATCAGAAAGCATGCAAGCAGATACAGATAGGCAAACCCTTTCTACAGACATAAGAGGATACTTGCTTTAAACAAAACAAAAAACAAACAAAAAAAATACTGCACATTGCTAAGCCATGGGCCATGTCTTATTGAAAAATACTGAAGCATTTTCTAGTTTTATTTATCACAGATTTTTATTCTTTTGTCCTCTCCTTTTAAACTGATTTCCTGTTTGTAAGTCTAATGTAAACATATTAGATCTGAAGGTTTCACAATGCAAAAAGATAGCCTTCCTGCCTACTAAAACTGAAAAGTAAATTAGCTTATACACATTCAATTGCTGATGAATGAAGAGGTAAAACTGGATCCTACTTCGGGTTTCACTGGTTTTAAGAACTCCAAGCTGAATTCATATTCATTTTCTCCTCTTGCTCCATGACCCTGGCCTTGAAAAACACAAGCGTAAATGATGACACAACTGAAGAGCAAAGCTGTTAAACTGGGTAACTACAGAAGATGAAAAATAGCTCACCTCTGAAGTGAAGGGTGTTCTCTTGTACGCTGATGTCAAGATTCTGCAAAAGTACAAGCACTACAATGTGTGAGGTTGTTTATTTATTACCCTTTTGCATTCACAACTTCCCATTTTAAAACATATACAGAGCTGTGCCTCTGCAGACAAAATGGTCAGAAAACCTGCTGCACACCATTTTAATGGGTAAATTAGTTATGAAATAGAAGGCACAAACACAACCATACCTGATAGAAAGGTAAACTAGAAGAGCATGTTTCAGAACAGATGCACTATTTTACGAAACATGATGAAAAGTCAAACTTCTTCTGCCTTACTCAAATGATTTATGTTAATGATTGAAGATAGTTACCTAGCAACAATGACATAAAAGCAGCAGCATGTTATTAGCCATACCCTGCTTTGCATTAAACCTGTGTTCACAATAACGTATTACTCATTCTCTGGAAGCAGAACAATACCACTACTGTCTGAGAGGCTATCTCCCCTAAACAGGGCTGATATTACATGTACAGGTTTATAGGGGCATGGTAGATGCTATCAAGACATTGCCTCTAAATACAGCAGTGTGTAAATGACTTGAATGGATAGGGGGTAGGGTGACAGCATCAGGTGTTTCAGGGGAAACAAGTATCCCTGGGTACAAACCGTGCAGTCATTCACCACCTGAAGTTGCTTGTAAATTTATTATGACCTGAATTTGTGAGTGGGACAGATGGCTAGTGGTGGAGGAGACCACAGTCCTGTGCCTGGACTCACAATCAGTCTTTGAATACTACTTAACTGCTGCATGCATTCAGAAATAACCTTTAGTTTACAAAGTAACGTGACCATTTCAGCACACAGTGTAAACAATGTGAAATCCTTTCTCTGTGTTTAACCCATTCAACAAGTGCTGTTGTGACAACAAATTAACGCTGGGGAGCAGTGTGTAGGGACATTACCTTGCTCGTTGGTACCATTAGCAGTACTGGGATTCGAACCTTCTGATCACAGGGTCAACTCCCTAACCACTAGTCCACTAGCTGCCACCGTTTTATTAATAATATAACCTTTCACTAGTCCCACAAGTCGGAAGTTTGCATTGTTACAACAGAAAAGTAAACGGAACAAAACTAAGAAGGTAGAAATAGCATAACCAGAAGATAAAAACTACAACAAAACGATATTATATAAAACTAATGCAGAATAGGCTTTAGTAATGTAGCTGAGACATCCATTTTATTAACCAAACCCGGTTGTTTTACCTCAAATAGTAGAGTTAACTATGTATGTTAGCTCAGCCACACACTGGTGGAGTAAAAGTCAGTTTGTTGTTGATCCTTAAAGATAACCCCGATGGTAACAGCTAGCAGACTGAAAAAAGTAACGAGCAGCTACACAAACGTGCATGTTGGGGAAAATGCAAAAAATGAATTACCTGGTAGTAGCTCTATTTTAAATTGTAACTCACTGCATTAAGAGCTGTTTTCCGTGTGCAGTGTCAGGGCCCTGGTGGACTATCAACTCTAGCTGTGGCACAATCAGCCTCTCGGAGGCTGATAATGTAAGTCTAGGTTTACTAGTGTGATGGACGTTGTGTTCGAGGACGTCGTTTATGCATGTCGTTCTAGATATAATTGTATGTAGATGTGAGTGTAAATACCCATGAGCTGGCAGCAGTTAGCCGTTGTGTTAGCTCGTGTTAGCCAGCCCGCTCCATGTTAAAGAGTTGAAAGATCTCACCTTGGCGTCGCTGATCTCCACCCGCAGGTAAATTTCTCCGTGCCGTTGAGCCCAGAACACGTGAGGCGTGAGAGCCTGCATATCGGCGCTTGAAGGGCGAGCCTCTCCCTCACCTCCTGAAACCTAGAATGAATGAGAGGCTCAGACTCATGCCGAGCGTCCTGCCGGAAGACACAGTGCGAGAATTTGCCCAGAATGTTCGAAGAGGCGCCCGCGCAAGGCCGGGTTTGCTGTGCGTGCGCACGCACGCAGCCGCCTTCTTGGATTTCTGACCTGAACTGGACTGCACTTCGTTCCACTGTACTGAACTTCAATATATTGTACTGGACCGCATTGCAGTGCATGATTAAACACTTAACTTGCTCACAAACACACCAAACACACTCCTGACTTTTAGCAGATCAAATGTGATTTTATCTATAATAAACAATATTCGTGCTGCTGGAGTACAGCACTGCACTTCAATTCAAAATATTGTACTGGACCGTATTGCACTGCATGATTAAAAACTTCATCTGCTCCAAGAAAACAACAAAATCACTACCGACTTTAACCAGATCAAATGTGATTTCATCTACTATGAACAATATGTAGTCATGCTGCTGGAGTACTGAACTGCACTGAACTGCACTTCGAAATATTGCACTGGACCAAATTGCAGTGCATGATAAACTTCATTTGCTCCCACAGAACACCAAACACATGACTAACCTTTACCAGATCATCTATGATGATCAATATAGTCATGCTCCTGGAGTCCTGTACCGCACTACACTGGACTGTTTTGCACTATACTGTACTGTACTGAAAGTCATTGCTTTATGGCATTGTACTGCACTGCACTGCATTGCATCTCATTGCACTTTATTGTACTGCACTGCACTTTATTGTACTCCACTGCGTACCACTGCACTTTACACTGCACTGCACTATTTATACTGCATTATGTCATTGCACTGTGCTGTACTGTACTGTATTGCACTGTACTTCAATGCACTGCATGTTTAAGCTTTTCACTTCCTTTCTACGATAAACCATATCTGATCTTAACAATGTTTTACACATAAACATAAAACATTAAAACCCTTCACTGTGTTTTAAGTAAGGATACTAGTCCACGGTTGACCAGAGTCGTGCAAGTGCAGGACCAGGCAAAATGCGTTTTTAGGAGATGTACCATTTAAAAAGACCTGGACTTTTATTTTATCACAAGTTATGCACCACCAGGAAGTACACCCGG
>JBBMFX010000017.1:3511912-3529272 GCA_037832545.1 Rhabdalestes septentrionalis
ATCGGTATCGGCCGATCACCTAGACAAAAAATCGGTACTTGGTATCGGTGGAAAAAATCCTGATCGGAGCATCACTAGAAATGATTACACATGATGTCCTCAAGGGAGGGTGGTTAACATAAGAAAAGGATATGTATATGAAACATATAATTAGGTTAGGGCTCCAAACACAATTTGAGCCATATAACGAGAAGGACATTTTTATGACGTACAACAGTGAAAGTTCAGCCAAGGTTCAACATTAGTTCAAGGTTTAAGGTTAATCAGAAATATCCAATGAGGGGCCTTGTAGACTTAGTTTTCCTATCTGTCTCTGTGGAATGATGGTGTTACCGGCTGGACCAGGGACGTAGCACACGGGGGGGTCAAGGGTTTCCAACACCCCCACTTTTGCTGGATCGCAATTCCATCCCCCCACTTTTGTCAGATTAATTGGTCATAATTTTATTTATAATTTGGCTTTCCCATCCCAGAACACGCCCAGTTTTGGAAAGCTTGATACACCCCTGTGCTGAACAGAATCGGTTGACCAATTGGTGCAATTTGCAAACTGTTTATGATCAACAGTCTCAAAGGGTGTGCAAACATCATTATGAGAGCTGTTTAGGTACTATGAAGGTGAAACTGGACTGTTTAAATTGAAATACTTACTGATTTCATTGAGCAATTTTCTTGCATAAGAATGGGGGAAAAAGGCTTATAATGGCAGATCGCAGAGGCATCTAGGTTTTCCTTTTTCAAGAGAGGTTTGAGCTATCTGTAATAATGCTGGAAACATGCAGGATAGATATTGAACTAGTATAATTCAATATTATTCCTGCAGGATTTGTCCAAGTAATTTCTAGGTTCTGTTATGTCACCTGACAGTAACTTCTGTCTTTTCACAGGTAAAGGTGCGATGGCAGAGGTGTCTACTATTGTACAGACAATCCAGCAGTATCTTCCCAAACTGGCTGTCTAATTAAATGATGAGAAAAACAAATAAAAACCTTACCAAATATAAGCACCGGTCCACATGGCATTTATTTAAATTATTTCCATAAAAATATATTTCTATTTCATTTATGTGAGGTGTCCTTGCCTTATAGTGTTTTTAAAGCACATTTTTACCCTATAATGATTTCTCCAGAAATCACGAAAACAGATTAGCTTTTGGATATGAAAAATGTTTCCTCTGCTGAAAAAACATTCAGACTGACAGTCCTTTATATGTTTTCTTCCCAAATACTCCCTTTATGTCCAAAGTTACCCTGATACACCCTCTTAATGAGTGAATCCAGCTTTATGATGCACCTATTAATGACAGTTCAAATGAACTGTTCAATACTTAATAAAATGTCCATAGAAAAGCCTGTTCGCTAAAACAGAATGCACTGAAGCAGCCACAAATTAACCTAATCATGCGTAAGGCCAAGCTTCAGCTAGAGGGGTATTAAGCACTTCACCATTGGGCTGTACGGCGGTGGAACTCTGGAGTGATGGACGCTCTTATGGCTAAATGCAAAAAGATCCTCACTGCCGTGTTTGAACCTTTAGAGTGAAGCCTTCCTTAAAAAGCATAGTTTACTGTTGCAACAAAATGAGGACAAACTTCCTATTACAATCCTTAATTGTGGTAGAAAAGGTAGAAGAGCAGGCATCAACAAACTTTTAGACAAACATTGGATGAATGGCTCATTCAGAATTTATTTGAAGGGAAGCTGTGTTTTCTAAGACATTCTTTTTAAAAACATCACCCCCCTCCATTCAGAATTTAAGTTCAATATTTAAGATCAATCTCAACTGTGGTAAATTGGTGTCCCCTTATAAGCAAAGCTTGGGGCACCATTTAGATGTCTGCTTCAGTTAAGTAGTGAAGTGAAATTACACATTGAAATTGCACGCCACAAATCCTATACCAGCAAAAACCTATAACATCAGAACAAAGAAGTTTACGTTTGTGGGCTAAGAATCCACCCCAAAACACTATCTTGGTTAAAGTCAGTTGAATGGATTTCTTTATCAGATAAGAAGGAATCAGATAAGAAGGAACAGTGTGTTTTCTGTGTGACCCCAGACTTAATCCTGGGTTAACTGTCAAGGTGATAAGTTATAACTTTGAATATGGAGCACACTTCAGTCATTTGTGAAGCCTGTGAGATGAGATAAAAGCAGTTGGTTATGCCACTTTACCTAGCTGGACTAGAGGACCTCATGATTGTCATTCAATGAGTTGCATTTGCACTCCCTATGTTTAAACAGTCAGAGGGTGACTATGAAGAAATCAGATCATGCTCGTCTTACACTTTTTTTCATACTGTCTCCTTGTAAAATGTTCAAGCTAGAAAAGCTTTGCAGAACTTTGCTGAATTATTTTAATACGCAGGCATGCTTGGGCTTTTTACACCTCAGGTTTGATTGTTTTCGCTCTTTCACCAGTAAAGTGACTAGAAAAACTCCATTGATTGCAACCATGAAAGTCTGAGTGCTTTAAATAAAGCTGGCTAAAAAACTGATTTGAAAACAGACTAACACACATAACAGAGTGTCTATTTGCACCTGAGGGCATTGGAACCACAGTGAAATACAGCTAAAAGGAAAACAACACCTACCTGCATGTCTGCTTGACTTTGAGTGCAGTAGGAAAGACACAGTTTGGCAAGTTTCATGAGAGGTGTTCACGAATCTTGAATATAATTGGCTTTTGAATTTTGGTTAGGGTGGGCATACAAATGTTCTAGCTGACTTAATAATAAGTAATACAAAGGCTTGTATCCTACTACAAACACTTGTAAGCATAAAACAGGAAATTCTTTCCTATTTCCTAATTGTTTTCAAATTCCATTTGTTTAATTTAGAAATTAAATGTTCTCATTTGATATTAACTATAACAGATATAATTAGTGATATATTATTTTGATTTTGCTTACTTGAGAACCTTGAACAATACATAAAAAATATGCTCTCAATTTATGGTTCAAATGTGTCTGTTGGTTGTATGTGAATAAGATGTATTTATGTGACTTTTTTCCTTTTTTTTATGGGTCTTTGGCTCTTTAGCATTTTATTTAAGACCAAAAGGAGCTCTGTGATAAAAGAATGTCTCTCAGTGTAATAACTATTCTGTAGACACCTGCATAATTACGTAACCTGTTTTTTCACAGTTCATGACTGGGTAGGACCCTACAGAGCACCCACTGCAACTGTCATACTGATAGAAATGGATCACAAACCGCAGTGTTTCTGGAGAATTTAAATACCATATACACTGTACACACTGTACTATTAATGTCCACTATATTATACACATCTACCATAATTTGGTATATATAATAACATAAATAACATGGTCAATAATTCTATAAGGAATTTTAATCTCCAATACATTCTTAATTGTACTCACTACATTACATGCTTAACTGTACTCAAATTCAGTCCCCTGAACTGCTTTGCATAACGCAGCTTTAAAGCCAAGGCTATCAAACATAGGGGATGAAGAAAAACTCATGTTTTATTAATAACTTGTTAATTTTAATATTCCCATGTAATTGATCTCCACATAACAAAATGGCTGTAAATATTATTGCTTGGTTTGTACTCATATGAACTGGTTTGTACTCATTCTTCTAAAATGCTGTTACCTGAGGCAATTTATATCAAGTCTTCTTAGATTTTTTTTTTTTTTACATGATTAACACATTATTGTTTGTACTTCACATATTTCAACCTCAGCACAATAGATCAGCTCAGAATGCCATGGCCTAAAATCACTAGATTTGTATCAATCAGCTTCAATTTGCACACAATTCTAAGGCTTGAACTTTGCATACATGAACATGATGTTGGACTAAAGTAGCGGAGTCCTGTTGTTCCTGTTTCATAACTTTTATGCAAGTGGAATCTTCCCCCTTCTGATGAGGCTGTTTTTAATCAGGGTTGATTTCATGCTGATCTGAGAAAATTCATCAAACTTTTTGGATCCTTATGTAGAGGTCACATCAAGGTGTGTTGGTGGTCGCACTTTCGGTCTCTTTCTTATTTTCTAAGAAGGAATGGGTGGTATATACAAAATCTGTATGCATATAATGTATGTATATATTCACACACATGGCACTTTGGACAGGCAAGTATTAAATAAACCGTACAATAATATAACCCTGGTCTCAAGCATCAAATAAAGAACTACAGAAAGAGTTACTGAACGTTGTGCTTGTGAACCAGGTCTTCCAGCTGCAGTGTTGTCATTCACATTTCACATAAATTGGGGATTACGCATGTATAAATTTCCAATGGGTTATAAATGTTTTTCTCAGGCTGCGTTGAGACCCCTTGAAAAACCGAAGAAGTCAGTTGTGATGCGTTGTTGTGTCTACATTCGGGACATCCTAAAGGATTGTTGCCCCCCGCATCTAGGATCTGGCTACCTGGATTTCCTACCTAAGCCTGGGTCCTTCTCTGGCTCAGAGAGTAAAAACATGTATTTGGCATCCAGTGGTTGTTGCTTTCTTGCATTTGTTAGTCAATAGCTCAGTGACAAGACCAGACATGGGCGTTGTCGACATTCAACCAGAGGGGGGCGTATCCCCTTCACATTTAATAAGTAAAGAAGTGAAAAAGAAGAAGAAGTGAAAGTGATCAATGGTCATAGGTGAGCACACCACTGCACACAGTGTGAACAGCATGAAATTCCTCCTCTGCATTGAACCCATTCACCAAATGAAGCAGGGGGCAGCCATGAACACGACACCTGGGGATTTTGGACCCCCCATTTTACATAAATGATAAGCAGTGTTACGTCAAAACTGTAATGTGTTAGTAGTTACTTGTTACTGTCATTTCAAAGTAATTAGTTACATTACAATATTACTGTATTTAAAGTGTAAGGCATGACACTCCTATTGCATGACTTCTAAGTTACACTCGACAAAATAACTGGAAATATGGATTTGGCCGTGTAAATATAGCTCGTGACGCTCAATTAGCTCAAAACACTTCAAGTGGAAGGTGACAGTACGATCCGACGGTAGATCAGTTGCAGGTTCACTCATCTCTAGGGTGACCAGATTTGTGATTGTGAAGAAGAGGACACCTTAGCGCAGACTTTCTATACCAGCTCGGCCGGTCAGGGGGGTGTTAGATGTTTAACGCGCATCTCGGCTGCATGCATCTCGGGTCGAAGGCCGTTCTGAACTTTCAGGTTATGAGAGATGCCCAAAATGTGACGAATGTTTAGGCAGCTAAAAATTCCAGCCGGATCATGAACACAGGTCTCAAAAACAGGACATGTCCGGGAAAAAGAGGACATCAACCTACTCTTCTCTCTGTCTGACTACAAGAAGTGAAACTTTTTGCATGGATGTTACTCCTGCTGATCTTGCGGTGATTTTGGCAAATTTATATGAAGGAGAAAAAAAACTTATTTCCGGTCTAAAAATGCATTGTAAGGCGCATTACTGACATTTGTAACGAGTAAAATATTACCAATTTTTGTTCTGTAATGCCTTACATTACAGTGTTACAGCAAAAAGCAATGCATTACAGTAATTACTCCCAACATTGATGATTAGTTCACCAGCTGTTGAATCTTGAAAATCTTGCAAAGGAATCCATTCCACGAAATCGATAGAACACACACACCACTGGAAATCCAAGCAGCCGGTCTCTGCACTGATGAGTTACTTCACCTGCATGCGGTGAGTTGGAGGAAAACCTGAGCTGATTTCCAGTGGTATGTGTTCTTCTATCGATTAATTTTCAAGAATCAAGTTTCAACAGGTGTTTCCAAAAAAAACCCACCCGCTAAAAGGATGAGATTTGTATGAACGCAGCAAACCCTGCCCCCACGTGTCCCCTGAGACCAGGCTTGGTTGAGTGCTGCTTGAACTCCCCAGACCTGAATGGTATATCTATGAAATGTGTGTCGTGTTTTGTGGTGAAAGACCAAACAGGAATGAAGGAACAAATAGCAATAAAAATTCTGTTAAATTAATGATGCCGAGAGATACAGTGCTAAACTACAGAATACAGCTGTGCTTCCTCTTTAAATACTCTGGGCTGTTTTTTGCTGACAAATTAACAAGAGCCGCTCACCTTAAGTTTTTCTAGTAGTGTAGCACTTTGTTCATAAATGATCTCCACGATCACATTCTAAGACATGCATCAGATGACATTTATCACACTTGGAAGGAAATGTATACTGGTATATATATCTTATATACAAGCTGGCGGGTATATGGTTCTGCTTCTCAGTTGCATACTTAGGCAGAAGGGTGAGTGATGTCAAAAGTTTCAATGACAAATTAGTCAAAGTATTCAAGCACATGCAGTGGATTTTAGAACATGTGTGCTTTAAATTATGATATATTCTCAACACTGGGTATTTTCAACATTATGTGTATATTGTGCACAAAGCATATAAACGACTGGCGAGCAGATTGCAGTTTCGGCATTAATTGTTTATCTGACTTCCTAGGAAAGAATTTGCCTCTGCTGTTCCCTTTCACCTCCCATTAGACCAAAATCTGTCCCACCTCATTTGTTTAGCAAAGCAACCAAGGTGTTATCATGAGATGGAGTGCGTGCTGCCTTGTGTATGGTCCCTCTGTCTGAGGCTGTGACTTGTTCTCTTACCATTGGCTGCTGAGCACCAGTTTTAAAAAACAGACACCCAAGCAGAGAGGGAAACATTAATCAAGCAGAGCCAGTGACATGTGACTCAACACAGTGCGGAGGAGGTTCCTGCCTCGCCTTTTTTTTTCTTTTTTTAGTAGAAGATTTCAACCACAAATGGGGAGTAGAAAGTCATCTGGCTGAGCCAAGGTTCCCCCCACATGCCCTATGTACTGCTGCATGAGGAAGTTGGTTAGTTTCCAGGCTCAGCACAGCCCTAAACAAATAACTGCATGAATGTGGTCATTTGACGACTATGGATTCTTCCAGTCTTGCGCCTCCTAAACGATGCTAATGTAAACTGAATAACAAAACCAGAATGTGCAATATATATGGATTAATAACATCAGCAGGAGCATCTTTTGATGTTTTTAAAGATAAAAACTAGTTGTTCCCCAGCAGAGTCTTGGGGTGTCACTATGGTTGGATAAACACTTCTGATATTTCCTCCTACTGTCCTTTGGGGGTGCTGGGGCCCCCACTGTGCTGCTCCTCAAGGTACATTAGAGGCAGCAGAGACCTGGCTGATGTAACTCTACACCTGAATGAACTCATAACAAGAACTGGCACTGACACCTTTTGAGCTGAGCATGGTTTCATCAGCAGCACTGCAACCAGTCTTCTGGGACGGAGCTCGGAGTAACCACAGGCAAGCAGCCCAGATTTATCATCCAAATGCTGTGGTAAAAACAGCCAAAACTCCAGCAGAACATACTGTAAATGCCACAGTGTTTATTTGAAATACATGCTTAAAAATAAAGGTTTCAAAAGGAATTCTTTGGAGTGATCCCTTAAAAAAGGCAATGTAACCCTTTTTGGTGCCTTTATTATTAACCATTGGTCAGTCCATTAAAAAATTATCATCACATAAAATATCATATAAACAGTAGCACCACATTTGGTGAAATGAATAGTTTTTTCTTCCTGAAAGAGAACCAACTACCATCATTACCAGGAAATTTCTGTTTGAATTTTTGCAAGTATCTTCTGCACACTTCTTTATGAAGATGTGTTTCAATATCTCTATGCGTAACTGCCAGGTAACTGTCTAAGGATATCAATTAGTATTATAACAACTTAATATACTTTATCTGTTGAGATAAAAAAAAAAAAGGCAAAACATTGAGACAGTAAACATGTAAGGACTGTAAATAGTTTAGCTTCCAAGTTAGGCAAAACGAACTGATCCACACATTTTTTTTATATCTTAAAAGAGTTTTGAGAAAAACATTATGAGGAAACAGATGTTGTGATACTGTAGTTCTGGTAAATGAGCTGGTAATGAACTGAACGTATTTATTACGGAATTCTTGGTTCAGTGTATGTTTTTACTAAAATGAAAATTCTAATCTAATGATGCCTTAGATTATATGTTTTTTCTCAACCTCAGCCAAAATCTACAGATAAGATGAAATGTCTGGGTCCTGTGTGCTCTGTCCTATGAGAGTGTGGTTTTTTATTAACATACTTCCTCTTTTTTATGCTCTCTAGATCTGTTAAACCCATTGTATGTCTTTGAGAGTATATGTAAAATATGCAAGCATCATTTTCATGGTCATATTAGGAGATTCTCAAAAGTAAGGGAAGAGGCAGAAATCACATTTAGACTGATACTAGTTGATAAGTGTGCTTAAATGAGAAGTGGAACTTACAGGCCTTGCAGTTCTGGAATAGTGATTCTACCAAAAAATACATTTGAACATACTTCTATGGAACTTCTATGGAAACATACATCTTTGTTGTTCATCATGTGATATGGTCCTTAATGCTGTATAGTTAAACTCATAGGATTTTCTGTGAGAGGCTTGTGTTGGCACATGTTGATTGGCTGCAATGTTTTGATGCCATGGCAACCCATCCAAGGAGCTTGGTGGTGGTCTACAGGGAAATACTTCTCCAAACCTGAGCTTTTTAGCACCCCTGAGATCATGGGGCATGGGGGGTCTAAAGGAGGCCATCAGCTTGTCTAGACTATACAGTGGTAATCTCAGAGGATGTACAATTAGGTACTGCTAACAGATGCACTTCCACCAGCAGGATGCAGTGGAAAACATCTACCAGTCTGCTGTCATGCATTACACTTGGACTGTATGTGTCATGATAGTTTGTTATTGATACTGTGATAAACACATGAATAGAATATGATCTGTGTGATCCTAACCTCATGTTGATCTAGTACATTTTGTGCACACATAGGATTGCCTGCTTTAATCTTTAACTACGTAAGAAGGTAAACACAAAGCAATCCTTTTAATGCCAACAGAGTTCACTCAATGACGTTGCGTTTTGATTTTGTTGCTTTGGCTTCCACTGCTGTTTTCAATAACCTGGTTGTTGGTAGTAATAAAAAGAAGACTGACATGAACTATTAGGCCATTACTATGGAGAAAGGGGAAACCAATAAACCTATAATTAAGCTTGATTTATAGGCAAATGACCATCCGCTGTTTCCTTGTAAAGGATGTATCTTCAGTTTGGCAGAAAGAAACACCGTTGGAAGTTCCATGTTAGGAAGAAATGCATTGCACCAGACTCTGCTAATAAATGACCTAGTTCTGGCCTCGTCTAGCAGCTATGGTCAACCATTAACTAAGCCAGGATGACAGAGTCTGATAAACAAAAGGCGTCCTGGAATGCCAGTGCCATCTGCTTTTTGTCAAAACTTTTGCAGAGCTTTCGAATAAACTATGACAAAAAAGTTCAAAATTAGTAAGACTCAAGTCTTTTCTGGCTAGAACCAGATCCATTATTATACTTTTAAGTTAAACTGATAACTATTTCCTTCATTTTTTTTTCATTTATATCTAATTTATTTAACTGGTGATAATATTTTACTGAGGAAATCTCTCTCACATATACATAGCACCCTCTTAGCTAGCCTTAATGTCCCAGTGAAATCAAGCTGCTGAAACATGGCATTAGTCACCCGGTGAGATGTTTCAAATTTGCATGCGTGCAACAAAAAGTTCCCTTCATCCATAAACGGGTTCGCACAGTAAAAAAATACCAGGCTTCTGCTGTTAGGCAATTTCCTGGACATAAGGGCTATTTCTCTACCTCGTACATATGGAACACTGAATGTTGCTGGAGCCTGACGAGATATTGCTTTAGCTATGGGCTTTTTGTAGATGAGCAAAAATAACAGTTCACTCTTACAAACACCACCTAATTAATGCTATCCATCATGAAGATTTTTTATTTTAATGTTTTTGTCCTCCTTCTGCCAGCTTTTATCTGGCAGCTGCAATCACGTTAGGTCTATGTGGTTCTGATGCATTATGTGGCAGAAAACCATATTCAGTATTTTGCACTGCTACATTATTGAACATGACACTAGTACATATTTCCACTAGATTACACTGTGTTAATGTATAGTGCTAAAATACATTGGGTGTGTCGAGTTGTCTTGTCTCGCCTCACTTAGTACAATATGCCTATGGCTGGGATGACAGTAAAGCTCTATTTGTATTGTGCACATTCAGAGCTCAGTCTATGATTATTCCAAGAAATACGTGCTTAAATGGGTATTTCGCTGATTTTTACAAAGTCCTTCAGAATGTTTTGATGTGAAGTTACCATTGGGACTAGCGACTGACTTTGCACTCTTTACAGAAATTGTGAACAAAGGGATGGAAAGTCTAGATTGCAAATAGCCAAAACGACCATTGAACCAAAATGTGCCTTGTGTTTTTATGTGATGTGGTAATGGTGAGGTAAGGGTGTGGTGGGGGAGGGGATGTTTGTTGCCACACAATTTGACTTACATGTACCTTGCCCTGCTTTTACCTCTCCAGCATGAAGCATGAATGGATCAAAAACGGGCCAAAACCTCACCCAACATTTTTAGAGTTTCATATTTTAAAAATAAACTTTTAGAGACATTAAAATCTTTACATATCTGTTGGCTATCACCAGCGCCGCAAACATTTTATGATCATATTTTCGCAACAAAAAAAAGCTTTTCTCATCAGCCCCCTCAGATTTACATGACATTGTTCACGCCATAACTATTTAGTACTGAAGAAAAAATAAACATGACTGTAGTGGTGGAAAACTGGTTCTACAATGCTTGATTTTGGCTCCTTAAATTAAATTAATAACGCCTGCTTTTTCTTGTAAATAACGCTGACATAAAAAAATAACATTAAAAGTCCAAAACTGAAAACAAATTGACCACAAAGAGTCATAGAAACATTGAAATAACGATAAACCATAACTGAAAACAGACTACCAAGTGTCATAGAAACACTGAAATAACACTGAAACAACTAGACAGCTCAACACTGGTACTAAAAAAACGTTGTCGTAGAGCACAAACTCCACTGCTCGGTTCCATAGCAACGTTTAAATGAGGTTGACAATGTGATTATTTTTAAACGTGAGCATTTTAGCTTCAAACTTGTGGCAACTTTGTGTGGAGTCTGACAGTACGATTTGAATATATTTTTACTTTTCGGAGCTTTTTCAATGAATACATTCGTTTCCACTTTAACACATAAGAGAAAAGCTTTGTAATCGGTAATATTTAAGTTGTGCATATTTATGTGCATATTTAGTGACATAGCCTAATTTTTCCGTTTTGGGTGTATTTTGATTCAGTTTTGTTCCGTTCCCTTGGTGATAGCACTTCGGCAGGTTTGCTGTTTCTCAAGACTCGTACATCTGACAAAAATATCCTCAACACTAATAATATCAACTCTCCTCTCCGCAGAGGGGCGTGCTGAGAAGTTATACGGCGGCTGGTAGACGTGAAGGTTGTTTTAATTCTGCTCGTTTTTTGCTCTTTGTCATATACTTTTAAATTCGAATTTGGGAGAAGAAAAGACACTTAAGGTGGATGATTATTTGAAGATCCTCTACACGTTCCGTCACGAGTCCCAGTGAATATATAATCAGATCTAAAAACCAGCGTTCATGTGTACTGTGTCACTGGTAAGCAAAGCACGCGTGTGTAAGTGTACAGTATGTGTGTGAATTTGTACTGTGCTTACGTGCAGCCACAGTCCAACATGTGCCCGCTCCTGCAGACGCTCACTGCTGCTGCGCCAGTTTTTCGAGATCCTCCCTTTTTTCTTGTCTTGTTGTAATTGGTGAAGTGCTTACATACTTTTGGACTGACGCCTCCGAAGATCCGAGGTCCTCTGGAAAAACAAGCTGGAACCGTATGTGCATCTCTCCCTCAGTTCCACAGCTTTTAGATGATTCCTGGAGGATCTGGTGGATTTAGAGACTGGTTCTGATGGCTGACTTACACATTTTGTGGATTTGTTTTTCTCATGGGTATCCTGGTTGGGTCTGGCGTTGAACAAGTTGGGTGTACCTCCACTGTAAGGGCTGTAGCTGTGCAGGAAATCTCAGTGGAGAAAGTGTGGTGTGGAATATTTCCCAGACTACTTAGTTTCCCTGGAACGGCCAGATGATTGGTTGCAGTTCTCCAGAACTGATTTTCGTTTGAGCTGTTTGTGCTTCCCACTGGACTTTGAGAGCAGGTGAGAACACAGTGTTTTTGTTTCGTGAAGAACTTCTCTGATAAGGCTAACGATCTTTGGTTTGCGTTTGTTTTTAACAGTCGATTATTGTAAAGATGTTAATGGAAATCCACTAAATATAAAGAAGCTCAAAATGGACAACGCATGTTCGTGCTCGCTGTGTGTGTGGGGGGTGGAGGTTTTGTTTTGCTTTTTGTAATGTGCAGGATCGCCTACGCCACATGCTCCGCGCGCACCATGCAGTTTTCTGTTTTTAAATGTCATGTTGGCAGTTTTACGGTAGTCTAGAGAACAAATATATAGGTTTTAGTGATTGAGCCACCTCTGTACATGAGAACTCTACACACTTCCCTCCTTAGCGTGTGAACACATCCGACACTTCTCTGCTCAAGTTAATCTGACCGGATATTTGTAGTTCATGAGTTCATAAAACTCTAGCAGAAATAAATTGGGTGTAGCTGCAGGTAATTTACATCTGGTCATTTGCAAGCCATCTGGTAAAAATGGTGCATTTATGATATAAATTAGGTTCTTTTTTTATTATGAAAGATATTTCTGTATTTATGTACTTGTTATAGTAGTGGAACAGGGATAGTGGTGAAAATCTATGTGTAATTTGAAACAATAAAAACTTTCAATGTAATTTTGGATAGGAAATGGTCCTTGATAAAGTTGGAGAGAGAACCTAGTAGTGCCAGTGAAAAGAGTGAGGGAGCTAACCTTTTATGGAGCAACAATCTGCTGAAATGCTATGGTGAAGTACATAAGATTATGAACTTTAAAGAACACGTGCCAAAGATTGGATTGAAAGAAAGAGGGTCTGGTAATGCTCTGGTTCTTTTTGACAAGTCAGTTAGGGAGTGTACACGTTCTGCCTCAGCATTATGCTTTTAAGCTTACAAGACTTCACCGGATGGCCTTCAATATTATCAGTGTTTTCTCCCACCCTGTTCTCTTCTTTTGAGCTCCTACACACGCAGAAGAGGTTTAGAAAGAACACGTTCTGGGTTCAGAATGGAATGATTCATAAGGAGCATATTTTCAGAGCATATACATTGATTTGATGTAGTTTACATAAATATATTTATTTGAGCAAATTATTAATGTATTTAGTACACCAAAAGAGGCTTTGCCTTTGATTGTAATGAAAGAAAAGTTGATTTGACTACTTTGTTCATATTATTACTGGTTTTATTAGACATGGTTTAATGCAGTTATTTTTTGGTTGCATATTTTGATTTGATTGATGTTCTTGGGATTGCTTTAATCTTAATTTAATCTGGTACTTTTATCTTGTACTTTCTGCTCAAAAGCTGTCTGATTTTTTCCCTACTAGGTTTTATTGGCATGAGGAAAAATAATCTCAAAGACAAGTTGTGATGAACAGCAAGCGGGGACAGAGTTCCATGGATCCTCTAGCCCAAGGCAAGGTAGCAAGTCTAGAGGGAACTGTTGGGACTTTAGTTCCCCCAGGACCTCCCAAGACAGACGATTGGTCACAGTACTCCCAGAACAACTCTTTAGCCTACCGACGGACCTACATGTCTGGCTCTCTCAGTGGACAGGAGACTTTAAATCTTCCCTCAGCATGGAGCCCCTCAAGGAATTGTGTGAGAAATGGGGGGAGCCCAGTGGTTCATTCTTCAGCCACAGAGGGGTCCATTACAAGTCCAGTCCTTTACAGGCCTGAAAATGTGCCTTTCCCCACGGATGGTGACTCCTCTGCTGCAGCAGAGGAGCTGGCAGCCAAGCATAAGCTTTCGTACTATAACAGAAGCAAGCACAGCCCCAGTACTGCAGGTATAGTCTCTCCTATTGCTTATAGGAAGATGCCAATTGGATACACAAGCTTATCCCCCTCAGCAGCTGAAAACTCTCAGCTTGCTATTCCAAAACCAGTGTATGGGCATAGCCCCTGCTGCACTGAACGAAAGTGCACAGTAGGCCATAATTATACTGTGGAACGAGGACTGCCAAGGATACCCCCACAAATGTTTGAGGATGACTGGGCTACGTCTTACAGTCAGTGGGCATATCTGCAGAAAAAAGAACATGAAGCACAAATGCAGCAGAGAATACTGTCGTTTGAGCACTGTGGAGAGAGAGTACCGTTAAAAGATGTAACCACACAGGACTATCATGGTGTCAGCCCGAGCAGACCTAGGAGGGCATCTGCTTTTACTGAACCAAGCCAGAGCAACTATACCTATAGCCCAACTCATTCTCTTATTCCAGCTTCTCCAGAGCACTGCCAACGTTTCCAGATGCAGCCACAAATCCATAAGCATCTGCCTCCTATGTTTGAACCACTGGCTAGAATGCAATATGGAGCACCTGCACAAGTTTTTCAAGATCATCCTCACATATCCAAGTATGGAGAAATACCTCAACATTCTTTGCTCTATTGTCCGCAGAATAACACCGAGGTTTATGGACCAGACACTTCTCATCACATAGTTGAAAAGCAAGCGTCAGGGCAGCACCCTATTCCACAACCTTATTATAGTGACTTGCCAAATCCTTACTCCATGTTTCCAACAAGCCATCCAACTATCAGGAATTTACCTGCTTTTCCTGGTTACAGAATGCACTTAAGTAATAGCCAAGTGAACCCATTCACTGATCAGCCTTGTCCTCCACCCATCATAGACCATGTAGATGGACCTCTGGACTTTTCCATACGGAGAGAGCAGAATGCAGACTTCCACCCGGAGCTCCATGGACATTTTAGGATTTCAGGTACTTTCCATGAAACACAGGATCCAGATCACCTTAGATCTCAAAACTGCTCTTCAGATAAAAGCCAACACGGCTTTCTGGTTGGTAGTAGCCATAAGTATACAGCCTCTCCCCAATGCACTGATGGTCTTTCAAATCAAAAGCAAGGTGAATTTATTTCAGACAAATCAGCAAAAATGACTTTAATATCTAAAAGACATAGGGAGGGAAGTGATGATCCCCTTGAAACTAATTCTTCAGAAAAAATTCAAAAGGTGGAACAGACATCTTCTAAGGCACAGCCACCCTTTTCCCCTCCAATGCCTGTCATTAATAAAGTCTTTAGCCTGGCTCCTTACAAAGCCTACTTAGAAGCTACAGGCGTGTTCCCCACAGCAGAGGATCCCAATAATTCTATGCTCCAGATTGATGTACTACCACAAAAAGAAGAACCAGAAATACAAAACACGGATCCAGAAAAGCAAAACACAGCAAAACCAACTTTAGGTCAAGATGACCTTCAGTTGAAGGCGGTCAAAACAGCTCCAGCTTGCAGCCATGATTCAGAGGAATTAGAAACACCAAAGGTGAAAAAAGAGAAAGTAGAGTCAGATGACGTGTCCTGTCAGTTGGAAATGAATGCAAGCCCTAGTAAATGCAAAGATGAAGGAGTCAAAGAAGAGCCAGCTGAGTGTTACACTGAACATGGCCTTGTTATTGTGAAGAGTGACTTTGAATCAGAATTTAAGCCACTTACACCAAAAATGCCAGAACCCCCCATCGAATGGAAGACTGAGCCCACTGTGATGGATGGAGCAGAATCTGTACAGCCTCTAAACAGTGCCAGAGAAACCTCAAAACCTCTTCCCACTTTGTCTCCTAAACCCCCAACACCACCTCAGACTATGTTTTCCATCAGTAAAATCCCTCTGCACTGCCTTAAACTGTCTAGATATAATATTATTTTGCCAGAAGTTCTCAAAGTACCTGTGCCTTCAGGCCCTGAGCCTGTTCAGTCTCCTGCAGAGACAAAGCCAGCCATAAGCAGCATCAAACAAGCCCGACGTCAGTTCATAGAGCTTCATCAGTCACTTTGTAGCCTTATATCAGCTTGTGTTTCTCAGACCTCACATTGGGAGCTGAGGGAATGGTTATCCAGTTTGAATCTAGTTTCCACTCCATCCAAAAGCCAGAAGGTGTCATGCCTCCTGGGTTCCAAAGCTAGAGAGGTTTGGCTAAGGGGTGAGGAGACAGTGACAAAATTTGAGAAGGTTCTTTTCCAATTTCGAGATTACGTCAAAGGGCATAAATGCCCCTTTCCTCATGTCATCAGGGCAGGAGCGGTATTCATCCCCATGCTGGTGGTGAAAGAGGTCTTATTTCCTCAGGTCCAAGGTGCATTCATAGACCAGGTTCTGCAAGAGCATCGAGTTGAGCTACGGCCTACCACCCTGTCAGAGGAGAGACACTTGACACATCTCCACAAACGGGCCTTCTCTTCTAAACTCAGGAGGCTCCTGTCCCTCAAACACCTGCCAGATATCTATCCAGATGTCCTCAACCTCTTTTACTATGACAGTGCCTGCAAGTTACTTGGTAAGTTGACGATTAAAGACTCAGATTGTTTTGAGATATTATTTATAATCACCTTAAGAATGAGACCTTGTACTGAACCTTATACCCATATTAACAATATGTACCTTTTGACTGCACTTCAGATTGTACATTCTCCAAATTACCTATATATCATTTTTCCTTTATTATACGACTAAAACTATAGTACATTCAAAATTCAAAAGAAGACAAAGATGTGTGCATCCCGTACAGCATTGATGACCGGTCTTTTCGGCTGATGTGACCTTAAATTTAAATTCCAAACAGTGTAGGATTAAATTCCAAACATGTAAGACACTCGATTCCACTTGTTTAATCAGCTGGTTTCAGTCTTCAAACAATTGATCATGTGAGCTTCTTATTTGTTCTAAGGAAGACAAGCAGACACACCAGCCTGGTGTGATGACTAGACACCTATACATCATAGTCAGAATTCACAAACCCAGTCACAGGGACTACACATGCTCCATGTGTTTTGTTTTTTTGTTCTGTTACAACTCACTCACCACCTGAAAGGCTGATACAGTTGTGTTTAGCTTTATTTATATTATGTATGAAAGATGCTATATAAATAATAACAACTGGCATGGTGGCAGTTTTTCTATACCGGTACTTATGTTGATACAGTTTTACATTTAAAAATATAGCTATATGTTTGGAGTACTAAATGCATATCTAAAATGACATCTCACAGCATGAGAGTGCTATTTCAGCCTAGATCTGGAACAGGATTTGAGCTGGGATCAGATTCGTATTTTCCCCCTATGACAAGTGAGGCAGTATTTTCAGCTGATATTTCTCAACATCCACTAACACTGATATTATTATTATTATTATTATTATTATTATTATTATTATTATTATTATTATTATTATTATTATTATTATTAT
>JBBMFX010000017.1:3529372-3542998 GCA_037832545.1 Rhabdalestes septentrionalis
AGGCGTCTGAGTTCAGAAATATCAGGCGTTTATTGAAAAGCTTCAATGTTTGCCTGGGCAAGTTTTCTGCAGAAAAAATGCCCCAAGCAACCTTAACATGGTTAATTTATACATTTTCTTCACAGGACATCCCACATATTAGCATAGTCCACCCCCTCACATCTGGCTCCAATCCATAGGGGTCCCACAAAGCATGTCATATAGGGTTTCTCCTGGAATGTCCGTGGAATGTGGAATGTTTTGGGCCTCTCGGATTATGCATGCATTCACACATGTTAACTGTTTGACTCAAGTTAGGAAGAGGGAATAAAATTTCCTTCTATAGCAAACACACATTTTATTACAAATTTTATTACTATTACTTTTTCAAGATGCTGTATCTATTTCTGGAGTCACTTATTGTTGCAATACTAACACCAAGTGACCATTTCACAAAGCAAGATTTCAAGGATAGACAGGTAACTTAAGGCCAAAGTTGAGGATCATCCAATAGGAATGTCCCTCAGTTTTCTCCAAATAGGCATGCTTGTTTTTAGGCTACCTGGCTTAACTGTGAAATAACCTCCAATTCTGCTAATGCTTCCTGGCTGGGCTGTATAATCACTGTGAGACCTAGCTCCATCCTAGTACCTATGGTGTTACAGGAAAGGATTCCACTATGGCTCAGTCGTTACAAAAGGTTTGTCATGCCCTCCCCCTTCTACAAAACTTTCCAATAACTCCTGTCTTCGTTTGCCCCTCTAAAGGTTAGTTCACAGCCCTGGTGAATATTGCTAAGGGATTTTATTACTTTTGTTGCTTTTAGTTTTCATATTTTGTGTTCATTTAATAATTTTTAGATACCCATATTTGTTTTGACCTACTTTTGTCCTATTTTGTTTTGAACCCTATTTTTTTATTTTACAGATTCCACTCATACAGATGATGTCCAAAAAATTTCTCAGGTACAGACTTTTTCCTCTGTTGCCCCATAAATCTGTCACCCCAGCACTAGTACTTTTTAATTTCCTTTACTTTTCAACCTCACTTTTTGTTTCTTCTTTAAGTGTAGAGAAGGCATAAATGTCGAGGTGCCTGTGCTGTGTTGTGGGTAAACGGCTGCCCTTTGTGTAACGTGATCAGCTTGAAACGGAAACTGCGGCTTGGAATATTGGTCTGTTTTCGACACATATGTCCCACTGAGGAAGGAAGTGGCGGTTAATTTGGGAGAATCTTGAGCAGTAGTTTGTAAACATTGTAGGTGTGACTGTTTGCAACATGCAATATTTGCAATTGTACCATTATCATCCTGGTGCTACTTCCAAATTATTATTTGATTTACAGCTTACTTTTGCTTATACAAAGCTGATGGATGTTGTTTATTGAAGTTTGTTATCATCCCTGTTGTGGAAACATGTCATAAAATGCAACATTTCATCAGGTATGTGGGGAGTCATAAAGTTCACATGCACTGTTTATATTCCATACTATTTTCACTCAATCCATATTAAGGTCACGGTCACGGTCACGGTCACGCACACGCACACGCACACGCACACACACACACACACACACACACACACACAATTCGCTTGCATACTCACACCTACAGTCAGAATCCACAACTTGCCTTACACGTATGTCTTTGGACTGTAGGATAAACCAGAGAACCCAGAAATACCCACGTCCCCAGGAGAACATGCAGATTCTACACACACACACACCAGGTCACGACCCAGATTTGAACCCACAACCCTGGAGGTGTGAGGCAACAGTAAAACGTACTTTGCTGCCATGGGGCACCAACTTGGAAACTTTTAGACATTCTTCTTCTCATCCATTTCATTACATTATATAAATGAATTGGTGTATTTTTTTTAAGCATTCAGTACTTAATTGTTGACTGCAGATATTCTGCTTGCTTAAGACTGTGGAAAAACATTTTTTTATCTTTGTTTTTTAGTTAAAAGCTAAAAGTCAAATGAATTTAGATTTTAGGAATCCTGTTTTGTTTCTCTGCTTGTTTAAGTATATACATTCTGTTAAAAATGCTGTTGGTCCTTTACCTGCCGCCAGAAAGCTTGGACTCACCGAGGCATAAACCCTGACCTGTAGAACCTGGCAGTGGATTTGAAAGTTTTTAGGTGGGCCTACTGTGGCTCAAAATTGTTGTTCCAGCACATCGTACTGATGCTCAATCGAACTGAGAGGCCAAAGCAACATGTATCTGGATCTGGCTGTTCACATGTAAAGAAAACAGGATTCATCAGACCAGGAAACAGTTCCACACAATTTCCTCAGAAATTATACTCCAGTACTCATTATTTCCCATTATGGGCACACCTGTTGTCCACTGTCAGTATGTGCTCGCCACAGCTAACCCGGTGCACCTCACAGCCTTGCCCTTTCAGTCATGCTGGAAAGATTGCTCGAGTCTTTAAGCCGGCCCATTTCTCCCACATCCAAAAATGCAGTTGTAACACAACAGTGGGCTCATATATGGCTCAACGGCATATATTAGCTGATCTAATAACTACTTTTTTTTAAATTGGAAGATGTGGTAGCTATGTTTGTATTTAGGGGGGTAAGGGAAGTTATGTTTATAGTTTTGAAAGGTAGTTCACGTTTTAAAAATTGTACCATTGCTAAAGCATTTAATGTGTTTGACTTTATTCTTTGTTTGTCTGCAGGAATTGAAGTCGCCTCTTTAAAGAGGGAAAGCGTGGAATGCTCTGATGAAGATGAAAGTACTGTTAAGGAGTTAGAAGAACACTGTGCACCTCTAAAGCCACAAAGAAGAGATACCATGAAACACCTGGAGAACCTCAGAGAAGCACGTTGCCTGAGGAAACATAAAAGCAAAGGCAGGGTGAAGAGTGCCTGCAAGAGGATGTTTTTAGGAGATGATAGTTCCTCATCTGAGGACGAACCTGCTGAGGAATCTACAAACTGGCACTTTGAGGGTTCTGTGGAAGGTGAGGGGTGGGAAAATCTCCCAGCTGCCTGCAGTCTGGAAGAGGTCCATGTCGAGGTGAAAATTGAAGAGGACACCGAGCAAGAACCTGAGAATTCCTGGGGACGTCCGCTGACCTCTGATGACCTCTCATCAGAATGCAGTAACACTGAGACAGAGACGTCCTCTTGGCCCTCTACTCAGAGACATTCATCCACTCGCTTCTCCAAGAGCCACTCGGGCATGGTCCTGAAACTCAGGAAAGTCTACTGCACCAACGGCCACCAGGGCCAAGTTTCACATTACCAGAGAGTCTTGGATCACTCTGAGGCTCAGGATGTGGGAAGGTGCAAAAACAGACATCATCGCAGAAAAAGGGAAAACAGGGACTCCAAGCATAAGAAGCAACACACATACTCAAGTCCGCGTCGGCCAAAATTGTGCCCCTACATTTCCACCCAGGGGGTTTCAAAACATACGCAGAGGAGAGTGCTGCACTCAGCTGGGCAGACCACAAGGCAGGCCAGGTACCCTGACTTGGTGGGTAAAAGGATCCGGCATCTATATGAGGAGAACGACAAGACAGAGGTGTGGTACAGGGGCGTGGTCCTGCGCATCCACGAGCCCCATCCCAACCCACTGAAAACAGTGTTTGAGGTCAAATATGACAGTGAACCAGAGTGGCAGTACTATCTGGAGTTGCTTGTGGATTATAAGAAAGGATGGCTTAAAATTGAGGACTAAAGTTTTTTTAGTGGTGGGAAACTGTGAACTTTTTTATTTATTTATTAATTTTTTTGAAAACCTGAATCTGATGAATGAACAGATGTTTTACCAACAGATCTCTGTGATATTTTTATACCATCAGTAGTTTATGGATATGAGAAATCAAATTTTACATTTAACGGGTTATTGTTTACAGACTCCTCTATTTGCAGTTTTAAACAGCTGCTAACTGTGAAACCCATTTTTCCCCCAAATATTTAAAAATGTTTTTATAGCTTTTTCAGAGTTCTGAATGTCAAGATTATCCATATCCCAGCATGGTGAAGTATGGCAGAGCTCACAATTAAACTTTCTTGTTTACAGATTTTATAGTAACTGCTGTCTGATATCTACAGCAAAAAAAATTCTTCAAATTTTTTAAATGAAAGTCATCTTTTTCTTAAGCACTCATAGTGACAATCAGTCTAAACTGCCTTTCCATTTGTCACACACAGCCTATGTTAAAAGCATCAACAGCAATGTTATAAAAGTTTATAATTTTAGCACATTGCTGATACTTTGGGGCATTTTCTTAAATTACATGAGTGCTATATATGTTTTCTGCTTAATCCATAGTTTGCTGCAGGGCAAAGGATTTCTTGTTCATTTTCATTGACTGACTTTATTGTGCACAGACATGGTGATTGTCTTGTCTGGGCCCGTTTGTGAATGTATTTTTTTATTAAATTTGTTTGCAATATTCCATTAGTTTTCATTCAAAAATACACCAATATTGTTGACTGCTGAATTAATATTTGCACCTGTACATTTGGGTGTATCACCTTTAACAGGGAAGCCAGCGCCCTCTTCTGGTTAAATTGTTAATTTTCATTTCAAAGTTTCCCAAACTCCATAGTCTAGTTCAGTGACCAATGCTTTATACTGTTCCATCTTCAGTAGAGAAGAACAGTATAAAACCCAATCTACTAGTTATTCTTCTCTTTAAAGCTAGATCAAAATACAACAACTATACACAAGCAAAAATGGAAACAGGGTAGGGGGAAAGAAGTCACAGCTGCAACATTTTGCACTTTAATATTTTTCTCCAAAACAGACAACTAATTTCTTCCACGTTTTACACTATGTATATAAGAAATCAAACATTTTAATAGCATAAAGAAAAGATATGTAGAAAAGTATTAAAAGTTTATTTTTTGGATGTCTCAACCAAATGAAAGTAGCTGCTTTTTTGTTATTGTGAATGTTAAGTTGGGAAAATTCATGGACTACCAAGACATGATCAAATACATAGGGAGCCTTGAGAAGCAGATTGGTCTGAAAGACAGTAACAGCCACAGTGATCTGCATGACGGACATAGCCTAGAGACCACATCTTTGAAAACCCCATTTCCACTTGTCATGGGAGACACTAGAACATGTAGGCTTCAACCTCACCCAAACCTTAGGGGGAAAAGAAAAAAAGAAAAGACATGTTGCATACACTGCTTTGCATCATGCCTAGGGGTCTAATTTCACACAGCGCTGTGTTGGCATTTACTTAGAACCTGGGAGACCCCTTGTCACTTTCAGCCATGCAGTTCAGATTGGCTGGACACACGCAACATCTTATTTCTTATGCCTTTTGACAAGAACAATAATACACATTTAAAAGAGTGCTGCTACTCTAATAACCTCCTTGCAAACGTTATTTGGAAATGAAACTACCTCCTCCTGTGGACAAGCGGCCCTGTTGAGTTTCCCCTGCTGCAACACACCTGATATAGCTCCTCAGCTGTTTTCTTGGTATATTAATGCAGGGAGTTTTTGAAACCATGCAGGGCAGCATGGAGTACAAGAGTTTTTAATCAGTTTTGGATGTTAAATTAATTTGCAGTTCATTTTTTGTTTGAAGGAGGCATAAATGTTGTCCATAAGTGAGATAGACACTTTGGTGTCCTTAGACCACCTACTCTGCACTAATGCCGTCTTCCACGTCTGTCAATTTCGCATACAATCAGCTGCACAAACATACATACACAAGAAGCAGCAGATATTCCCTCAGCATGGGGGTATTCGACAGAACAGGATCACTCAGTAAAGCTAGTAAGAATTATGACTGAGTCCCAGGATAATGTCCCTTACCTCTTCTCCCACTGGACAAACTTGACCATGGTCAAATTCTCCTTTGCAAAACATCCGCCTGCTCTCTTGCTCCATCACCCTTACACATACACACACCTACAATCTATGCTCACAGATGAACTGGCAAGTCTTTCCCCATATTTTTTCCCTTGACTCTGATTTCAAATAAAAAGCTTACACAGGTCCAAAACTTAGCATGCAGGCTCAATCGTGGCTCTGCGATCAAACTATTAAAGCCCTCAATTAAGCCCCATCTAATGTGCACATGGCCTCATATGTATAAAGGCATCTCAGAGGCAAGTACTGATCATTTCCAATACACATCAAGAATGAAAAAAAAAAAACATGAACTAAGCCACGATCAGCACTGGTACAGTGAGAATCTTTGATACACATGACCCCTGAGCACAGCATAGTTGAAAGCCACACATTTCACAGCAAAACACAAGAGATGACTGACTAGCAGATCTGCAGCATTAGATATTGATGTGGGAAACACATCCCATTGACAGCGGCTCAATCGAGAAAAGCTTGTTCCAACCAATGTCGTTCATACATCCCAGCGCTCTCAATTGTGCCCCCCAAGCACACCAAAGAAAACCTCAAGCCAGGTCTGGGAGAACAAGAAACTTTTACAGACAGAGAGAAGCAGAAAATATAAAATGGTTTTATATTTAGAAGAAAGGGAAAGATTTGTGAGTGAATGTCACTCAGTTTGGCTCTCAGAGGCTATTAGTAACACTCGATCACAGTCCAAAATCTACCTAGGGGAGCCACATAAAGGGGCGGGTGGAGTGCTAAAAAAGGTCATCTCCATTCTTTGTCAGTGGCATGTATTCCTACAGGTTTTGTGTCTTTGTAATGAACTCTTCCTAAGCCTTGAGAATTGTCTGAAGAATGCCATTCTAATTCTCCTGCTCTTCATGCCAGAAAGCTCTTGTAGCTCTGAGCAATTGAGACTAAATGCTCCTCCTTGGCATACTGCGTTTCATTTGGCAGAGTTCAGTCTTCAGTCTCCTACAGCGCTGCTCCGGCCTGGGGGAGCCAGGGAGGGGGAGTGGAGCGAGAAAAGAGGAAGAGATTTGGACTCCTGCTTTGGGTCAAGCATCCCATGTCCGAACCTCTTCAGAAGAGGGGCAAACAAAGGCAGGGTGAGATACTCAATCTACACAGCAAATATACATCTGTTTTTTCTGAATATTTGTAAAGAATAAATATCTTCTTAAATTTAAAAATTATGCAAACACGTGTCACTCTTGCTCTTTAACTTCCATGCATATGCATTATGTACAAATCGAAAAATACCGATATGCTTTTTTTTGTTGGTTTTTGTGTTGTTTTATCCCCACTAAGGTTTTTTTTCCTTTAAATCGAAAAAGATCCCCCCCCCCCAATACAATCAACCCATCCACATTCAGCAACCCAGACACAGATCTCACCACGCTCAAAAGACATGGCAAGAACAATTAAAGCCATTTGGAAAACTTAGTCCCACTGCTCACAATTCACACGCGCACACACAAAAATAGGCCTACATCAAATAAAATCAAACGGAAAACATTCATGGAAACAAAGGGATTAATGGGAGGGGGAGTCGAGATATTTAACTGTGATGTTACACAAGAGCGGATGTTTTCTGTCCATTTTTTTGTTGGATCTCTGTCTTCTTGCACATCACTCGATTAACAATACTGCTGTAGACGTGATATTTTATTTAGAATATTGTAGTTTTTCATTTAAATATAATTTAATTTTAAGTTTTTCCAGGAAACCAAAAAAGGAAAAGGGGAAAAAAAAAAAAAGATAAAGGTAAATAAAGGGCTGGGGCGGGTTGCCGGGAGGGGGAGGGGCAGCAGCGGAGACCTGTGCTGCCCTGGTTCAATTGCATCAGTGCTCTAATTGGCGGAGGCACTCTCCGAGAGTCTGTGGTGAGAGGGCGCCATCTTAATCCTCAATGTACTCCCACAGGTCTTTCTCATAGCCTTCATGTACGTGCTGCAGGAGAACTCTCCGTCTGCTCTCACAGTATCTGAATAAGTGATACACACAGAGGAATTAAGCATTTACCATTAAAAAAAAAGACACGGCTGTTACTATGTTATATTAAACAGATGCGAAAACTGGCATTAGTAGACTTGCCTGTATTTGTCTTGTACTTTTTGCTTGATGTCCTGCAGTGAATCCTGGGAAATGTCTCGCTCCAAGTATCCAGAGAGTACCTCAGTGGCATTTTCTAGATCAGCTTGGTTGTTCTAAAAGAAACAAAAGCACACAAACATCATGATTCTTAACAGAAAATTTTTTATCATTCCACTTTTGCAATTTCTCTAAATTGTTTCAAATATTTTAGGATGAACCAGATTCATATTTTAAAATAGACTGAATACACGAATGTAGTCAGAAATTATATTGACAGGGGTGGAAAAAGAAAAAATCTTTGTTAATTTTATTTTTGGCAAGAACTAAGTGTACCATTTTTTAATACTATTATAATCGCTTCAAATGTGACACTCAAGTTGAGGTTTTTTTTATTCGACAACTACTACTTAAATTCAGACCACATATTCTTAACCCCAATACTAAACTTTGAGACCTCCAACATACCTCAAAGATAATGGAATGGTTGTTCTTCTTGAGGTAGAAGGCAAAGACATAGGTGAACATGAGTGTGGAGCGGCACTGACACAGTACGTCCACAGCCTTCTTGAGGAACTGCACTTCGATCCACGACATGTTGTGCTGTTGCATCTCCTCCATCTTCTGCTTGACCTGTGCATACAGCTTGTGCTCGAAGCGCAGGCTCTGCATATGGTTCATATAGCGGTTGCAGTAGAAGAGGTACCTCTGCAAGGCTGCTCTGGAGCGCTACAAAGAAAACATACGTACATACATCAGCTAGGTTTTCCATCAGCAGAGCTTGAAATCAAGCAGCCCAAATCCAAATCCACTCAACCCATAAGAGCTGCAGTAGTGTGTGCTAATTTTATGCTATGTTTAACAAAGTAAAATCACATGCAAATGCAGTACTAGCCTTTAATGCTAACTTATTGCTTACCTCTTGTGCATCTCTGGCTGCCTTGGCATCATCCTCATTGTAGCGATTGCAGTTGTACCTGCAGTGAGAACATGTGCCAGTCTATATTAAACATAGCAAGTGGTATACAGCTAACATTTAGTAAAATAGATAACAAAATCCAAATGCTAGCCCACGTCCATGTGTTAAAACTATCCCCGCAAATTTGCTTAGAACTGGATTAAGCATAACATGGCTGGACTGGGACCAAAAATCAGTCAGGCATTTTGAGCGTAGACCGGCCCACCAGGCTCTCGTTCCTGAGGTAGGGTGCTGCTGATGGGATTCCGCGCTGGCCCAAAATGACCTGGCTGGCCTAAATAATGCCCATAGGCCAGGCCATCACTGAAGCCTAATCACAGAGTTTCATTTATTTTGGTCTTCACTGAGACAGTGGATGGGCTGGGATATCCAGACTGATGTAACTTTGAACAATGAGCAAATAACCCTGAAAATCTTGGAAACCAAAATCCCAAATCAGCACCCAAGACAAAGCAGGATGCTAACCAGGTCAACTAGAATGTAACTAAACGAAGACACTTCAGTAGGTGGCATAATAAAACATGTAAAAAAAAACTATTCTTGCTCACATACCCACATGCAGCAACTTCTAGTGAACTATTTTTTTTTAAGGCATTTAGCAGACGCCTTTATCCAAAGCGACTTCCATTCCTAACTCCAGGGGGCAGTGTTCCTGTAGCAACTTGGGGTTAAGGGTCTTGCTCAGGGACCCAGTGGTGGTGCTGGAGGTAGGATTCGAACTTAAGACATCATGGTGCTTATGGTCCAGAAACAAGTGTCCTAGCCACTGTGCTACCTCCACCCTACTCTCTTATACATATGAAAATCTGAAGCCCGACACAGGACTCTGAGTCACACAAGTGACTGGACTCACCACGCTGATCCATGGGGTTCCCAGGGGCCCAAGCAGACCCAGCAGAACTCTGCTTTACAGTTCTGGTTCCGACACACCATGTGGTTGCAGCCACCATCTTTCTCTATGGTCACGTGGCATTTGGGACATTCCTGCAGCACAACGGGGAGAAAGAGCTATAATTCCACAGAGCCGCACGAGAAAGTAGAGGGCATACTTAGCTTAGGAACATCCCACACCACCGACCTTGGTGTTTGCTGCAATCCAGTTGGATGTCTCGCTGTCATCATCACACTTTTTAATCCACTTTCTCAACCACTATAATAAAAAAAGACAAATAAATCCATTCAACCAAATGCATATATTGCTATAGAAAACCATGGTTCAGGAAGGGTTAAGCATGATCTCATTCAAAGATGCTAATTCACGTCAAAAAGACACAAGGGACGAGAAGCTTCCTTTGTTTTTGATAAGACTACCCCCGCAATAACAAGGCATGTCTCTAGAGAGGTTCTTAGCACCAAGAGTGGAAGAGGAGTCAGTGTGTTTCCTTGCTCTGCTCAAAACACATTCCTCACCAGTCTACACACCTAGCATGCAACAATGTATATATATAAAAAAGCAAAATCATTGAAAATTATTTGATCATACCTTACACTTCACTGGGTCATGCCAGTTCTCACCACAGTTGAAGCTGTATTGGAAATAATTTGAAGCATATTAAAATCCCTCCTGAAAAGCATACACTATGAATATAATAATCACACAAATATTCACTCAAGAGAAATTCTGATTACCATTTCTGATTAATGGAAAATTGATTTATTCCATATAATTTATTCCAGCTCTCTATTTCCTTAAAACCAAATCTACATATGTACAATCCTGTGCATACATTTTGACATGACCAATTCTAAAATTACATTTCAACAAATCAGCAATTCAACATTCAATTCTCAACATATAGCAGTACATTCATACCCACACTCTCTCCACACATAATTAAGGAGGCCATTAACCATATTTTCACCTTCAAACCATCCGCATATTTCACAGCAGGACACAGTAATTAGCTTATTTTCTTCAGTATGCTGGAAGGCATATTTAGGATTATATGTTTTCAATTGCTGCCTGGAGTTTGGAGTGATGCTGGTGTTGGCATTTGTATTTCATTTCATTTTCATTTCATTTGTATGTAATATTCAATTTCATACAAGGGGGGGGGGGCAATGGTTGTCATTGCAAAAAGGTATATTAAACAATACAAATTTGAACACAAGAGAATAAACAAACAATTAACAACTAAATAAATTATCTGGTACCATATTAACACACTTTCCAGACTCCTTTGGCAGTACATTTGTGTTGCTCAGGGCAACCAGTACTCAGACATACTGTCGTATACCATAACGGTGGCATACAATCCTTCAGCCCAATCAGAAATATGACATTAGCAATATCACATCTTCATTAAATAATTGGATATGTAATGTAAATAGATAAGAGCCTGACATTGTCTCTCAAAATCCATCAAAAGCAGCTGAAAGCTATCAGTGTGTATCTGTGTCAGCAGTAATTTGTGTGAGCATGAAGGGAGGCCACAGCAGGTAATCGGTTTATACCAGCATGGTGCTCCAGTTGGAGGGATTAGGGAGGGAACTACAAACAGGAAACTGTGATGAGTGGACAAGGTGCCCTAGGGCTGTCTGGGGAGGTTGAGCGCTACTGTATCAGCTGCTTGGCAGAGGAAGGCCAGGGAACAGAGCAGGCACCAAACCTTCTGGCCGGCAACACAGTACACATAATCTATACAGGCTCAGGGGTCTCTTACCAGAATTGCCGGCCACATTTGCAGCGAACAGGCTTGGCATCAGGGTACTGGACTTTAACAACGTGATGGCAATCAGGAGCAGGACACCATTTTAACAGTCGATTGCACTGTAGACAGAGTTGGAGTTGTTAAAATCCACATGGCAACAAACACAGCTCAAACTCTACATTTGTCCACAGATATAAAAATTCATAATTACATTTTGTTTCAAACTTTGCGAGTTATCTGGAGTGAGAAAATCCCAAACCAAAATGTGAACTTACCTCTACAAAACTATTGGTTATTAAATGTTGGTACTTCAATTTCACTTTTGAATCTGTTATCAGTCGCCTGGAAAAAATAAATAAAAACAATTCCAGTAGAGCATGACCACAGTTTGGTTACATTAAATGCTCATTCTTTATTAAGAACTTGGCATTTTGACTCATTGACTTGTGCGCAGTGGCCTAGGTCTTGCACATGCGCGCGCACACACACACGCACGGCCAGCACAGCACTGCCCATGCTGTGAGAACAGTTTGTAGGTTAAGACAATTACTGTGGGCAATACAGCAAGGTGAGACAAGAGATTACCAACAACATCCGCCATGTGGACACACATTTCATCCAGGCAGCCCATATTTATGTTGATCAAATTAGATTTCCTCAAAATGAAGCCAACAGAGCTGGTATTTGATCATAACCAGATGCAGAAATGTTCATGAACCTTTCTCTACATCTGCTAGAGAGGGAGGCAGGTCTGAGCTCCCACTTCCACACATGGTGACAGTGTGGGCCTGTCCTACTTCTGCTGCAGTGTAAACTATGTCAGCTAAGCTGTGAGACGATGAGCAAGCTGCAGGTCTCGCCTTTGCAGAACAGTTCAGTTTGGGCTTCAGACAGACCGTGTTGAACATACCAGAAAAGCTGAATCTCGACACCTCCCACAGTAAAACAGTAAAGGATTCAAATTGTGAGTCAAGATAAACCATTTTCTTGAAATCAGAAGAAAAACTGAAGTGCTTACATGACTGTGTTGTCATCGACCAGGATGTCACAGCTATGTGCAGGACAGGAAATGGTCTGGAATAAAAATGTTACAAAAAAGTGAAAACATGTCAAATAACGGTAAGGTTTATCCATCTATATACACAGACAAGATAAAGATGGAACATGTTGCTCAAGATACTAAATGTATGCACTATAGATAATATCATGCTATACAGAAAGAATACACAGAATAACAAAAGAGGGGGGGCATTTGCGAAAATTTCCATCTTAGATCCATGGCTATGAGCATTTTAATAGGTAAGGCTATATGATATGTGAATGACCTCTGGAGTAAAATTAGCTATCTTACTATCTACAAAAAGACATTTTGACATCTGAAGAGTGAGGGACAGAATGAGGGCCTACCTGTCCCATTCCTTCCTCTATGATTTTGGTAGTTAAGTAGTCACCCCAGCATTGCATGCAGAACTTGTGTCCACATTCCAGACCAGTGAAGTACTACAAGAGAAAATTACAAATCAATCCCAAAACAAATCAGATACGTTCAGAATAATTTCTGAGACCCCCCCCCACCCCCCTCAGAAACCTCTAAATACCCAGAGCTTCATTCCATGTAGAAATAATTTTCACTTTTTCAAGGCAATTTTGAACAGAAAGGACAAGGCTACAAGCAGTTTCATCTTCCAGTAATGCCATGCTGAACAAATTGTTAAGAATAATTGCTGAACATGACAAATCCACCAGGATTCAATCCAATCGAGTATCTGTGGGATGTGCTGGACAAACTAGTTCATGGACACCCCACCACACAGGTTAAAAGGATATGCTGCCAACATCTTGTTGCCACAGCAAAGTCCAGGGCCCGTATCCCTAGCGGCAAAATTCTAAGAAAATTCTCAGAGTCACGTTTTCTTAGAATTTCCCCTAAAAGTGACACAAAAATCCCAGTAGATATAAAAGCTATTCCTCAAGATTCCTAGCGCTTAAAAGGGCTCCTAACGAGAGATCTGCTAAGAGCAGGGAAGAGGACTTTTAGTGGCTTAGGAGTTCCCCTAAGCAGCTGCACAAAATGGCCAACA
>JBBMFX010000017.1:3554409-3569604 GCA_037832545.1 Rhabdalestes septentrionalis
TATCAGTAAACTCTGATTTCAGTAAATATAACCGGTGTAAAACAGTCTAGAACCGGTGTTGGTTCTCCTACACTCTCCCCATTTGCTGCTTTTTCTCCCGGCACGCCGCCCCTCCCTCTGTCAGTTTTCCCCTCCCAGTTGTGGGCGGAGACTATGCTGAAAGTTCTCCGGATTCAGAGATCTTGTGTTTTTCTGTTTGTTTCTAAAACCTAAAATAAATTAAATTTCTTCATTTTTGTTCTTTATGTTTATGTGTGTGATGCTGTTTTTAAACGACAGTCTGATACCTCGAGCACCAAAACACACCGGGGGAACTTTCATATAAGGAACTGATTTACCACAACTTCCTGCAGGAATCTGTTCCATTCGTGGGTTAAACTTCTCTGAATGTGTGTTTTAATGATCAGATTATTCAGATTTTTGAACATTCGTGAGATTTGTAAAGTTGATATAAACCTGCACTTAATTGACAGATTCGTTTTGGCATGTTATTGGACAACAATTAGAACTGACCTGCTGGTCTACTGAGAGTCAATATTTCCACATTTAGTCCTTTTTTTGCATCTTTCTTTTATAAAGCATGTAGTTTGCATCCTGCTGCGCCTCTAATTAAGACAGACACTTGTGAAACGCTCACAGTGATTAAGCCCCACTGGGACTACAGTGAAGAAGGAGTTCTCAGTAGTGGACTTCACTGAAGCTCTACTTTTATCAGACTGTAGAACATCAATGAACAAAAACAATAACAACAACAATCAGCATCTGGAGGGAAGTTCACGAACCTTCACCAAAATCTGACACTGCAGACTCCTCTGGCTCTGGATCAACTCCGGTTCCCCAGTTTTGCACTGGAAACGAGTAGCAGTGGCTAAAAATGTAGTTCACACAGTTGGGTTCTAAACACAGTAAGAACAAACATATCCAGAGACTCTAACTGGTGGATGCAGCTGCTGTATTGGGCCCCAGTACTGAAACTGGTGCTTCTATCATCTCACCAGCAGAAGAACAGATCTGCTTCCTCAGTACTGGAGGTTCATGCTGTGAGTTGGAGTTTGGGATCCAGATCTAAATATCAGTAGCTGACCTCGTTAATACTCATGGCTGAGGGCAATCAAATCCTCACAGCTTTGTTCCAACACCCGTCCTACCCAGAACAGAGGCTGGGAGTGTAGCAAGGCAGGGGTAAACATTTTATTAATGCCCTTCAGAGGAAACAGAAAATCCGGTGTGTGGTTATTTGTTCACTTTATTTATTTAGATGCATTAAATAATTCTCCAGTCATTTACTGTCTGAAAGAAACACGCATCTGTGCTCTTCTAAATCTGAGCTCTCGCAAGATAGTCTGTGGAAGGGATATATATATATATTGCTTATAATCATAAAAAAAACACAAGTGCAGAAAGAAAATTATAGCTGTTCTTAATGAATCAGCTCGGATCAAACCACAGTGGTGATTTTTATAATTACATGTTTTTAAATTACAGTAACTTTGGTTCTACGTGACCAGAGGCGCATCTTGTCAGCAGGCAAGGCAGGCAGCTGCTTGGGGCCCCCAAGCCACTAGATGGCGATCAAGAGCTAACACTGTCAACTACGGTAAAAAATTGGTTAATGGGGGGCCCCCAGTGAAGTTTTGCTTGGGGCCCCAACAGACCCTAGGGTTAAACTTCTCTGAATTATCCAATGATGTAGATTTGTTAACACTGAGGGATCTGTAAAGTTGATATAAACCTGCCCTTAATTGCCAGCCTAGTTTTGGCATGTTAATAGACAATAACATTAAGAACTGACCTGCTGGTCTCCTCAGAGTCAATATTCCCTTCTGTAAGTCTCTTTTTTCTTCTTTCTTCTCAGTAAATCTGTTCGTGCCTGAGTATCGCCGCTCTCCACATTCCCCCTGTTCTTAACACCAAATCCTCCGCAGTAAGACGTGTTTCAGACTTGACCTTTTTCCCTCATTGGTAGCTTTTTATTTAATCACAGTTGTGCCTGTGAGCCTCTTCCGAGGCCGTGGTGGAGCGGCGGAGGAGGCGGGGACGCCGTCCTCCACGAGCCCTGGACTAACTGGGGTTAAGCACCTCCAGGACGCGGAGACGGCGCTCGGCGGAGGATGTTAGAACACATAACCCTTCAGTACCGCGGCCTGAGCTCCAGCTCTACACTCATAATTACAACCAGGAACATTCCGGCTCCACACGAGGCGCCGTGCTGGGCATTCACCGGCCAAACGCACCGGCAAGCTTTCAGTTCCAGTTCAAGCAAAAATTCACTGGGGGCCCCCCTCTAACCAGTTTTTGTCATCATTTTAATAAATAATCTGACATTAACAAATAATTGTGAACAGCAAAGTTTTAAGTTCAAAGGAATGAACGTTCAAACCGTAATTGCCACTACCATAGTTTAAAATGTCAGCTCGCGTTCGCCATCTAGTGGCGTTAACAATCTCCCACATTTTAACGACATGAATCTTGTTCGATACAAAGCTCGTCATATTTAAATCGGTTTTAACTGATTAAATTTGACTGTTTTCACAATTATCAGATTTATGCTGATTTTAAAGAATTTGAATAAATACATTCTAAAAATGTAATTATTTAAATAAAATCAAATAGATGCAAATACCTCTCTGTGTAGTGTAGGCACTTTATAAATCATAAATATATACACTGATGCCCAAGTTTATCTCCTCTCTTTTTCAGGCAGAATGTTAAAATGCTTCATCGGGTCTTTCTTAACATGATTGCAAAATTCTAGTTGTCTGGTACCAGGTCCTGATTTCTGATGTCCAGAGACTACTGAAAATAAAGGTGGGTGGAGCTAAATAACCAAAACAATACAAAAGCACATGACTAAAGACACAAGGGAAGGTAAACCAGGAGGGAAACAGAGACGAGGACAAGGCGGGGCTAAACCGTTTCACTGCTGGAGTTTATTTGTCCTAAATGGGGGGCTACAATGTGTGAGCAAGTCTTATACAATTTCCTCCAGGATCAATAAAACTTTCTGATTCTGATTATTTCCTTTAATTACCCCGTCGGGCTCTTAGCCCAGCCGTCCAATATCATGAATATTAGTGAACTCATCATTCCTCAATTACAGCTTTCAGAAGAAACAGCAAACTCCTCTAGGGGAATTTGAATTACACAATCGTGGAACAAATATTAGGCTAGAAGAACATTTATGCGTACGACACTTTAAATTTCACTTATTATGGTCATTATAGAATGTATGAAGAAAATCATCCTGACAGGCCCATTTCTATGTAACTGAGTTCATTACTGATTAATGGGCTCCTAATAGAGAATACAGATTTGCTTTATAGTCATCATGAAGGCATTCAAGTGACAAAAATTACCGCTGCTGCGGGACATCGTTTCTTTTTAGGGCAATGCTTTGTTCGAGCTTTAATCTTTCGGAAGGAACGTGTGACATTAAGTAAAGTGTTTCTCCGGGAACGTAGTCATTTCTTGAGTGTTATGTGCATTACTGGTGGCCTCGTAAAACCTTCTGCATTCCTGGTGACCTCATAATTCAGAAGGTCCAGATACGGATCTCCACGTTAAATGGCGCTTGGTTCCGGCGGCGTGTGCTTTACGGAGAAAGCCGCCCTTCAGTTCCTCTGAGGGCTGAGGGAAAGATGAGTGAGGTGCGAAAGCAATTTTTCCACGCCTCCAGCACCTCTCGCTGTGAGAGGGGCTGAATTGATTTCTCAGAAGACGGCGCTCTGCGCTGTAATCCCTTTCGCTGGGATAATGGGGCATCATAATCTGAGAGATATTGCATCAGCAACAGTGGCAGACACGGCCGGGGCATGGCTCCGCCGGCCTTTACCGCGGCCGTATCAAACATCGCGGGCCGGAGCGAGGACCCTTATTAGAGCAAATCTTATCAACCAGAAGAAAAACGGTTCAGGAGGGTTTGTTTTGTCAGGAGGAAAAGATCACACTGATTTGTGGGAGCCTGTTGAGAGCAGTACAAGTAGAGTGGCTGAGTGAGGGCGAGAAATAAAAGCTTTCCTCTTTTAAAGCTAAAAACTTTAACAGTTTTTTGCTCTTAGAATGAATATAAAAACTAAAATGAACAAACCAGAGCATCTGTAAACTCAACCAGGAGGCCTAATGCCTCCAACACCTCTGCAACTCATCGCTGCTTTTCCTTTGAAGACTGTTTTTTTCAAATGGCCAGTTTGTCATTTCATTCTAACATGTAACTGCCTGGAAGTGGCAGGACTGACAGTCAAGGCTGTCACTCAAGTGCTTCCTACAGGTTCTGCAGAGAAGAATGCACGCCACTCAAGCCTTTCTAGGAAGGTCCAGGATCTAATAGACTAGAGGTGGGTGATGGCCAGCCACAACATTAAAACCACTGAGGGCTGAACTGAGTACATTTATCACATCACAAAAGGACCTGTGAAGGGGGGGTTAAATTAGGCAGTAAGTAAGCACTCAGTTCTTGAAGCTGATGTGTTGTTAGTAGGAAAAATAGACGAGCATAAGGCTCTGAACTAATGGCTTAACCAATATTTACATTTACGGCATTCAGCCAACGCTTTTATCCAGAGCGACTTCCATTCCCAAACTACAGGGGGCAGTCTCCCTGGAGCAACTTGGGGTTAAGGGTCTTGCTCAGGAACCCAGTGATAGGATGCTGAAAGTAGGATTCAAACCCATGACCTCTTGTTTCAGAGGCAGTACACTACCCACTAGCCCTCCACCACCCCACACAACCAGCAGGGTCAGAGATGCACCAGGATGCGCTGTGGGAGGAAGACTGAAGGAGGCAGTGTGATGCTCTGGGAAATGATCTGCTGGGAAACTCGGGTCCTGCCGTTCATGCGGAGGTTTCTTCAACAGGATCCACCTGCCTAAACACTGCTGCAGACCGAGCACACCATTTAATGTCAGCTGTGATCCCTAACAGAAGAAGGCCAGAGGTGGGTGGAGGAGGATAATGCCTGCAAGCATTTTCAGAAAGGGCTCACGGAACATTACAAAGACTTCAAGGTGCCGGGTTGGACTTCAACTCCCCCAGATATCAATGCAATCCAGCGTCTGCAGGACGTGCTGGACAATATAATCCAATATATGGAGGTCCCACCCCACAAATGACAGGATCTACTGCATATATCTCCTTCAGCAACCCTGTGGGGTCCAAGCCTTGAGGAGTCCAGGCTGTTTTGGGGGGACAAGGGGTATCTACACTATATTAAGGCACGAATATTATAGCAAAAAATAACACTGTGATTTAATTAATACCCATTTCAGAATACATTATGCAAACTGCTCTTAGGACAAAGGCAAGAAAAATGACAGCATGATAAAATAATTGGTATGAAATAAATTAGATAATTGCACGGCGGGCAAACATTCAGCTCTTTGTTTCCTTTAAATTCGACAGTTGCTATTTGATGTGTGTAACTGTTCTCTGATCTTTCTGAAGCGTGAGGTCGGCCAGGGTTCTAGACATACCGCCAGGAAGGCATATTGGTACGTAACTTGCTGTGATCATAGCAGATCGTTGAATTGTAACGTCCCTACAGGACCAAATTCCCTCAGATCATGAAGAAGAACCACTGAGAGGAATCAAGTCATCAAAACGGAATTCTCCCAAAGAGCATGGGACAGAAACACTGAGGAACCGAAGTTCTGAATCTCCCTCATATCATGAGGAATAACTAATGGGAGGAACCCAGTTTCAAATAGAAAACTCCCAAAAATCATGAACCCCAGAGAGGAACTGAGACTCCCTGAAAGCCAAGCTCCTCTAGTCAGTAACTGATAGGATACAAGCAGCATAAACAAGCAGCATAAACAGAAGAACTCAGATCATACCGATGAGAAATGTGAGAGATTAGGCCAATGACCAACACCGAAGTCAAATATTTGATGGCCTATTGATTGTGTGGGACACACAGAGAATGGTAGAGATGAGAACATGGTGGTTGAGAAGCTCGGGTCGAGCCCAGGCAGGATTACAGCTTCGAGAAACAATTCTGTGGTGAAACTCTGGAGGTCAGTATAGAACTCAAGAAGTCACGAAATGCTGGACGACCGCGGTCCATTAAGATAGAAGTTACATTTTTTTCTGCCTGGAGCTCCATTTCCAAAGAGACGGATGCAGTCAGAGGCCAGAGAAGCAGAGATGTTATCTCCTACTGTAACGGACAAGTGTATCGCTTCAGAAGACTTCACACGAAGCTCTGGCGTTCAGAGACCTGGGCCTTGTGATGCTGCTGAGGTAGCAGAAACCATTAAGAGGTCCGTGTTCGTTCTGCCGTCAGAACAAAAGGCGCATGTTCTGGCAGTCGGTAATGATCTCCCTGTTAGGCTTTGTAGAGTGTAAAATGCTAAGGGTGGTATTTCAGCTTGTCTGACCCATTTCTGTAATGAGAACAACCTCCTTTCAACATCATGCTGCTGTTAATTAATTTCTTACTGGGTAGTCTGTTCAGAAACCTGGAGATGTGAAGACAGCCAAGAAAGAGTGTGATTAGAAGTGCAATAATCCACCGCTGAGGACGTGAAGGAAGTATGTTTTTGCTGATAGTGCCTCTTTCTTCGGATTAGGCAGTAAACTCGAGCCCTGAGGGAACCTCTCAGTCCGGGTCCTGGAGCACCACAGCCCTGAGCAAAACAAGAAGAAAGGAAGAATAATAATGAACAGAATTCACTTCAATAGATCATTAATGTTGTTACTCTCGGAAAAGGTGCACAATATACACATCACACACACACACACACAAACACACGTTTGAGACCATGAAACTATGATAAAAATCATCTGGTTTGATCCCAGGTTTGGAAACTTCCACCTACAAGCACATTCCGTCCCATTACTGAAGAAATGACTTTAAAAATCTCATATTAAGGAGAAGGGAGTGTGTATTTATTGGCTGTTCTAGATCATGCACATGTCAGACAGGCCTCTGTTTGATCACAGGGCACCTTCCAAGTGTCTGAGGCTCAGAACGATGTTAGCAAATGGAATAATTCATTAAGATTTATCATCCAAAGAGCACTTAAAAGACCCCAGATATATGCGGGCAGGAACACTGAAGGACTCGAGTTGCTCCAAAAATCAATGTTTCAAAGTCTTGGGTGGATGAAAATAATTCAATTCCGCATGTGTTTCTGGATCTCTGTCGCAATTAATATGTATAGACACCAAGTTATTATTTTTCAGTTGTAGTTAATGTCACATCAATGGTCTTTTTATCACATCCGATTTTAGACAGCTGTCGAATAAGAGCTCACACATGTTGAGTTTTGGCTTCGCTGTATTACAGCATCTCTGGTAAATGTGGCAAACACATCATACCCTACATCCTCACAGACTCAGGTGTGAAGTTTCGTGGAAAGGAGCTCCTTCAGGGGGCCGCGCTCCTTTCAAAGACTCTGGTCAGCATCTAAACTCAGTGTAAATACGGAGAAATTGGGGTCCTGAGTGGAAAGTGAAGAGGCTGTGTGAGCTGGAAATGTTGCTGACATGCAGCCATGGAAGCTTCCTCTTCAAAGTCTGGCCTCTTTCTCACCAGATCAAAGCGCTGCAGGATTAGGCGTCGCTCTGATAGTTATTAATTAGCTGCCCAGACGCCTCAGGCCTTATTTACACAACAAAAAGCCACAGAGCGTCCGTGCACTTCATAATCAGATAACACTTTTATACTGAAGCCAAATAGGACACATCCCAAAAATGTCAAAATCTGTACTACATATCTGCATACATATATATATATATATATATATTTGTGTGCGCGTGTGTGTGTGTGTGTGTGTGTATTCAAAACATTTCTAGCGGAGCTGTTTTTAAAAGAGAATATTAGAACATATACAGATCTGTACAGTAAAGAGTAATTTTTTTGTATGTACGTAAAACTGGGAGCCCAGTGTCACATGATAGAGATTCATACATCGTCTGGACGAACTGAGGAGAACTCTGGAACCGAACCTGCGTTCTTCTAACCAGCTCACAAATCTTCAAGTACAAAAACGAATGAGTAAAAGACCAAACGAAACCAAATTATGTAAGGCTTTCTTGTTTTGTTCGCATCATTTATTCTTATGTTACTGACACACTATATGGACAAAAATATTGGGACACACCTGAATACACGTCCCAATACTATTGTCCAGTTAGTGTGTATATATCTTGTAGTTTATGTATCAATTTATTTACTTCTGTTTAAGTCTTTCGAAATCACCGGCTTTCCTTTCCAGCCTTTACATTGTGTGAAAAATTCATGCTGAATGGATTAATAACAGTAATGAGTCTGAATGAGCTCTTACTTCGATTTCCATTCAAACCGTTGGTCAGTTTAGTCAAAGTGCTCCAGACTCGACGCATTGGCACTAAAAAAGCAGTTTGGCTGGACAAATTTGTCATTTTTTAGAAAGACAGCTGACATCTGATGCCTGTTATAAACACATTTGTTTTCATTCCGGATGCAGATTAAAAGCCCCCTGCTATTAAAGTTAATTTCCCTGTTCACCCCTCGTTCAGAACGACCTTTACCACTCTGACTGATGCCCACCGCCTCTGCAACAAATAAACACAGTGGCATGCGTACCGCCAGATCCAAACGGAATCAGTGCTGCATCAAAGGCACTGAGAAAATGAAAATGCACTGATAGTTTGGAGAACCGGCCTCTCCTGATTAGCTTTCCGTGGGCGGCTGCTGCGCTGGTGGGCCCGAGAGTGGCAGGGGAGGAGAAACATCCTTTTGTCCCATTAAGAGCAAAAAATAGCCAGGCCACCTTCAAAAATAAACACAGCATTAACAGAACTATCTGTCAACAAAAGCCCGACCCGTGTTCTGATGCTAACGCGCTCCGGCGCCTCTCGGGTGCGGATTAACACGAGGCCGGCGGCGCGCAACTTTAATTACCGCCCAGACCAGTTCAAACATGCTCACCTCCTCAGCCACCGCGTAATAGTGCGAGGACATTCTGTGCAGAAACAGATTCAGTCCTGTCACAGGCCCACTTCACTATAACACCCGAGAACACACACCTGTCTTATGGTGGATCATCATCGACTGCCAGCTGTGCTCGCCGGCCATTTTATCAGAAACACCAACAAATAAAGGAGCTTGTTGCAGGTTGGTCATATTATCAGAAACATCTACCACATTTTTGTAGGGTTTTTTGTGTATGTCAGAAGGCTGTGGGTTCAAATCTCAGGACTGCTAGTGTCAACACTGAGTAAGGTAATTTGCATTTACCATGTATGGTTGAACAGGGGCGTGTCGAGGGCGGAACGTGCGGCAAAATCCACGTGCGGACAATCCCAGGTAGGTGTGCGTGCGCACGTTTTCATAAATCTGACGTTTCCTTTGCGTACGCCATTTTCGTACACGTTCAGTATGAGTTCTACGCCAAGTTTTACAAATGAGGCCCCTTGACTATTTAATTACGGATGTTTGTCGCTCTGGATAAGAGCCTCTGTCAAATGCTGTAAATACAAACACAGCAGCACACGTGTACAGGCGTGACTATGTTTCACAAAGCTTTTATTGATGTTTCAAAACAAAACGCAACCCCAATATCAGATCAGACACCAAGTTAAATGAGATGTAACAGTTAAATAAATCTGTCTGAGCAAAAGTTTTCCAGATTTCATCAGAAACTGCAGTTCTGTCCAGAAATCAACAACAAAAAAATAAAAATAAAATTCAAAAATCTATATCCTGCCTAAACAACACTACACCCCGACCCATTCTACCAGGACTACTACAGTAACTTTTGCTGGAAACAAATATAAGCTACATGTGCTTTTCAATTTACCAACCACAACACATTCAGGGGACTGTGGAGCCGGAGTGTCGCTCACATTAAATATGAAAACATGAAAATAATCCTCTATGGTCACTATGTAGGTCCAAAGCCCTGAAATGAGGTTAAAATACAGTTCATGAAAGTTCATTCAAACGTGTTACAAGTGATCACAATAAAAATGATCATGGGAATTAAACCAGGTTTACACTGATCACGCTCATTCGGACTCCCCGTCCATGTAGTGGTGCTGAGGGCTGCGGCTGAGGAGGAGAAGCGCGGCCGAGAGGCTCCAAGGCACGATAGAGTGGCCCCTAGTGGCAAACTTCACAAATGACAGGTGCATCCCACTTCAGCTGTGTGCAAAAAAACCCCTAAAACTGCATGGAAACACTAAAACCGTAATGCATAGGACTTCACAATTGTGCAGTAATTTTACAATCAATATCCTTAAGTCCCTTCCCGCACTCTCTGGGCTGAACGCAATACAAAATAACTCCAAACCCGCCCCTTACTCACTCCCATCACTCCATCTCGTTCCATAAAAAAACTAGATGGGGGGGAATCTGTGAATGTTATCATCCATTTTGTCAAGAATGATTTTTGCATCTGGATTTAATCTGCACTTCCAGAGATCAGAAGTCATCGTTATTGCCTGCTATGACAAAAGTCAGATATATTATCTAAGGCCCTTACAACTTAGCGTCCTTCTAATGCTTTGTGTTTGCGTAAGTACACGAGATTTTACAGATTTGATAAAGTAGAAATAATTTAAAATCCTATATTTGTGCCATTTTTTGCCATGTAAAGACACAGTCAGTCGTAAATGCAAATCCAATGTAAATGTAATTCATGAGATAGAAAACAGAATTATTTTGACTTCTACGAGTTAAAAAAAATGAAGTTACGATCACCTTTAATCACCTCATCATGACCCCAACAGGTATGTGCCTATAAGGAAGGGAGGGGCTTGGTTTTATATTGAATGTGGCCTGGGTCCTTCCTTCCTCCCCGCCTCCTGTGAAATAGAGGGGTTACTTCTCATACAGGTCCAGAGGGTAGTGCTCCTTGTACTGCTGGACGTGTCTCCACATGGACTCCTTCTGCTTGGCCAGCTCGGGGGTGATCTCGTCGTAGACGTCGGTGAAGAGCAGGTCCGGGTTGGGTTTGACGCGCCTCTCCGCCTTCTCGAACGCCTCCATGACCAGTTTGCGCGACTGCTTCCTCCAGGCGCGCTCCTCGTCCTCCCCCCACCAGCTGCGGGCCGTCATGTAGTGCCGCAGGCGGGAGATGGGGTGGTCCTGCTTGTCCCAGTAGTTCACCTCGTCCACCGAGCGGTAGGCCGAGCTGTCGTCGCTGGTGCTGTGATGGCCGATCCTGAGGCGGAGAGAGGACAAACGCTTTACGGTTTTTCCCCACATTTTCTGAAAGCAGGACTCATATTGTGAGAAATCTACACACAACTAAAAAAACACACACACACAATGGGCAAAACCCTTCAATTCTCCTGCAAAATGAAACTTTACATCCCAAACACTGCAATTCCTTCTCGGAATGGGATTCTTTTTTCAAATGACACACACAAGCCCTCACATGAGTCGACATTTATAAGCACCATTTGAAAATCTGATGTGCTGAATGTAAAACACTAGGACCGGTTCTCCTTCTCCTTTCATTATAATGTTCAGTGTTACACTTAGTACAGACAGTACAAAGGCCTACATGAGTGCATCAAAAATATTTCAGAAAATACACAAATACACAGTGCTAGATATATTTTACTGTACTGTTCCCACAAAAATAATGTACACAATGGTCATCCCAACCAGCACAGAGTTGCAGGTACTGTGGTCTACATTTATAAACAACAGAAGAATTTACTGAATACCAGTTACAAAAAAAACAAAACAAATACTGCATCCTCTCTTTCTAGAATAGTAAAAACTGTAAAAATACTGTGAATAGGCCTACTGTGTAGGAATATATATATTAGGAATACATTTCCCAAATACTACAGTAATGTACAACTTGAGTACAGTGAGATTTCTTAACCATTCTCATTTCAGAAAGTCTGGATGATAGAGGCTACAGGGTACCTGCTCAAATCTGGCTGTACTCTTAGCCCCGCCCCCCTCATTGTTAGATCATTATTGACCACATGGTCAAACACAGTGGCTTTGATCTAATTTTTCCTTCACGTTTCTTGTCCTCATCCTCCTCCTCCTCTCCTCTGGCTCTGCCTCTGCTTCCAGTGTTGGCGTCCATTGCTCCAAAACAAAGGAGCTCACCTGTTGCCCTTTTATAAAGCTCTGATTCTTAATTGCAATTATATGTGACAGGTGTTTACCCATGTGATGAGTTAGTATGCAATTTAGGGCAACCGACTTTACAATTTTGCATGAGAGTGCGTTTCTTGTGTAAACAAGAGCTTTTCTTCATGAAAATTGTGCCTAATGCAGAGAACTGTGTGTAGTGTTTTGAAAAAAGTGTGTTTTAAAACTGCATTTTGAGGGTAAAGCGGGAATTGTGCTTGTAGTTTAGCAGAATTGGTTCAGGGGGTTGGTGCATCCGTTACATGTTGTAGTCATTGTGTCTGAAGTACAAGCTACTCAGAGCGAGAAGGTTGCCGTTAAAATCGGAGATTATATCAGTAGTGCTGTACCTGTAGGTCATGGCCTCGATGAGGAAGGGCTGGTTCTCCGCCACCGCTCTCCGCCGCGCTTCTTTCGTGGCGTTGTACACCGCGAACACGTCGTTTCCATCCACGCGGATGGACAGCATCCCGTAACCTGGACCTCGCGCAGCTGAAGGCCAGACATGAAGGAAAAGAAAGAGAAGCTCAACCTGACGGTCACACACAGCACAGTACAGGACAGTTTATCCTGAAGCGTCCACATTCTGCTTTATTCATTCTGAAAGGACTTCATTTAACTATGTTTTTCATAATAATAGCAATAATAATAATAATAAAAATAATACATTATATTTACAGGCACCTTTCTAGCACACAAAGACACCATACAACGAAACAAGTGCAACAGACATTAAAACCACAATAACAGACCAGATTAAAAGCATTTTCAATTGCAAAACAGTGCAAATTAAGTAAGAGAGGGACAGAGGTGTTTGATATTACGAAGATGGAAATAAGCAGATGTAAGCAGTAATGTTATTGATTTGAGATTGAAATGAAAGAGAACTGACTGACATGCAAAAGTTTGAAAACCCCATGTTCACCCTGATTTGCTGAATTTGCCATTTTCTGCCAAAATATGACCTTTACCCCTTACACCACATTTTATTTGGTTTTCCTCCAGATGTGGAAAATTCAACAAATAAACACAGGCAACCAGCAAAACGTGTGTAATCGTGCCAAACTGTTCATTCAACCATAAACGGGCAGAGAAATGTTGTGCCATGATGAAAAAACAGTAAAGGCTGAAACGTACAGAACAAAATTGTTGCGTTGTGACTGAAATCCTTACAGATTTGGGGGGAAAATAAAAATTCCGACACCGTTTTTGGTGTGTGGATACTTTGGAAAGCGGCAGTAACCCATTTTCTTCCTGACAGTCAGGAACAGCAGTTTCGACTCCGAAACGTAACCCTCCTCAAAACGAGGGGGCAGGTCAGCTGTTGTAGGCTGAATGTGTTGCAAAGTGCTGTGAAAAAGTATTTTCTCTATTTGGTTTTCCCCGATTATCTGTAGTGACGTATTTTTTAATTGTATATATTTTTTATATGTAAAATATAAGTCTTTCCAACATCCAACTCAGATAGATTAATAAACCTGAACTGAAAGGAGATTACCGGAGATTTTAAAAACTATGCAATGTTGAAATACATTTATCTGAGAGTTTCAACACCCACGGAGCGGTCCAAAATATAGCACCACTCACCAACGACCAGCTTCTAACATGTAATTTTATCCTGTTGCTATCGTGTAATCACATTTGCATCTATTTAAAAATGACAACATCTAAAAAAAGCATTTAAAACATGTTTATTATACATGAAGTTTAGGTAAACTCTGTACTAGTGTATGAAACTGGGAGCCCTTCGCATGACTCAGTACCCGTGATGTAGCTCTCAGTTTCAGGAAGGTTGGAGACCCCTTCTCTAGAGGGAAAATCCCCGAGGCAGGGCGAGCGATGGACGGTGCTGGAAGGGAGTCTTACCGATTCCGTCGCCCCTGTACTGCTCGTTGGTAGGGGTGGAGATGGCGTAGCCGTTGTTGCGACAAAAGAATATGAGCGGGCACTCCAGAGTGGCGGAGAAGTTGAACCCCGCGTGAGCGTCTCCCTCGCTGGCAGCTCCCTCGCCGAAGTAGCAGATCACGGCCCGGTTCGAATTCTCCCGCTTCAGGGCGTACGCCGCTCCCGCAGCTACAGCAGACATGGACGAGGACACAGTCGGGATTTTATACAGTTATTTATACAGTTATTTACATTTTAGGTCCACAACTGGAACAACTGCACTTTTCAAAGTGGTGGGACAAAATGTTCAGGTGCTGTTTAACCCCTTGGCCTCACAATCAGTACTTAAGTGAACCTTATAGTGGGCAAAACACAGCACAGTGTGACATTCTGTCTCTGTATTTAACCCATTTAATTCATTCAACACATTTACCAATGAAGCAGTAGGCTGCAGTGTGTGGGGATGGTACCATGATGGTATCTCAGTGGTGCCACCAGCAGTCCTGGGAGTCAAACCGAAGACTTTCTGATTGCAGCAGCAACTCCCTAACCACTAGACCACCAGGCGGCCTTAAATGTGTCTGGGACCATGGCTGGTGTGTAGGTATGGTCAATTAAAACAATAAAACTAAGTGCATTTGTGGCCAAACACACACTCCCGTGAACCTGGCATCTCTCAGCAGGTATAAAAGACAAGCAAGTCAAAGCTTTGACAGCCAAGCACTAAAGATACTCTCAGATGCTGTAATTATTTGAACAGTATTTGATACTTTTCCAACTCTACATGAGACTTAATTTAGTGCTTGGCTGTCAAACCTTTGACTTGCTTGTCCAAGTGAACTGTGTTCTTTTCTTTTATACCTGCTGAGAGATGCCAGGTTCAAGGGAGTGAGTGTTTGGCCACAAATGCACTTAGTGTTATAATCTTAATTGACCATACCTACACACCAGCCATGGTCCCAGACACACTGAAGGCCGCCTGGTGGTCTAGTGGTTAGGGAGTTGCCACTGAGATAAGAAAGTCATGGGTTTGACTCCCAGGACTGCTGGTGGCGCCACTGAGATACCATTAGATATGGGACGATAACCGGTTTCAAGGTATACCGTGGTTTTAAAAAGTCAAGGTATCAAAACCGCAAAAAAAAAGTTACACAGTTCCTACGATATGTGCAGTGTTTGTGTCGTCAAAGGAAGGATTTGTTTTTGAAATTTTTATTTGTTTCTTTAT
>JBBMFX010000017.1:3676873-3689557 GCA_037832545.1 Rhabdalestes septentrionalis
CTTGCGTGTATCTTCTAGTGGACAAGGCTTTAGTAGCATGAATTGCTTTAGGGTCAGTTGCTGGGCCGAAGTGTAAACTCCTCCCCATTGGCTCAATCAATATGAGGAGCAGAAGGCCTGCAGAGAAAGCTGTGTGTGTCCCCTCTGTTCTGGGGACAGGTTCCGAAACAGTTCCCACACTCTCTTTCTCTCTCTCTCACACACACACACACACACTGACCAATAGGCCTTTCGAAACCCCCCATTTAACATGACACAGCACAGAGAGCAAGAGCCTAGCCAAAACACAACTGGCCCATTCACAAATACTACATAAACACACACAAACACACACCACGTCTGAATGGCTAAAGTCTTTATACACACCTACCGGCTTTTAAACAGAACATCTCAATGTGTCCTAGTCCAGGAGTCCCACAGCATTACACAGCAGCGTATTTCTCACTTTAATGTTATCGTAAGTGATACATATATCTATATACGGTAGATACGGTACTTATTTATCATGAGGGGAATTGCAGAGTTTCAGTATCAGGACATGCAGCTGCACATAAAACAAAAAAAACAGTAAACAACAAAAAAAATCTGAATTCAGAAACAAAAAATAAGCAATTTAATAAGATATTGTCATGGTCAGACATAAAGCTAATTGCTACAATAGTGATTCTGAAGGGAAAGAAAAACATCAAATGTAATGAGATTTTAGGTCGAGTAATTTTGTATCAGTCTGTTCATTGTAGAATATTACTAAAGTCTAAAAGCTGAAGTTTTCAAAACATGTTAAAAAAATTGGAGTAGCTACTTGTTTATTTAAAAGTCTGCTTTATAACCATGAATACTCTATTGGTAACAATTCATAACAAAATTGTCCGTAAGCTATGAAAAGTGTTATTAATGAATATATTTAACATGTTACTAAGGTCTTCTGTAAGTGAATTGTTCATTTCAGTTACATGCGCACTTATTCTCATATGTCTTTATGTAACACAATATTCAAAGTAAATAAGATGGGAATAAATGTTATTATGATACTTAATTCATTCTAATTTCTTCCTAATACTAATACATATCAATAATTTGTCAATGGTTGAAGCCAACCTTAAAATAGTGCTGAAAAAAGTTTTCTCCCAAACATGTTAGCCAAAAAAGAAGCCGTTGCAAAGACATCTGAACTTTGTTTGGACTTTTGGTCTGTTCATAGATAGCGGTATGGCAAAGTGCTACATAAGGGTTCAAGATTCAAGATTCAAAGCGTGTATTGTCATGTGTACAAAAGAAACTGCATTTCTCTGTGCAATGAAATTGTTTTTTTGCTGTCCACAAACAAATGCAGAGTTAAACGTAAATAAGTAAACGTAAGATAAAATTTAAGATTAAAGACTAACAGTAAAATATATCAATATTAAAAAGAAAGATTTTAAGAAAAATAAATAAATAAAATAAAGGATAAGTAAAGACGAAGTGTGTGCAGATGTCAAACAAATATCAGTTTCGCGATTACAATAAAGGAATGTGCAAAGGAGCAGAAAATGATGAAGTAGATGGATATGAAAATGACCTTAATATACAAAGTGTATATTTGTATAATGTGCAAACTGACAGTATAAGGTAGGTCAGCTGTTCAGGAGAGGGGAAGAAGGAGATTTTAAGGATGATTACTTATCGAAAATACTTAAGGAAGTTTACTGCATGACGTGGATGATTATCTAGCCATGCGGTTTCCACAATACATACGTTTCTAGAATCTAGTAGCTACATTAGGTTAATTCTCATAAGCACAAACAAAGAAGCAAAACTTCAGACATTAGTGCTGGGAGTTGATCCCAAAAGCATTGATTCTCTGATTCCCATCAGGTTTGCACAAAAACTTATGTTGTGAGGAAAGAATGAGTTGGTTGTACACATGTCAATATTATGCCATTCATAATATAAATCATAATGCTACATTATGAGCTTAATTATCTCTGTGATTATATTTTTAGCTGGATCTCCTTCTCACTCTTGAAAACCTGTGCAATAAAAAAGGCTCTTGAGCGATGACACAGAAGGACTTCTTCTGGCTCCCTTGGGAGATTTGTGAGTGAAAAGCACTCTTTGAAGTTTTAAAGAACCTCCAATTAGAGGTTCTCCATCAATTTAAGGGCTACAGCCTTCATGTGTAAGTGGGGGTTCTTTAAACTTTGAAATGTTCTTCACAATCACGCATCTTTACAGATCCTTTTCTTTAAAGAATATCCAGGTTTGTGCAATCTTTAGGCTACCAAAAGCACTTCGTCTACAACAAATGGATAAAAAAAAGATGTAGTTTGGAATCAACTCCTTTGATCTGTCACATGGAATTGATTCTGGAGCCTTGTCAACAATTTCTAAAAGTGAAAAGCCCACCAAGCATGTGTTACCCAACAGACTACATTGGAGGTAAAGGGGGCAAATAGTTAATAATTTTACAAAAAGGAGAAAAATCTAAGTTTGTGGACCAAGTAACACTACGAAACCAAACCCCTTAAATTTACCCCCTAAAATTACCTTTATTTCCAGGAAATTAAGGAAATTAAAGGGGAAAATTGCACGGATTAAGGGGCAAAACTGCTGAATTTTCCCTTACTTTTTCAAATGTGCCCCTTAAATAACTGAAATTATTGAATAAATTGTCTTATGTTTAGGATTAAGAGGTTTCTCACTCATCCCTTTCATCCATTTTTAAGGTAAAATTAAGCGATCAGTTTACAAATTAATGGCCACTTAATTCAAATGTAGGCGTTTGGCATATTTTCAGGGGTAAATTAAGGTAGAGTTAAGCACATTTTAAGTACATTGTGTTTCATAGTGTAAAGAGTTGATCAATGGATACAGCATGCATCCTTCAAAGTAACTATTTCTCCTCCATTTAGTCCCATGTAAAAGCATTATATGCTGAAAAGGATTGGCCAGCACTCAGTGTGGAAAAAAATCTTCCACGTCAGTTCTTTTGCATCTAAAAGGAACACAAGGTGCCCTCAGCCCCAGAGCTGTTGTGATGTACATTTGTAATGTGTATGCATGTATGTGATCCTGCATGCTGTTCTGAGTCCTGATGGCTCGGCTTTAACACATTTCCTGGGCTCTCCCCATAGGTGGCCATTCACGCACACTCCAATACAATTAGCACATTTCCATGTGTGAAGTGGCATGAATGGTGTTGGGTGCTGAGGTGTTTGTGTCGCTAACGCCCGCTGTTGTTATGCTGGAGTGGGACAGTAGCTTGGAGGAGGAGTCCGTGGCTCTCACATCCTTCCCAGCTCTTCTGGAGCGCGTGTTTTAGCAGCCCTGCCGCAGGTCTTAGACTAATGTTGTGATAAGAGACTTGTAGCTGGTCAGAACTGTGGCAGGGTGTGAATGAGTTGACAACTGGAGACTGGAAGGCGGACCTGCTGACAGGAATGAGCTGTAATTTTATAACCGTGAAGGTCACATTTGCAGAAAACCTTCCATAAAGACCCACATGTTACATTTTAAGAATTGTTAACGGAAACACAATCTCTTGGCGGATAACTCACAAAAAGGTGTTTGATTTCGGTGACCAGTTTATATTATTTACAATTCTCATATTAAATGTTATTTTTGAACATGCACAAATAAAATGCAGTTATTTTGCCACATCAAGCTTGTGCTCTCCTGTCACAATTGCTCGAAAATGCTGTATTAACACGCAGTTTAAATACATGCGTTTTTTAAAAGTTTGGAAAAATACCCCCCCCAAAAACATTTAATGAGTGCAACACTTTATTATAGAGCAGAAGCATAAAGCCAAAAGTTGTGAAATTCTGACACTTAACGTTGTAAAGCAAACACACATAAAAAGTAAGAAATCTGTTCCTGTATTACTATTTTTACTGAGGCACAATATCAAACGTTCAGAACAATTATTTCACTACAAGCCTTTTTTAACAACACTGCACAATAATAGTACAGAAATGGACACAAACACACACACACACACACACACACATATGTATATATTTTTTTGTTTGTTTGTTTGTTTGTTTTATTGTATAGAAACATGTTTTAATGTACAGCTATTTTAGCATTTATACACTACATAATATGCTTCATAATGGTTATACATTAATACTTAACTTATAACCAACATAAGTCCTGCTTTCTGCTTATGTGTGTAGCGGTATTGTGAATTGTTACTCATATTCCTCACATCCACCCAAGTAACGGTAACTGAAGGATAATCCTTGTGCTCAGGTTTATAAGATCTTGTGTGTAGGCAGACTGAAATCCATCCAAGGCCTCATGAAGACTAGAGTTTTCATGTTTAAAGGCCGTCACCCTAAGGAACAGGTGTCCGCTAGTGCAATTTCGGCTTAAGAAGTTTGGACACGGTAACATGTGTCACATTGGTTGCTATGGGAGTGAACTCTGGTCGGTGAAGGATGGCCACACTGACCACTGAGACGTGGATTTAGTAAAGCTGTGCAGGTTCCACACAATAATGCCCCCCTCCTCCCTTTTTCTCAGCATATTATCTTCTCTTTCTCTTTCTTCAGGCCTTAGCCCACTGATCCACAAAATCCTGAAATGAGCGCTGGGGAGTGGGGGAGGGGGATCTCGCTAAACATTCCTGGAAACCCCTCCATCCGTCTCACACACACAAACACAGAATCTGTTGAGGAATCCCCCTCTAGTTAATCAACATCATAAAAAATGGATAAATGTAATTAAAACACATTAGTAGCAGCCACCCTAAGGCCTGAATTTTCACCATGTTTTCTCTGTAGATAACAGTGCGTCCTAAAGTGTCAGAAACCACACAAGCAAGTCTATTGAAGGTTGTTTAACGATTAGACACATTACGTTTTAGGTGCTAATTGGTAAGCTGTTGGTTTCCATTACTTGTTAGCTACTTTAAACTCGTAGCTCCAATGTAAAACTAAAGAAGCACTCTTCAGGCACCAAACATGTCTTAGCTAATGGACTACATTTGGTTTAAGGGGGACAACTGTGGGCACAGACATCACTGGGAGCAGCTGGACACAGTTACTGTGCTGCAGTAATGATGAAAGCGTCCAACTTATTTCCCAGAAACCCAAAGAGGCTGTTCTGCTCCGAAGCCCAGAAGAAGCATGAAAGGTTTTTTTTTGTTGTTTTTTGTCTTTTTCTTACAAAAAAAGAAAAAGAAATGTCTCCACGTTGTTTGTATGAAGAGTGTGCTCGTGGCGTAGAGTTGGGTCATGTTTGTGAGTGTCATGCCGAGGAGTATCATTAAGCAAAGAGGTATCATTAAGCAGAAGTCCCTGAAGCTAAGAACGAACAAAACTAACAGCCATTAAATGAAGAAACGCAGTTTGGAAACGCAGCAGCACAGACTGCAGTCTCAGAGCCCAGAGTGCCAGTTTATGGCTTTAACCAAATGCTCTACAAGTGGTGTAGTGTTGGAGTGTTGGTGTCTTACATGACATATGGATTACTGCAGTCAAATACTGCCGTATATACACTTAAACCCAATTCCTAACCTTAAACTTAAGGACCCTTTTGGCCTGTTTCCAGCAAAGACCTTTCTCCACAAAATGACTAACTTAAGGTCAGGGCGTATCAAGGGAAATAGGTATACAGACGCTTTTGTTTTTGTCATGTAATATTCTCCAAGTGCATATATATATATTCACGCCAGCTCTACACTCATAATCGCTTTGGACTTTTAACATGAATAAAAATGTATTCGAACCCAACAGCACAGACATAAAAAAAAAGAAAACTGATGTGTTCATACAGCACAAATTTATTACAGTATAAATCTTGTTATAAATCTCTACAATCCTTTATGAATTCCTGGAAACCCCTCCATCCGTCTCACACACACAAACACAGAATCTGTTTAGGAATTCCCCTCTAGTTAATCAACATCATAAAAAATGGATAAATGTAAATAAAACACATTAGTAGCAGCCATCCTAAGGCCTGAATTTTCACCATGTTTTCTCTGTAGATAACAGTGCGTCCTATAGTGTCAGAAACCACACAAGCAAGTCTATTGAATGTTTTTGGAAATATCTTCTGGGAAATATTTTTAGAGCATTTTAAACAAAATTACAGTTTTTTTGGCTCTACATTGAGATCAGAAGCTTATTGAAATATTCATCTTCTCTTTTTACTAATGATTTTATCTCCCCCTGCATCACTCCAAGTTCTCTTTGGATGTCTCAGTATGGTTTGAATAGACGAAGCCACAAATCATGATGCTCCCACTTTTGTGCTTTGCTATTATTTTAGTATTTTAAAGGAGACAAGAACACTCTTTTATAGTTCCTAAAACGTTCTGAATTGTCTCTATGTTACTGTTGTTCCTGCGGATTTTAGTTTGTCCTGCATCGCTATTCAAGAGACTGCTGGCTTCTCTCTTACCTACTTTATCATTAGTCTGAGAGTGTTATGTGAAATTTCGTGGAGATGATTAGTTGTGGTTCCACAGATTTTTGCATGCATATTATCAAATTACTGAATGAGATGTTTAGGATCTTTGCTAGGGTTCTGTTGCTTTCATGTGCTGATTAATAATGTTGTTGTTTTATGATGTTTCTGAAGCTTCGTCACCTTCAACATGATTGTTATTTGCTGTTTTTACAGCCAAGTTTTTGATGACACCAGGCGTGCGAACATATTGTTTTTGGTATCACTAAACTGCAGAATGCTATTTAGTTTTATTTTTAGATGTAAAATGTATTTTCTTAAACTTCTGTATATGTCTCTCTATCAATTTTATATTTAAAACATACTTTTTTTCACTATATGTATAATGCTTGTTCATATTTATAAGTACAGAAGAAATTTTTGGGTAAATCTGATGTGGACATATCCACTGAAAGTGTATTAGATAAAAAAAAAACAATAAAGAATATCCTGATTCTTCCCACAGTGTTTTAGAATACCCCATTATATGTGTTATCTGCTGTCTGGATCTGCACTTTCCTTTTTAAATGCTGTGTGTGGGTAACTAACACTGTGTGGGTGTCACACACTGGCATATAGGAATGTTATGTTTTTACTCCACTGTATGTTTGTTTGTGATTGAGATGATTTTTGACTCATTTTCAAGCATTTGTCAAGCATGACATTCCCTTTGTAATTCGGTTACATGGTTTCATATGTCCTAATAATCGGCAGAATAAGATATGTGTAGAGATCCACTGCCATATGGTAGTTTTGTTTTTTTGCATTTTTGTCATGTTTGAAAATGCCAGCTGCCCTTTATTTTTTGTGAATATTTGGTGATAAATGGACCAATATAAATGACCCAAAACAAAATAATATTATATTAGGATGCATTCAATTTCCTTCTCCGGTAACATGAGGATCATATTTCATCTTTTGGCATTTGTTGGAAACCATCAATAGAACAAATCAAAGCATGCAGCTGTCAGAAAGTGCTGTTTCTAGCAGCACACTAACACTCCAGCATATACTAGAGTGTTATCTTAAGAGAGAAGGTGTGTGTATGTGAGTGTGAGAGAGTGTGTTTATGTGTCTCTTTACACATTGATCATCTGCTGCTGGCACATTCGCTTCCTGTTGTCCAGACAGAACAGGATAGAACGGATGGTCAAATGGTCACATCCTGCTTCCTAAAAGTATCCCCGACTACAAACTGGGCAAAACACCAAATTCTGCTTCTGTTGGGGGGTGGGGGGTGGAGGGGGTGGGGGGGCCTGGGCAGCCTGTTTGCTTTCCAGTAAACAAGATGTTTGGGAGGGAAACAAAAGGGAAAGCAAATGTGAGGAAAACGATTGTGACTAATGTCTGCAACTAATATCGAACTCTTTAGAAGGCGGCTCTGATTAACCCTCCATGCCAATGCACAAAATAAGAAAAAGACTTTTGTGCCTCATAATCAGCTCCTAATAAGACAAATTCTCTATTGCAAGCAAACATACGAATAATAATAAACTTCGCTTTTTCATTGTTGATCCGATGAAAGAGAAAAATAATTAGTGTTTCTAAATCAATGCTAATTGAGTGAGCATTGTTTCTCTGAAGCTAGCACAGTTTTTCTTGCCTTTTTTGTCATTGCTTGGGGGCCAATCAAGAGATCCAATTAAAGCAAGAGCTGGGATTGTCCCACGCTGCTGAGGATTTTGACCCCACATTTGGAAAATGTGAGTGTTGGCGTAGCAGTGAAGGATTCAAATATGAACAGTGAATTCCCACTTAGCCTTTTAAAAACATTATCAAAATATTTGACATCAGACTTTACAAAGATTTTTAAACATTATTGGAGAGAGTGAAGAGAATCTGTAAATGTAAATATGTTCATCATGGAGAATAATAGTGAGGGCAAAGGCTTAAGAAATGTCAGGAGTGTGTTGTGTCTCTTCCCCTTTACATCTAATAGCTGTTTAGCTACATATTAGCAATGCATTCAACAGCAGAGTAATGACTAGTGATATAGTTTGGGGGATTCAGTGTGTGGATTCAGTTCTTGGGTACGACTTTGGGTACAATAAGACTATCATTATAAAGAGTTAATTCATGACTACTAATCAGGTTGCTAATTTGGTTGTAGACAGTTTATAAGTCTTTAATAAGCAGTTATAAACAAGTTATGGCAGGCATGCATTGATGCAGGCTCATGATTAGTAAAGATCAGCTGTTTTAATGGTAGTGGCATATTAACAATTACCCGATTAATTTGACAGTTTAACATCCAGCTTGAGAAAGCGACATATTAAACAAGATTTGAGATCCTGCCAAATATTGAGTCTGCATCAATGTATAACAAATGTTTCAACTTGTTTATAACTGCAAAGTAATGATTTATAAACCATCTACAACCTAATTAAATACCTGATCATGAAAAGTTCTCTATTAGCGATGCCTTATTGTGAAGTGTTACAGATTCTTGTTTATAGGGTTACAGCGTAACTGTGAAGAATACAGCTCAAAAGTTTTAGAACACCCCAGTGTTTTAAGTATTTTTTTAACTGAAATTCAAACAGTTCAAGTCCAAAGAATATCATGAGGAGTTAAAAAGGACAGTGCTGAATAGCGAGAGATGTAAACATTGCGAGGTTACCCAGAAGTGGGACGTAATTCTAGTTTGTGCCGAGTTGGCCAGTTCGTACTACAGCAAGATAGTGTCTCAAAACAGATGTGCAAGATCTGCCAAAACTACCTTAGAACGAGGTGCTAAGCTGGAAAACATTCAGTGGCCAGACGTCTCCAGACTTCAACCCCACCAAGCTGCTTTAGGATGAACTGGACAGAAGAGTGAAAGCAAAGCAACCAAACTTCTGCAGAAGAGTTGGGAAGAACGTTCTGCAGAATGAACAATGAGACACTGAACCGCTTGAATTTCAATACAAAAAACAGAAAAATGTGGGTTTCCTTAACTTTTGACCAATAGTGTATGTGCTTATGTGTTTTTCCGGATAGAAACAGTTCAGTTCTGTATATTTTTTTATTTAGTCTATGTATCTTTCCTCTGGTCGATCTTTCTTCAGACAGGGCAGTCCTTGAGTGTTGGCAGCCCTAACAGAGACTGATCTGAACATCCAGTGTTTTGCTCCAGTGTCCTTCAGTGCACCTTCAGGGGAGACAGCGTTGGGCCCTTGATATCCTGCTCTGATAAAAACCCCTCGGTGTGTTTGCGGTATTTGTGTGAGTTCAGTGTCAAGCGGCTGCATCACACACACATATCTCTTCTGAACAGCGCGCTCAGCGATGAGGCTGTGCTGACTGTGTCGGCCTGATAAAGCGAGCCTCGCTCGCTGTGTCGTGTTTTCAACCCTTTCCTCCCACGTGTTGCTTCCAACAGCTCGGCACTCTTTCTCAAGTCAGCCCGCGTTTCCAATCTCCAATTCCAAAGGGCCAATTACGCTCTACTCTATTGTCCTTGCTTTGTTTTTCCACGCTCGCCTCTGCTCCCGACGGATCCCGTGCTCCACGGTCCCCTTAGATGCTAATCCCGGTATGGAATACATTACTCCGGAAAAGCGTCAGAAGTGAAACCTTATCATAACAAAAAAACTCTCACTAGCTCGTGTACTCTTTATGGAACAAAGAAACGAGGCAAGGACGATGTATTTGTTTACATGAGCATAACAATAAACGGACTCACGCAGAAGTCTAGGACGATCTATTCGCCTTTGCTCTTTTCAAAGGGGAACCGGCACCAAGGATTTGCATTCAGCTTTGCACTTCACAGGCACTGAGGAGGAGTACGGAAATAATGGGGATATGCATCACGTAATATTGATTTTATGGCCAAAATGAGTGGAAATAAGCTTGCAGATTTGAGATAACTTCTGCTGTAACTGAAGCCTTGACTGTGTGTGAGCGTTTTTTTGGGTGGGTGTGCCATGTCTTACATTTCTTGTATTTTTCCATCATCAAGGTTCACTCCGTTATCCCAAGTAACTTTAAAACAGATATTTGTAAAAGTAGCTGCCCTTATTGTGCCTCATTCATAGAAGCAGTCCACACTGAAACATTCCTTGTAAATGTACATGGATTGTATATAAATGTGCATGAATGTGTATATAATAATAAAACCTAATATCTTTAGAATGGGCTAGTTTTCCAACACACACTGCCTGTATGAAAGTGAATAGACAGTTTTAAAACATTAATCACAAACTATTTTCACACTATTATATTAAAAAACATATACAACTAAGAAGTAGGCCTTTAAAAATGTGCCCAAGCCTCATGATCTATGCATGATGTTATTCATCTGTGCATATAAAATGACACTACTGGAGTTGGTTGGAGGTTGGAGTAAGTAATGTACTGTAGGGACACCTGGGCTCTCTATTGGAAAAACAAACAGCGGTAGCTCTGAGGTTTCAGCTTCCCTCCATGGAGGTGACCTCATGTTTGCCTTCCAATATCCCCTCTAATATGTATTTTCTTTCGGAGTCCCTGCTGCCTGGCCCGGTGCTTGGCACCAATTCTTTCAGTCCGCTAAGTCAACATACACAAACTCAGGATGAGAAAACAGTGGGAGGGATGGGGAAGATAGCACACACAGACACTCTCCTGTCTCCGAGGAGATGCTAGATGTATAGAGTCATAATAATAAAAAAAAAAGTGTGTTGAACTCCTCTTGTTCTGCCTCTGTTTATCTGAGCCCCTCTCACTCTCCTTCTTGTGCTGTCTCTCATCCAGATATTGGAAGCCAAAGGAAACAAATGTGCTCACAGCCTTCGCATGCCTCAGAGTCCAAACTCAACATGACCTTCATATATTAAGGCGGCCCCCTCAGGCCGACACCGGCAGCCTATATGGCAGCCTATATTTCAAACCTGTCAGGTAATGCCCCAAACTACCTCCTGACTACAGGGCTTTTGAAAAGTAAGATACTCACTTGGCCTGCCCCATGTATAAGCATTATGGCAGTAATGGGAGGAGATGGGGCCTGTTAAGCATCAACTAAACTGGCTGCAGCCACACGTGTGGTCTGTCAGCGAGGCTTTCTAGGGGTCCAGCAGCACCAGGTGACATAATTGAGGGGAGAAGGCCTTAGTGGGCCTATGGGCAACAAGAACAAGCAAACACACATTGCTACCAGACCAAACAAACACATACATGGACAAGCACTCCTCTCACAGACAACATTCGCACCACTGTTCTGTAACGGTGGCTTATTTTGCTTCAGGCTTTTGCATCTGACATAAGCAGGCGGACGCAGTGTGAATGGCCTTCAGGTGCTCAGTATCTGAAGTGTTTATAGACTAAACCAGATAAGCAAGGTTATTAGAAGAATATCCTATTGATCTTGAAGATCAATAGGAAGCATTTAGCTGTTTTTTTTAATAGAAGGATGCAAATGGAATGGTGTGGATTATATTTAAGACATTTTGGACCATTTCTATTGATCCGTTCATCATTTTTTTTACACAGCATATTAGGTGAAGCCTGGCTAAATGTAAAAAGAGGAGAAAGGAGGAATTAAGCCAAAACCAAAAGTATGTAGGAACTGTGATAATACATTTAATAATAACATGTCCCACATGCATGACTTCAGAAACTAAACTAAAGTAAAAGTTACAAAAGTAGCAAAAAAACAGGGTCACTTTGTTTAATGCCTCTGTCCCAAATGTCAATAAAACCGAGCTGCTGTAAGTAATAAGCAAAACAAGTGAAATAATGGATGTTTTGTTAAAAGTCTTGAGGCTGCAGCTAGATTGATAAGGTTTACCATTTTAATAATGATGGCATTTGTGTGTGAACAGCGTTTTTTTTTCAAGGGAAATCTTTACAGAATGACTTTTACGCAACTATTAAAAAATCCAGTAATTTTTTTAACTAGCAGTGAAATGCTTCTTCTGAGGAAAATTCCAGTGACTTGCACTGACAACGTAATATGATGAGATTTAGTGCTTTTTTAAGGGTAACAGTAGCTTATTCCAGCTGGTCGAAAGGAACATTATGCAAATACTAAAGTCAGACTTGCATTTGTTGTGTGAGACTTGTTTTGTTTTAATAAACACTCCCAAACTTGTTTTTATTTCATTGCATGATCCTGGAGGTATGTCTCTATGGGTGAATTGAACTTTAAGATTAAAGCACATACAGCCCTGTATAAAATACGAGACACTTTCCCTTGTTTTCTGTTCACTGTTTATACAGTTTGTGGCAGTGTGTGTGTGTGTGTGTGTGTGTGTGTGTGTGTGTGTGTTTGTGTAAAATGCCTATTCTCTT
>JBBMFX010000017.1:3701396-3720961 GCA_037832545.1 Rhabdalestes septentrionalis
CCCCCCCTTCCCCCAACTCATTAAAGCCCTCAGGGCCCAACTCATTAGCTGTCATTAGCCTGAAGAGTCACTAGCAGGGTTAAAACACACACACACACACACACACACACAAAAGAAAGAACACACATCACACAAACACACACTCCCCCAGACACACACAAGAGAACATAAGCTCCCACACACACACAGACACACACACACATGCACATGCACACAAATAAGGTCACACACTCACAAACACACATACATAGTCTCATATAAAGATGCACACACACACACACATAAGGTCACACACATTCAAACACACATAATCAATACAAAATACATATCAAATCCCCACCCGCCTATATACATACACAAGAGCACACATACACACAGGCAGACACACACACACACACACACACGGTATACAAAAAACGAATACACACCACACAAGTTCACATTCACCCATATGCACACACAAGCCCACATAAGCATGCATGCGCCCACACACACATACATACACGCACCCATCAATCTTAAAGGGCATCGAGACTAAAGGGCTGGTGCCTGAACACATAAAGACACCCCCCATGTGAACGAAAGGAAGCTAAATGAGTAGAAATGACCACAGCAGTGCTTCAGGCCTACTGGTTATGGTTATATGATGTATGTGTTGAAATGACCACTATCAGGAGGGCTTGTGATGCACTTTGGTTGAGAGCGTTTGATTACATGGTTAAAAGCAAGGACTCAGAGACACTTCTTTTAAACAAAGTCATGCCTTTCTAGCCAGACTCACACACTGTAGCACTACAACACACTTCAATTAACATCCGGATTATTCCCACTGAAGCTCTGGTGGCTGCTGTTCTCTTCTACAGTGGAAATAAATTCACATAAACAATGAGGTCTGTTTGCTCGCATTTCTCATCTGCTGTCTAAAGGATGGGGGGGGGGGTTGCTAACGAAATGCCTTTTCCAAACTTCTTCGTGTTTTCTTTCCCTTTTCTGAGAGACGTCTCTGGAAAGAATAGGGACCTCTTTCAATTTGCATTTGAAAATAGCCACATCTCTTGAGTGCCCGTGAGAAAGAAAAATAGCATCTTTAGGAATCGTAATGACTTCTGTACATTTGCTTTACCGTGAGAGAATCTTCGTTGAATTTTAAACAGGCAGAGGTCCAGCGTGGGCGCTAATGATGGCACTTCTGGCTGGTTTGTTATACGTGGAGGTGGTGGCCCTACTAAGGCCGAAAATATGAGCATAGTGATGTGGTCCTATGAGATTTGGGTTTGAATTCAACGGATAAGATATAAGAACTTGGATTGGGGTAAAAATCCATTTAAAATTTTTATTAAAACTACATTAAATCAATTCTTTCACTCAAGACAGATATGGTGTACAAAGTTCACTGACATTGGACCTATGAGTCTAACATCAATAAAAAGCAACAAATAATGAAATGTACATGTATGTAATTAGCATTGTGCTGACTCTAAACCTAAGTCTTGATTTTCTTGGCAATCTCCAAAAACCTTGCTTGTGTGGTTTTAGTGATTATGTACTCGGTAGTGTGTGAGTGTACAATTCTAGTCTTGTAGCTCCAGTGTTAAACCAAAGAAGCAAACTTTACACAACAACCATGTCTTGGCTGATTGATTTGGGATAAACTCTTGAAAGAAGATTATTTGGTTAACTTTTACTTTAGGCAAGGATACCTTGTACATCCATTCCAGGAGAGATATGCAGGATTATTCTACCCTGCCGTAATAAGTAAGGAACACGATCTGAGGGTAAATACTTGTAGTCGCTAGCAGTCCAGTATCCAGGCTCCTAATCATTAGGCATGGTCAGCAAATTAGTTAGGCTTGAGGTAGAAATCCAGCCTGCAGCCAGTGAGGACACATGAAAGTGTGCTCTCAGAAAATAATCAGCAGGTCTAGTCCTTAAATGAACTGCATCATAGGAGGATTCTCAGGGTGTTAGCACCAGCGAAAACGAAACAGCCTAAGGCTCTGTCAAGGCCCTGGGGCGTATTTGGCAATTTGTGGTTAGTTGAGTGTTGCAGATTGATTGTGATGAAGAGTGAGTCAGCATCTTTCTGCTCTGCATCAGCTCATTCATTACAGCTGGGCCTGACCACCGCGGCATGACAGTCACTTAGGCATAAAAAAAACCCTGAGCACTAAAATGGGCCACGATCAAAGCAGCCACGCACCAATACATAGAAAAACACCCTGGATGATTTGGAGACACACACTGGATATGGCAAACACATGGCACAATACGAAATTCAAATCAAATGACACCAAACTGCACTGAACAAACATAGCCATTCATAGCCAAATACAACTGCAACAAATACAACCATACTCTATCCAATTAGACCAAAATAACCCTATTCTAATAGAAAAATTATAAACCAAATCCAATAAATGTAAACCAAACAAAAGACAATGAATATAAACCAGTCAAACTGATAACATATCAAGTCATATGAATCTAAACCAAATTAAACAAATGAATATAATTTACATCAAATAATATCAGTGAAATTTATATCAAATACAACTAAACCAAGTCAAATGAGTGTACATGAATTCATATCAAACAAAATTAAACTAATCTAAATTAAATCAAGTAAGACAAATTACATTTATGTATCTAGACCAAATCAAACAAATCCAAACTAAACAAAACCAGCTAAAACATTTATCAAATAAAACAAAACCAAACCAAATAAAACACATTTACATCAAATGAATCTAACCCAAACTAGACTAATCTAAGTCAAATCACATAAGACTAAACCAAATACTATGAACTAAACAAACCCAAAAAAAAGCCCCCTATCCAAAAAAAAGCCCCCTTATCCCAAACAAAGGAAACAAATCTAAATCAAATCAAATTAAATGAGTACAAATCAAATTAAAGGAAAAGAGTCTGTGGCCTCATAGAAAGTGGGCCCTGGGTTCAAGTCTACCGGGGTTCTCCGGTTTCCTCCCACAGTTCAAAGGCAGTTGAACTGGAGATAGTAAACCACCTCTAGGTGTGACTGGGTGTTTTTGCCATGATGGACTGGTGTTTCTGTGATTGGTGGGATGGGCTCCAGCAACCCCCTTGACCCTGGTTAGGAGAGGCAGCTCAGATAATTAAAGGATGTGAAATGCTGTGCTGACTGGGTTTTTAGACTGTCTGGTTCTGATGTGGTCCAGCTGGTTCTTGTGTAGTTTATCTAATGTGATGTGCTTGGTGTGGATGATGCGTGCTCTGCAGCTGTTTTATCTTGTGCCTTGTTGTGTGTGATTCATTTACTCATAATTCACACACATTTAAGTTTAGCAGGATTAACGTAAACGAGGAGGGAAAGCAATTAGCTTTCAAATCGCTTTGGTATGCATCATTAGAAGGGAGGAACTGGCATAAATAACAGTTATTTACAGTTACAATATGAGGAACATTGATTTCATCAGCTAGGTTTTTGTGACCGCAAGTAAAAATACAAAAAAAGAGCAACAGTGAAAGAGGAACTTAGTATCAGAGACACTGCATGGACAGGCAAAAGCAGCAGGATCTTCTGTTAGACTGGAGCATTGTGATGAATAATGTCAGTTAAAAGTTCCTAGTTAAAAAACACATAGGATGTCACTGCTAGGGATTTTGATACGCTTCGAATATGGCCTAATTTAATTTAATGTTTAATTCGACATAACACTACAAATGCAGGTCATCCCTTTAGTTTCCAAGCTCACGTTACTCGTTCTTCTGTATCATTTCACATCAGTGGCATTGTAAGAGTTTCAATGCAGAAATATGTTTATTTGGTATCAGTCCAGTTTGGAATTAAGGTTTTATCTTTCAAATACGGAACAGTTCCATATTTCACAGAACGGTTGATAACCCTGTTTCTGGCAAAGTGATGGAAACAGTGCTGGGTGAACAAGTGTGTGGGGGGGTTGCGAAACAAATTATTTTTAAAAGTATAATATAATGGCTCTGGCGCTCATGTTTCACATCACCATGTTGCCATATAGGCCTGTTGTCATGTGTCAGTAACAAGTGACAAACGCTCACTTTCATTAATATGGCCCTAAAGCACGGGCAGGAAAACACTGATGGGGAAAGAAGACGTAGGCACCTGGCAAAGAGGAGTCTCAATTTGCTGCAAGCTTTTCTCTCTCTGGCGGCTCCCCATGGGGTCTGGCAGCGAGGAGGACACGACGCTGGCATTTGCTGATTCTAAAAGAGCGCTACTCTGGCGCCCCGTTACAGCGACTCCTACAATACTCTGAGAAAAACAACAGAAAATGAAAAAAACAAACCAAACAAAACAAAACAGTGATGAAGAAAAACTCATTCAGGTTAAAAAATTACACATTAGTAAAACCCAGGATACCTACACTAGGACATACAATTCTAGGCAAAAAACTTGGTTAACAACCTTTGCATTATTTCGAGGTACTTTTAATGATTTCTATAAATTATTCAATATTGCGATATATCGTACAGTGACTATTAGACATTGTTTCATATCTATTGCGACTTACTCAGGATCTCCTATAAAATGTTGAGTAACTTGTATAAATTATTCTGTATCTACCACAACTTGTTCATGTATACATTATTCCATTTTCATCACAAATGATTCCATATGTGCTATAAACTCTGCAGTAACTACTAGACATGATTTTATATCTACTATGCATTGCTTGAGTAACTTGTAACAATGGCCGCATTTACAGGGGACATTTTAAATCAGTTTCCATATTTAATCAGATTTAAAGTGGGAAAAGTGTCCATGTAAACATTGTTAATGATTCAGTAGCTACTATGAATTATTCATTATCATCTCTAACTTATCCACGAACTAATAGGGTTTATTCACTAACTACTTCTGTAATTACCTTCAATTATTCAGTAACAGCTATTCAATGTTCAGTATCTACCACAGCTTATTCATAAAGTACGATACATTATTCCATATTCAATATGGATTAATTATATAGCCAATACACATTATTCAGTATCTAATATGAATTATTCGAAAACGACCAGCCACTATTCCATATCATTAATTGTTAAGTGATTAATATAAATGATTAGTTTTCAAATATGGATTATTTGGTAACAACTATTGATTCGCTATCTAATATGAATTATTAGTAACTATTCAGTATGCATTGTGAATTATTCAGTTAGTATTAGTATTAAACATTATTCTGTATATAATATGAATTTATCCATGCCACTGCAGGCGTGTGCACAAAACCCCAAGTTACTCTATAAGCCCCACCAGCTAAATACACTCTAAGTGTGTGTGTCAGTAATATGAGTGTGTAGGTGCTCAGTAGCTCTACCCACCACAGGGAGTCCTCCATCATTCGCCATCAATTTCTTTCCACTATTTGGCTGGAGTTTGGTCTAAATATACACTAGTGTGAGTGCACCTTACCTCCTTCTGAAAATTTTAAAGTTGTTTTTTATTTCCACTGTTTTTTTCCCACTCATTCTTGATGAAATAAGAACACCTGCAAGGGTTTTATTAACAAGAAACAGCTGTCGGCTCCTGCTTTGGGTATATTTAGCTTCAGCTCACAGCTTCAAGCTCATCAAAGTGTTTTCACTGGTTTAAACAACAAATTTGACAGTTCTTTTAAAGCCCAGAGGGTGTTTTTAAACACCTGAAACGGTTCAGCACTGGTCAGTGTTGACACAGTCGGGGGTGTGGCATATTCCATCTCAAAAATTTACTTGTTTGTGTATTTCTTTCTTCTTTAAGTTATTATAGGAATGAAAAATAAACACAAATTACATTTTAATGCACAGTGTGAAGGCACCAATGCAGAATCAGAGAAAAGACTTTATTACAATGGCATATATGGAAAGCGGTAGAAGTAAAGCGCAGCATATTTAGCGTCTGTATCGACTGCTTCAGTGCAGAAGAGGAAGGGAAGTGATCCGAGGGACACTGTGTTAGAGTATCTTGATCCCTAAACAGATCTACATTCGGAACAAGTCGAATAATGAGTTTTGCTTCATTGTTCTAATCATTAGTCAGCCTGGGGGGGCGGGGGGGTTGTTAGCACTAGGCCTACTGCTCTGTTTAAGATTTAATGCCAGAAATGCTTTGTCTGTTTTGCAGCAATAATGAGCTGGAAATAGTGAAATGAAACTTATGATTCATATAGATTGGGCTTGTCACTGACTCACAGCATTGTGAAACTCTCTGAATGAGAATGAATGGCATTGTTGCCAAGTATTGTGTGTAGCAACAACACACACAGATATAGGGCATCCAAATAGGTGTAACCAGAGTAAGTCTGGATTATCAGAACAGCTTGTTGGTTCTAATAGGCAGATGTGTTCCCTCACTACTTTTCTCCACCATTTGAATAACAACATCAGTCCTGAAACCTCATCTCTTGTGCTTTAAATGCTGAGTAAAATCACTTTACACAAGTGACCTTAAATTTGCATCTCCATGAGTGACGACCATTCCATGCCAGTGTCTTTTAAATTCCTCCACAAGCTCCTCATTCTGCTTTATGAGGGACTGATTCGTGATCACCTGAATTGAAAACTACTGAATGAGAAAAGTATGAAACCCACTGCTGAAATCAACACTCTCCTCTCGCAATGTGCAAAGGTAAAACATTACCAGACGTTCATCAAAAGTAAGAGATTAGCTTTCTTTGATTCATTCAAGTTGTGTAAACACTGCATCATTTCTCTTATATTGATGTTTTGACATTTCCTATGAAATAAGCTTTAAAAGAACAATTTTTAGTTTGGAAATCAGGAGAAATATCGTCAGCAGGTCTTAAAAACAAAGACAAAGCTGCTCAGTTCAATGCTTGCACCTATAAAAGATAAGTTGTGAAACTTGACATTTTTGCATTGGTTTATTTTTTTTTTCTTGAGCTGTATGACCTGAAGAAATTCTTTATATGGGTACATTTTGATTTTAGGGGTTTACGCTTCTTTACAAAGTTTGCAAACATTCACGAATTGTTTAATACCACCTAAAAAGCTGAAACAAAAAATTCCTCTGCACTCTGTAAAATGCAGCAGAGATTGAGAAGTTTTAGTTTTTTTAAACATTTGTTTTTGTATTGATGAACATTTTCAGCCCACATAGACACTTCCCTTAATAAACGTTTTTATTACAAATACACCAAACATCTTATTTTATTTTAAAAGTTATGATGAATTATAAAACTGTGGAATAATACGAGATTTTCGTCACAGGAAATTTTCAGTTTCACCTTCAGTTTTTTGACCAGTTGAGAAGTAAATATTTCTTGCTGATACTTTTTGACAGGCACCATCTGCCTTTTTCACTCTTTGGGAATTTAATGATCAGAAATTGTAGTTTTAAAAACACTTCTTTATGGCTTATTTCTTTATCTTTCATTTAACATGAATTTCCATCATAAGATTTGAAAGGTTGGTCACAACTTCATCATATGACAACTGCAAACCTATTTTTAACCTACAGTACACTCGAGTAACACAGGGAATGAAGGAGGAGTTTAAAGCTCTTACTTTCCTTTTACCATATTTGATATAATGTGAAGAGTTTTTATTAAAACTGCAGTTTTTCCAAGTATTCAACACTTGATTCAAGTATTGACTGTGCTTGAACCATCAGTCTGGTTTATTTCCAGCTCCACCCACATTCCAGCACTATGAGTAAGCAGTGTGGGCTTCTGCAGGTGAACGTAATGACAAAAAGTGTGATCATGGGTTTGTGGTATGATGAGGAATGCAGGGCACTGTTTATTGTTTAGTCGGTGCTGTCCCGTACTCAGGGTCATGCAGTCTGATCTATATTGTCTGTAATATTCGTTGTCTGGATAACACTGCGATAACCACTCGACCTGACATAAATACGCCATTAACTTGTCACTTCTGTCACGGGTTGTCAGGAAAGATTATGTTACTATGACCAGAAACCGCCATGACAGATGCTTTAATATTTGATGTCATAACATTACATGTGTTTTAAACTGTCAGAGCATCTGTCCTTACCAGTAATGGTAACGTGCCAGCGATATAGCAATGGACATCAACTGTCATGACAGTATTTGACATCTACTCTGGTTATAAAGTGTCATCATCTTTATTTATCGTACTTAAACACTGTTTATATTGCTGTCAGCTCTGCGTTCAGTGTTCCATTTCAACCCGTAATCAACAAGAAGGGATGGGAGTAAAGTTGACTGACAGTTTGATGTTGGTGTTTTTACAGTCTGTGAGGTTTGACTACACAAGTAAAATTCATGGGAATCTTGTGATGAATATCTTCACTCTGCATTTTTTCAGTGCCTTAGATATCTTCGAATAAAAGGTCCCGGCACAGTACCAACTGTTGCATTATGGGTATTGCGCATTAGGAATGTAATATGTGTCTGTATTGAACGAAACATCGCACTATAGTATGTAAAAAAATACTTTGCATACATGGAGTTGCCAAAACTGCATGGCAACTCCATGTATGCAAAGTATGGACCTCATGTTGCATCATTTACTTCATACTGTGTAGGGAATGTCAGAATACAGTTGGATGTGGGGGTCGGTTAAATGCACTGTGGACCTTCCCTCGCAGTACTGCATGCAAATGAAGCGACTATAATGCAATGAATGTGCATCGCTGTCTTAGCGAGAGCAGCGAGTGGTGTTGCCGTGCAAATATTCTCTGGTGTATGTTGGCAGATGCAGATGCTAAGCTAGCCATGGGCTATGTTTCTGCTGAAGACAAGATAGGGCAGGGTGAGGATGCATATGAGTGAGCTAAGTGGGTCATCATCACTCACATCCGTGGTATTATGTAACCCCCCAGTGTGAGGAGTGTATTAGATGCACAGACTGCATCAAAAAACAAATATGCTCTTCTTTATGCTGACATGTTTGGATGCTAACTACATTGTATTGTAATCTGAGGGTATGTGTGGGAGTGAACTGCAATTGCTCACAGACAAACTAATGCAGAGCATGCTCTGTGCATGCATGTGCGCTCATGAGCTCGTGCTTTCTGTTAATCACTAGCCTTTCACTCCCGAGTGATTCAAACCCAATAAGTGAAGTGTAACTGAATGCAAAAAGCAAACACTATAAGTTGAGCACGGAGTACAGGCCGAGAGCGAAGGAGACAAATAAGGCAACACAAAGGTTTCCGCCCTGTTCTTCAGGCATGATTTCAGCACGAGCATTTATTAGCCCTGGATCTGAATGTTCTGAAACCTTCAGCAGACCTCGTTCCTGCCCTGTAATGAGAAACTCCACGAAGGCGAGATTGTTGATAGACCTGAGGCAGGGCCATTATAGTGTCAAAAAGTCCTGAAAATAAAAGATCTCCATCTTTTTGGTTGTCATCTCTCACTGGTTATTTTCTTCTTCCACTCACGTCACACTCACGGTTAGGAAATGAGGGGGAAAAGTGTGATGGGTGAGGCCGAGCGCGCAGCTGAGCTGACACAACAAATACGTGTTTGGATTTCGCCAAATTGACTGTTTGACCATCTGCGATTCGGTGGCACCCCATGCCAAAATCAAATTAGCCTACTAATGTATTCTGGTCAGGAGGCCTATGCGGTACTTGGGCTGGATTGGGTGTCATGAACTTGCTTATTTAGCTCTCGCGCTGCTAAAGACCTGCATTATGCGCAAGCTGTGAAAGGGCACATGCAAACTCGGGGGATTTGTCGATAAAAGCTGGATTCGGAACAAAACACGGCCATAATGAAAGACTTCGTATGGCTCTGTATGGGATTGTATGTGCTCAGAAAACTAAAAGTTTACATCCAGATGATCATGAGAATCAGACGAGAGGGGGGAGTGATCCCACCATACTGAATGACATTGGTTGTTCTTCTTTCTACAACAGTTTTCTGCAAGGTAAAGAAAAAGTACCGCAAATTAGCTCAAATTAGCTTTTTTGTAGCACTTTAATACACTTTCCGCCAAATAGTAGTCCCTGAGAATAAATCAGTACAACACAAAGCTATCATTTTGGTTTCTCAGTAACAGGTGGTCAGTATAATGATACAGTGGCATTTTCAAATACAACAACAGGGGTCAAATGCTTTTCAAATAGTAGAATGGTCTGACTGCAACCACTAACATATAGAGAGAACTGGACTGTTAATAATGACAGACCACTGCAAAAATGTTCAATTTCTTTTATAATGGCGAGTATGGAACGGAATAACTTTGCCTTCGTTTATCAGAACTGCTGACAATATTTCTCCTAATTCCCAAATAAATATATTGTTCTTTAAAGCATAATTTTAAAAGTAATCATCAAAATAAGAAAAAACATCAAAATAAGAAAATTGATGCATTGTCTTCACATTGCTAGAGGAGAGTGTTCATCTCAGCTATGTTTTTATACATTTATACAACAGTACATACTTTATACTACAGGTGATCACTAATCAGTCCCTCAGGAAGCAGAATGAGGTGCTTGTGTAGGAATTTAACACTCACTGGCATGGAATGGTTTCACACTCAAAGAGCAGCTGATTAAAGAAATAAATAGCAGTGGTCTCTCTTTTTTTCCAGAGCTGTGTATGAAGTAAAGTCAGACGTTTTGGGCTGTAAGAATATTTGGTCAATGGATAGAAATGTATGGAGTTTCCAAATTAATGGGCTCTAATTATGAGCCATTCAAGCTCATTTCGTGTTTGGAAGTTGTATTTGTCAACGAATATTGTGCTACTCGCTCTATTATTTCTTATGGGTAGACTGTTCTAAGGTTGTAGATAAAGCAGGAACACACATAGCTTGAAGTGGTCCTCCAATAACAATGAGAGCGAGAGTATAAGTGTGTGTTACTGGTACAAAGGTTCAGAAGTAAAAGTACACCGGCATTTGCTTGAGGCAAGTATTATAAGCATTATTGTTAGGAAAATAGTATTACCATAACAATAAATACTGAATAATTTAATTGTTCTGCAGAAAACAAACAAAAACTACATTTGGTCGGGATGCATATCTTAGAATCAGTTTACTTTTTACTTAAACTGTACCAGCGTGAAACACAGGCATTACGAACCAACTTTTTAAAACCCTTGAGATACATGGCTGCCAGAACCATTAGAGCGGGGGTGACGTGCCCCCCCTCCCCTCACTTTTCAAAATAATTTGTTTCACCCCCTCCACTTTTTCCCCTGTCTGTGCCCCCCCCACATTAAAAATGCTTCCGGTGCTCATGCTGAGATAAGACTGCATGTCATTTGTGGTGTAATTGCTAATGCAACGCTGACAAGGACGTCAAAATCAAACACATCTTCTGACAGCCACCCACACTCGAAAAATGGAGAAGAGCTGCGTGAATAAAACATTTAAGACTAACAGACAGTAAACCCAAAAACAACATCAAGTCTGAGAGGAACTGGATGGATAGCTTGACCATTTTCTACAAGTTGGATGAAGTATTGCATGACCATCCATCATTTTGCCTCAAGGAAGGAGATGTGCTGTTTTGCTGTAAGCGATGTCTCCAGCTGTAGAACTGCCTCCTTAAAATAATGAAGGTTTTTCTAACAAAACATTTCTAACTAAACTGTTTCATGGTGTTATACTGTATACTAGTTGTGAGCGGAGATTTTTGCACTCATGGTTTGCATTTAAGACCAATGCAGTGGACGAGACGAAGGCTGTAATGAAGTCTGAACACACTGGGATAACTGGACACCTTGGAGATGCACGAAGGACACAGGCGTAAATGGTGATGTTCCTTTCCTGTCCACTTGATGATGAAATACTGGGAAAGTCAATGCAACTCTATGGGGAAAATGTACATCCAGGGAGCATGTGTGGCTGGAGCAATGGCTCATATAGTCCAGCCTCTAACTTTTTAAAATATGAAACGCACTATTGTATAAAATGTGCGCTAAAATGAGTAAAACATTTTGAAAGAACTAATTGTTTAATATTGATGTCTACACTGCAACAAATATCTTTCCTGTAATTATTCTTTTTTCAAGAATTAATATTAAAAACAAGCTGATGCACTGGCTTATAGGAGTAAAATAATATAAATGGTCAACAATCAGAAAAAGAGAAACATTAAGGGTATTCTATAGATTTATGATGATTTCAGCCGCCAAGATATTTCTGCAGTGTATCAAACTTTAATGTCACTAGAGTGAGATTTGAACAATGTCAGCATCTTCAGTTTTGGATGAAATTGTGATGTTAAAATGTGTCAGTATTTGAAGTGGAGAGGTTGTTCTATCCCAAACCTGTGTTAAACAATGGCAAACCTGAAAATCGTCTGAGTAGACAGGAGAGAAATGGCATCTGAGGGAGAGACTGAGAGTGTTCTCTGTCATAAATTGGTCAAGAAATTAATCAATTAATTACTCAGTGTTTGTCAGTTTATCTGTATTTCCATAAAGTTGTTTTCCATGTGTATTGGATCCAAATGTTCTACAATTTCAGAAAACCCTGCTACTGCCTCTTTATTTGCATCTGTGACAACACCTTTGATTTTTTGACCCTTGCAGCAAAACAGACATGAGAGTCGAACACTTTTACTCATTTGTCCGATCTAAGCACAGCAGTCTTATCAATATAATCAGTGATACCTGGACTCATACCAAGGGATTTTGCATCTTCAGATCTTTTGAGTAAAGACACTATGGCATTATAATATATACAGAAGAAGCAAATATAAGATTCTCATAACCTCCAAGCTGGCATGGGCAGCCCTACTGATGAGCAATGAACAGATCATTTCACTTTCCAAACATGTTTGGACCAAGGTCAGCAGTGGGCAGGGTGAGTAGTGACCTCATGTGGTGGAAGCAATTATTGTCCCTTTATTCCACAGATAAAACTTTCTTCTCCTTCTTGTTACAAATTACTAGCAACATTTGTAAATGCCTCTAAGAAATACTCACAGTGCACCAAGATTAAAATGCAAGCTAAAATCTTTCTAATGCGATGAGGGTATTTTGAGGGATTAAACGGCCTATAAGGCGGATTTTCGAGGAATTTGAAACCCGGTCTTCTGAGGATCTGCTTCTCAAGTACACGAAACTTAAATGCTAATATGACCTAAAGCACTACACAAATGGGCAGTAATGCATTTGTCTGTGAACTCCACTCAAATGAGGTAGCAGCACAATAAAACGACAGTTTAACGCGAAATAGTTAGGGTTCCAATCCAGGGAGCCCTCAGGAGCAACACAAATTGCTGAAACCATTTGTCAGAGACGTGATAATAATGCTAACTCCTTCCAAAGGAATATGATTTCTTAAAGTGAATAAAAAAAAAAAACACTTTTACACACCTTGAAGAAAAATACTTTATTTCTTTATAAATTCACATATAGTACCTATGAAAGCATAAAATTCCATCCCAGGACGTATTATTTTCACTTACACTTCAAATCAGAGATGGCTGAAGGTGTACCTCACATACAAATACGTACACAGTCGATTGGAGAAAAGCAAAAAAAAAATTATTTTATTTGATCAGGCCAACTTTCAAAGGGGCCTGTTTAGTGATGAACATGGTTTTTTTTGTCTGTTTTTTTTTAACGTCTATGAGAGTCAGTGTTGGGTTTATTAAAAATGTCCGAGCATTCAGTTTTGTTGATACATGTGGTTTTATAACGTTTCAGTGCATGGAGACTTCCGGAGGGGGGTTCCTGGTGGCACCTCTCTCGTTTGGAATCTCTCGAAACCCGTGTAGAGCCACACCAAGTCTCACCATGAGCTGAATAAATGCACAGTTACCCCTCGAGGGGCAGAGAAAGTTAGAGTGACTGAGAGAGAATAGAAGAGTGGAATATATCATAAAGTGCCCCCTCAAAAGGTTCACCAACTGATTAATCAAGATGAGTTCATGAATATTCCCATGACCGATGCCAACACTTCACTCCCATCCACCGCTTCCCACTGAACCAGAACCTTTTAATCCCTTTGGCTTTGCACTTCTATAGGCTGGACTTCCCATGGTGACCAAAAGCTTATCCAGTTTCCACAGGTTCATGACAGAACAACGGCAGAGTCTAATATCGCTGTATCCACCTCTCCGGTCCAACGATGGTCATTTTTATTATTGTTTTTATTAATTTTTTTTCTAAGAGTTATGGCCCCTGGTTAGGACAAAATCATGCCCATATGCTCCAAATAGGCTCATTAATATCCATTGTTAATGGAGATGCTTGCATAAGGGACCAAAAACAGTTGCTGTTACTGGCTTCCACCCACCTCCTCTCCCAGTGGTGTATTGGCTCCAATCCCAGGCAATTTTTATTAGCCTCCAGACTGAGTTTGCCTAGAAGAACCAGAAGTAGAAGAATTAGAGCCAGCTGCCAACTGAAAAAAAAAGATAAAATGCACAACTTGTGGTTGGACAACTCTGAAATTTAAGTACAAAAACAGTGGCAGTGTTGAAGCAACGAGTTATGACAGCATGCGGCGTGTGCGGTGTATACCGGCTGACAACCCAAAGGAAGAAATTCATCTATTAAATCCATCCTTATTATATACTCTACATTGCATCTGTCCATTGATTCCCTCCAAACACCACCTTGCCTGGGCAGTGAATTTAAAAAAAATTATTCCTACATTATTTACATCAGAGAGTTAGCTGTCAAGCATGGTGCCCGTGGTTCTACAGATTTCCGCTGAAACCTTTTGTGCATATGCTGGAATCAGCAGAATGCGAACTTGAGGAGCATATGGAAGGTAAATTCAGCATATTAAAAACCTCCAAGACAGACTGGCTTTCCAGAAGGTGGCTGCCTCCTATCACAGCCAAGCGCCTTCCAATACAGGCGGCCCGAGCGGCACCATTAGCATCCGAGAACGCCTGTGTTAAGCAAACAAGTCCAGGCAACGGTAGCTGAGTGAGCAGAAATGAAAGAGAAAAACGATGACTAAACAGGCCTATGCTAATTGGACATTCCCTCAAACAACTTCATTAACTTGAACCCCTGCTATCGCTCATCAGATACCAGAGGGAAAAGCTTAGTGCTAATGGCAGCCAGCTAACAATGCAAGGGCAAGCGCGGTTCTGCTGCTGCTGTGGCTGCAGCCGGCTACAATGCTCTGCAGGCGGCAGCAGGCTAACGCTAAGCCCTATTCAGGCGGCTATTTTTAGCCTGGTCTACCCTGCCGCAGTCAGGAGGGATTCTGGGTTGGAACTGCTGTTGGCAGGGAGAGGTTGTGGCCCACTTTTGACAGCGCACAAACAACAGTAATTACCCCTCCAGCTCCAGGGCTGCTTCTGTCCCACGGCGTGCCTTCACCTTAAAGATTAGCCCATTTGTCTCCATATCTGAGACTCAACACTTTTACCCCTTCATCTCTATCTGTCTCACCTTTCCCTTTCCACTTTTCCTGCCTTTCCTCACATCATAACACTACCTGTCCTCCGATCTGCCGCATCATCCATTGTTCCTTTTCCCCACACAACACTTTTCCCTTCCTCTGTCCTCTCTGCAGTTCTGTTTGAAACATACTCTGTCTTTCCCCCCAAAGGTTGTAATCTCGTCCTTCCCATTTTCAGTCTGAGGCGGAAAGCTAATCCATTCCAGGTGAGCTAGGGAACGCGCTGCTCATTTCCTCCGTTCCTTTTTCTCTGTGCTGGAGCTCGGCAGATCATTTGGAAGCACCCTCGGGAAACGGATTTCCCCCCCATTTGTGATTCATTTAACCAGATGAATATACACCTAGGGAGGGCTGGGGAATTATTACTTGAACACATTCTATGTTGCTTCACCAGCCGGTGTCAGCATCTTTAGAAAAGTCCTCACTCATACAAAGAGAAGGTGTTAAGGAGACACTATTGTTTTATGATGGCCATCTTTCTCGCAGCTTTGCTGCACTGCACAATTTCCAACAGGATATTTATATACGCCTCTTGGAACTTGGAGGCCCACAAAAGAAAGAGAGACTCTTTCAATTCCCTTTAAAGTTCACGACTTGATCAATCTCTCCGTAGCTCATTATTGATTAACACTCAAACAGTCATTTAAAAATGTCTCCGCCCTTCAGCCCATGACCCTCACCAACCGCAGCGTCCTTCACCCTGCCAGTCAACCTGGAACTAGTTTTTGACAGCAGGGGGCGTGCTTTCACATCAAACGAGCCATTTCGCTATCATGAATACATTTCAGGCCTGTTTACTGTACGGCTGTGCCCCATTTTTGCACCGCTGAAGCACTTCCATGGAACTCAACCATGACCGATTGTCCAAGATGGTTCTTCCAGGCTATGTGGCAAAGTTAAATGGAGTTATCTCCTCAAGACGCAGGGCAGTATGGGAGCTTGCTAGCAGCTATTATCTCCTCCTGAACCTAGCAAAGCCAAGAACTAGCCTAGCAGGCTTCTGCAACCCATATAATGCTACAGTGGCATAACCAATGCCTTACCTTGCAAAAATGGCATTTTCTTGTTTATTTGTTATTGCCAAGGCTGTGGAACCTCAGTAGGCTTTATTAGCAGCTATTTTACTCCTATCCAAACCTTACATGGGCAAGAGCTGGCCGAGTTGGGTTCTGTATAACTATTTGCTATTAATGACGAATTCAGAATGAGCTTGATGAACATACATTTCTTTCATGTTAGATTAGTAAAAACAAGTGCAAAAAGAGACGTGTGCACAGAGCAGGTCATATAGCCATTGGCATCTTTGCACATGACTGACTTAAGGCTTGTACATTCACAGAGGAGGATCTGAGGCTAAGGCTGTTCCTGCCTTGCTGACAGACACGCCACTGTTGACCTCCCTCCATGGTCAGGCTTTGCGGATGTGTAAGAGATTGGCTCTCTAGATGCACTAGAGTTTCAACTAAAATACAAACTAATGCCTCGAGGGCAGCCAGGGCGCTGATGATTGGTTTCACAGAAAGAAAAATAGGAGAGCCAGCGGGAGGATGAGTGGAAAGCCAAGTGGAGGACTTACCCCCCCCCCCCTCCCTGCTAACACGCTCTCTCTGCATTTGGGTGCTGCACTAGTTTTATGATGATTGCTTATTCCCACCAGCACTCAGACATGTGGGCGGCGGCCGAGCCAGCAGCAGGTGAAATGGAGAGATTTTCATCACTTTCTTTCTGGTTTCTGGACTCGTAATTCTGCGGTGAAGTGGTTATTCAAATACACCCCCTGCCTCACATGGATACTTATGTGCAGTGCTAACGCTGCACAAAGGAAAATAAGAGTAAGCTTTTTATTCCTCAGCAGGAATAACAATAACAAAGAGTCACATGTAGGTATGCAAGAGTGTCCAGCAAACAGTAGTAAACATTCCTTATTGTGAACATTCGCTGGGGAATCGTTACTCGTACAAATGAGGATAAACAAAATTAAACTCATTCCAGCAGCCACACCAGCATGAATGCAGGAATCCCTTAAATTCCAACCGTATTTTTCCAAGACATTTTTCATAAAATACTATACAGTATTTGTTTTTGATTGTGGTACTGTTATTTAGGTTATGTAGTTTTGACAATGAGGAACTGTCATACATCATCTCAGGTCTGTTATATATATTCACACCACTGTAATGTACATCCTGCTACACTCTGCTATTGCTCTGGTCAATCTGGTTACGTCACTCTGACATGTTCTGTAACACACCCTGCTTCATCACTATGCTTTTCGTACATTGCTGTGCTAGTTTGACAATATTGCACAGTGCACTGTAACGTTCATTTGCAAATCCATTTGCACACAGTATATTCTACTGCTAAACTTATTTAAATACAGATCCATATCCTGTCTTAAGTATTTATGTTAGACGTGCGTTGTAGAAACTTTTAGATTTGAAAACTTTTTCAGTTGTGCTTATATTAAGCACACACATACTTGTACTTATTTCTTATTTCCTGTTTATTTTTAGTGTCTTAATTCCAGATTTTATACTTAATTTAAATGGTCTTAAAATATGATTCTGCACAGTCTAAAGGAGCGGTTCAGGACACATTTCACTGCGTGTTGTACCTGTATGACTATGCATGTGACAAATAAAAAATCTTGAAATCTTGAAACTGCACAGAGGTCTCACAGAGGGTTTCGGATTAAAGTGTGCCCTATTCTGCTGTGACCGTATTAACAGCTTTTCTGAAAAACACATCTTTCCACATTACACAGCTCAATAGACTGTATTTATTTTCCTGAGGACTGGGTGAAAAACAAGGTAAAATGTAAAAATATGTGATAAAAAGTGGTTTACAGTCAATATGTATATCAGTGGTAAATTGAAAAGCCTCACAGTGTCATTTGGCCTTGGTCATGCTGCATCGCTTTTGCACAGTGGCAGCTAAACGCGCTCCAGGAGCAGATCCTGCTGCTACTCTCAAGCCGTATGCCACTACATCCATTTACAAAGTACACCCTGGTGATGGTCTTTCACTTGCAGAACACTAAAAACTGCAGACTAATGAAGATGCTATTGCTTTCCTCTTCATTTATCAGCTTCATGTGGCCATTTGTTGATTTTACTGGCTCACATGCAAGTATGTTCTGCTGGCAAACTGGAGACCAAACTGTAAAAATCCCCCCAAATCTTGGCTAACGTTAGTAACCTGGGCATTATTCGCTTCATTTTAATGTAAAATACCACATTTCCACTGAATACAATTCTACTCTATAGGCTCTAGATAAAGACAATCACAGTTTGGTATAAGAATGTAGTTCTGAATTTAGTCACAGACCATATTCAGAAAAAGTGAAAGTCTAGTGATGGTATGGCTTGAATATGTCTATTAACTAATGAAGCCCTAACGGATGCTGAAACGTCGACCTTGTGCACATCTGTCACTGTGAAAATTGGTTGCTTAGCAACAAATCTCATAACAGATGAAGAGAAGAAAAGGACGCATCTCACCTTGAATGGGAGGTAAATCCTCAGTAAGGCTGCGAGACCCCAGCACCAGAAAAAAAAGAAGGGAGGGAGACAGGTGGAAGAGGAGGGGATGGGAGAGTGTTGGAATTGATCCTGTGTTATTGCGATATGGAATCTTCGTCTTTGACTGATTTCCCATATTCTGGGTTCAAGTCCACCACTGTGGTGCCCTTCAGGGCCCCGTAGCCGACATCCTGGCCGGCACAGCCCTCAGGCCTGTCCTGGCTGAGCGGGATTGAGGGTTTGCTGGCGGAACCAGAGGACGAGGACGACCTGGTGGGTGGTGGGGGTGCGGAGGCTGCCCCCTGCTGGCCACCGTTGGTCTGGGAGCAGACGTTGCTGACTCGGGCGGCCTTCTGCTTGTAGTGCTGGCTGTGGAGCTTGTACTTCATGAGCAGGATGAAGATGAAGACGAGGACAGAGGCCACGATGATGCCGCCGATTACAATGATCATGGTGCCGCCCAGAAACTGGTCGTGGAGGGAGCGGCAGCGATGGAAATCCCGCTCTGTGGTGAAGGAGACGCATCCCACCAGGCGCGTGGCGGTCAGAGCAGTCACACCGTCATCATAAACCGCCAACACACACAGCTCATAGTCCCGAGAGGAGGCCAGGTCACTGAGTTGGAAGAGCTTATGAGAAGCTGGGATCATCCTGGAAGAGAGCGAGAGAGAGAGAGAGAGAGAGAGAGAGAGAGAGAGAGAGAGAGAGAGA
>JBBMFX010000017.1:3721340-3740053 GCA_037832545.1 Rhabdalestes septentrionalis
AGAGAGAGAGAGAGAGAGAGAGAGAGAGAGAGAGAGAGAGAGAGAGAGAGAGAGAGAGAGAGAGAGAGAGAGGTTGTTGTTGATGTTGACAATAATAGCAATAAATATGATTTATATCAAGCCTTTCTTGTTAAAGAGAAAAAAGTATGCAGAGCTATAGAGACAAAAAAATAGATGCAGGACAGAGATAAACAGAAGAGGAGAGCGAGAGAGAAAATAAGTGAGAGAGACTGAGGGAATACTACTGTTACTCATGTTAATCCTAACAAGAAATATGAGTGATATAATGCCTTTATTTTTAAAGAGACAGATCTCAAAGAGCAAAGGAGAGAGACAGAAGGATAGACCGATTGAGAGAGATGAAAGAGAGAGAAACAAGGGGGAAAAAAGAGAGAGAGAGAGAAAATGAACGATACTTAAACTGAGAAAGAAAGAAATGTGGGCAGGGAGAGAAAATGTGAGAAAGGGAACAAATGATCATTTCAGATTTGATCAAGACACACAACACAGGGCTCTGTATTATTGATGAAAGGAGGCAAAATGTAAAGAGAAAAATGTCTTTGAGCATGAAGATCAAAAAATGTGAAACGGAGCGATCAATTCAATTCACTCGTGTTCAGCGGCCTTTATTGGTACCACTGTTGTGCCGCTTGGGCAATATTGCCAATGCTGCGAACAGAGAGAGACGTCAGAGGATAAATCGAATCATTTTGTACTGGTGGCCAGTCTGGTGCCTGAACGGATGGAGCGTTGGAACGAGAAAGCCTGCTCGGTCTCAGCCGATTGAAGAGCAAACGTCTTAATGAAGTGGAGGATAAGTACAGACTCCTCAGGTATAATACATATAAACTCTTCTTACCTTCTTTTATTACATTCTTAAAACCAAAAAGGTGTCAAAGGGTTTTTTCTGGAGTTACGCTATGGTTGGTTCCTTGAGAAGCCTTTCAGTGAAAGTTTCTTTAACAAATTCAGCTGAAACCACCTGAAAAGTTCAGTGGGAACCCAAAAGCAGCTTTCTGAAGATCAAAGAGAAACCCCTTCCCTTTACGAAAGTATTATAAACATTAAAATTGCTTTAATAGGCACACTGTAAACTTTTTCTGAAGTATAAGAGGGCATTCAGAAACACTTTCAAACTCTCAGAACAGCACCAAATGTCAATCACAGCTGTCTGATCAATCCTGAGGATGGTTTTTCTCTAGTGACTCGTCCTACATGGAGGAAAAGTGATATTTTACACCAGAGGCGTGACTAAGTCCAGGCTATTGGGCTATCAGGCTGTTACCCCTAAACATTTTCAATAGCCCCAAATCTTTTCTGAGGCTTCAAAAATGTATTCAGTACACTCAGTATGCTGCAAAATGTTTAGCTGACGTGATGGATGAGCTCAGCCCCTGATGCTGGTGGGCTTCACATGATGAACAGATTACAGCAAAATGAAAAAATGACCAATTCTACCGTCTACTGGGCCTCAGGTGGGACTGCTCACATTACTTTTTAAGCAAAGCAACTGAATAGAGAGCAGATCACATGGTTAAAGTGCATATTTAAACGGTCCTGCTGAGGTTAAAAATGCCAGCTCACCAAAATTGGCTTGTTAAGACCGATTGCTTTTAGGAAAAATCACAGCTTTTGAAGCATCAAGATCACCTCCTCTCCATCTGGGCTGTTGGAGGATCTGATATCGGTTCCACCATGCCCCTGTCTTTCACATTCCTTCAAGTCACTCTCTTATGTTTACCTACTTGTCAATCAAATGTGTTAATCAGCCTCTAAGAAGCGCAGCCTGATTTGCACCTAATATATTTTTTTTCCGCTTTGCTACAACACCCCTTTCTTCCATAGTATCTGGCTGCTTCTGCCGCCGTTGTTATCTGACACTTGGTGGAGCTGATTTGCATTTACTGTTTCTCTTATTCTGTGCTCCGTCTGATGTGTCTGTTTCTGTCGAGCCACATTTCTGCGAGCCACATTTCTGTGAGAGCTGAGAAAATGAGCTGACGGAAATTGAAGGCACCCCTGGTGGTGAACAGCTGGGGCTCTAGCTTGAAAAGCTTTAATAAGGGACATCATCAGATGGCAGGACACGGTGGGCAGGCAGAGGCGTACCTTTTCTTTAAGCTTCAAACAATGATGGGACCTTCTCTCTAGAAGAAGGAAGGCTTTTAAAAAAAAAGACTTTTCTTGCATTTGCATTTGCAAGTCAGTGTCTATTTATCTTTCGCAGGACACACCCACACTGGCCAGGGGCAAGTCTAGCACACATGGCCTTGACAGGTGAACGACTGGCCCTGCAACCGTCAAATTACTTTTGACCTTCACTCTCTCTCACACACACACACACACACACACACACACACACATACACCCACATCATTTCTACAAACATCCTTTCCCATGCAGTGTGAATATGATGTGTGCTCCACAGCAGGCCTTGCTGAGACTGTGTATGAGTCATACATTATTCAGAGAGGGGGAGTTTTTCTGTCTAGCCTTTTTGACCAGTGCTTCGTCTCTGTTTATCACTGTTTCTGCAACGCGCCCCGGTGTACTGGCCTGATAAGATGAAGACCCACTCGCCCTGGGTGGCTATGTATAAGTGTGTGTGTGTGAGTGTGTATGTGTGTGTGTGTGTGTGTGTGAGAGGGGGCTTGACCGTGAGGGTAATCATGTGTAACGTAAGTACTCATGGTTAATGGAGTGAGCGAGGTCATGTATTTCAGTCACATTCGACACACATCATCATTCAAACTGCCCACTACTGCGGTAATGTCTGGGTGATAAACAGTTCCACTACGGACCTTTATTTAGGTAATAGAGCCTCGCCGAAAATACGAAAAAAGCAACTTCCATATTTCAAGCCAACTTCTTTTTTGCCCCTCTACAATGCTGAGACCATGAATACTGCCAGTTTATTAGGGACATGCACTTTGTACCTACAGTCATTTGCCATATTACCTAAAACTCTTATCCTTTCAGACCTTTAGAGCTTTCGTTGCTTTAGATCAACAGATCTGAACACCTCACAGGTCAAGGAAAGTGATGGTGCTGCAAATGATAATTAAAAAAAGGTTTCACCAAGGAAAGTATGTTCCATGAACTACAGAAAATACATAATAATGTAATATAGCGTCCACAGGAGTCTGCAGACCATAATGTATGTATTTGACAAGCCACTTTATTAGAAATCTATTGTGTAGCTCCACCTTGTTGGTGTACAACTAGAGACTGAATCCCTCAGTTTGTCTTCATCAGTGGTCAGTTTCTGAATATAGAGCCTCTCCTTGTTGAATATTTTGGAGAGGACCACTCTCGACCCAGCAGTGCCTGATACACTCACATGACACCTTGTCACAGTCATGCCAGTGGCACTGCTGGGCTGGTAATGGTCTTCCACTCAAATGACATCTGGCCAGCACTGGTCATATAATAAAGTGTTCAGTAATAGATAGTCTTTAATTGTACCTCTGTAGTGGACATATTAGGTAGATGGGGCTCATTTAGTGGCCAACAAGAGTAAGTACAAGGATATTTCTAATAAATTGGACATTATCATTACGTGGCTAGTTGGTTGGAGTTTTAAGGTGGATGTTGGTAATAAAGTGGCCAGTAAGTGGAAGTACAAAGTGGGTGTTTCTAATAAAGTGGCCAGTTAGTGGGAGTACAAGTTGGGTGTTTCTAATAAAGTGGCCAGTTAGTGGAAGTACAAGTTGGGTGTAAGTAAAAGGCATGTTTCTAATAAAGTGGCCAGTTAGTGGAAGTAAAAGGCATGTTTCTAATAAAGTGGCCAGTTAGTGGAGGTAAAAGGCATGTTTCTAATAAAGTGGCCAGTTAGTGGAAGTAAAAGGGATGTTTCTAATAAAGTGGTCAGTGAGTGCAAGTACAAAAATGATGTTTCTAATAAAGTGGCCAGTTAGTGGATGTACAAGGGGGGTGTTTCTAATAAAGCGGCCATTTACTGGAAGTAAAAAGATGCGTGTTTCTTATAAAGTGGCCAGTTAGTGGAAGTACAATATGGGTGTTGCTAATAGTGGCCAAATGTGTGGAAATACGAGGTGCACATTTCTAATAAAGTGTACAGTGAGGGGATGCACAAGGTGGATATTTCTAGTAAGGTGAATGATGAGTGGAGGTGCACACTGTAGATGTGTACATTTACTTACTGTAGCCCATCTGTTACTTTACAATTTATCCATTCCCTCTACCTTATTTATTAATGGAAAGGGACCACCGCAGGGCCACAGAGGCCCATATATGCCAGGTACAATAGTGTTTCTGGGACTTTAAAACACTGTGTTGAAGTACTTCCTACTTTATTAGACACATCACCTTATCGATCCATCTTGTAGGTGCACAGTGACCAAAGAATACAACACAGCATTTATTGGTCATCCTCTAGTCCTTCATCTGTGGTTGGGGACCATTTCTGAGTTGACCACTCTCAACCCCCAGCAACACTGGTAGGCTTGATATACTCAAGGCAGTGCCCTAACTTGTTTGTGTCTCTGCTGTGTTGGGGACAGTCCAACACCTTAAATTATATCTAGTCAGCAAGTGGTCCAGTTTTGGTCCTTTTCTATTAATTACATTATAGTCGTTTGTTTAATGTTTTTATTCATGCAACTTACAAGTTAAACTTAATGTGAGAACCAGAGGAGAGTTCTGAGTGATAAATCTTTATGTAAAAGTAATGCAAGAAGATGGATCGTGCATTAGAAGAGGAGATGCTCTCAGAACAGAAGAGTCTTCAGAAGATTTTTGAAGATAGAAATGGATTCTGCAGCTCTGGTCACCTCTGGCAGCTTATTCCACCAGTGGGGAGCAACAAAACAGAGGAGTCTGGACTGGTTTACCTTGTGTGTAGGGATGGCAGAGCCAGACAGTGCTCCTTGGAGGAGTGGAGGGAGCGAGTATGTACTGATAGGTGATAGGATTGACATGGCTACATGCAGACCCAGATGTCACATTGTAGGCAAGAGTTAGAGACTTGAATTGAATTTAGGAAGCTATGGGTAGCCAGTGTGGGTCAATTAGCAGTGGGGTCACATGCAGCCTTTTGGGACGCTATGTTCTGAACCAGCAGTGTGTCATGTCCTCTCCTGTTCCCCCCAGGAAAGCAGGTCAGTCCACACAGGTCCATGGTTCCATAAACTCCATTACCATGACACACAAAACAGAAGGACAACCACAGAACGAATAACGCGTAACTAAGGATTTACATGAACCAACTTATATAGTCTGGGCTATTACTCGCAGATTTCCCCTGCTGGTGTTACTAATGACCTCATTATTGAGGGCAGGAGACAACCAGGGAGCAACAGCCACACAAACTGAGATAAGGGTGCCCCCTAGGGGTCATCCTCTGACCTGATACAGTGAGGGTCTTGTCGTACAAGGCTGGAAAACCCACTAGGAGGACATTGCAGTAATCGAGATGAGAGATAACCACGGCCCGTACCTGAAGTGGGTGGCGAGTCGGGTAAGGCCTGATTATTATGATGCTGATTTTAGCAAAGACAAATACAGTGTGGTCAGAGAAAGACAGCTGGTCATCAATCACCATACCCTGGTTTCTCACCACCTTGGTGATGAGTAAAAAGGCAACTTTTATTTTGAAATGATGATGGATGAAATGATGACAGCTTGACTGGGATACCCAGAAGTTCTGGAAAGTTTATAAAATGATAAAACGTGACTGAATGTAAGGTAGGTGAAGCAAAAAAGGTGTAAATATCGTCCTCGTCTTGATTATGTAATATTACATAATGTATGCATTGTTATCTCTGTGCATTGTTATGTCTAACCCGTGTTCACATACAAGAAATGAAAAATACAACAGAAGATAACATGGACTGTCAGAGGCTTTTAATACAAAAGAGCATGTTTTCTTTAATAACTTAAAATACAAAAGAGGACTTTTGTGGAAAACAAACAATGTATGTGTCAACAGTAAGAACAAAACAGTAACACTTTGGTGAAGGGCAAAAATCTTCAACCTACATAAAACATTTATTGGCCAGGAACTGAAAAGTAAACACTGGCATCAGATTTTATGATACTGATGATACAAAATATTCTGAGTCTATTAATTATGGAGTTTTCTTTAGTCTATAATTAATTTCCCTAACAACACAGTTCCACTAGGGAGGGGTAAAGATTAGGATTGCTGCTTGAAGCAACAGAAACTTTGGCTCAGCTACGCTTCCACTGTATCTCAAATCTCTTCGGATACTTGGCTTTCGGTCAGACACTGTATGGTCTTATCAGCTCAGGATGCATGACTAGTCTCAGAAAAGCTCTGCCATGCGTCTTGTAGGATATATTAGAGATTTGGGGAGCTGGTTGGACATTCTGTCCTCTCGGAGAAGCTGGGCTAGGAGTCGAGGTCAAGTTACTGGACCATTCCATTACAGACAGAACCCTTTTCTGTATTCTTCTGCTGGGAAAACTTGTTCTTAATTGATCAAAAATTAACAGCGAAAGATAAGCCTTGCGTGGAAACATTCAAAGGAAGGCCAGGTGTACCCAAACTTTTGACAGGCAGTGCATTGTAGCTTGAAAGCAGTTGTGGCAGCTTTAAATACATCTGGTTCCCTCAGACAGCCGGGTTGTCCCAGGGTCAGGCTCTAATGAGCTGGTACACTAAGCCTTGAGCAGGCTGGCTGTGGAGCCTGTAGCAAGGCGCATTTGATGGACATCTATTGAGTGATGCTTCTCTCCTTTTCAGATGCCAAGAGGCCCTTCTTTAAGCGGCTGGGGGTTTGGCCTGCCACTGAGCTGTCAGCACAGGCAGTCGGTGGGGTCAGGAGGGTGGGGGGTCACAGCGAGGCTGACGTTCGTCAGAAAAGTGCCGCTCTATCAGCACATGCCAGAAGTGGTTCAATTTAATTACCTACTTACAGCACATGGGGAGAGGAGATCAAGGGAAATTAGTGGGGAGACTGAGAGAAAAAGAGGGAGAGGGAAAGAAAGAACGAACGACAAAGAAAGAAAGAAAGGGAGAGCACGAATGAGAGGGAAAAAGTGAAAGAGTGAGAAAAATAAAAGAAAATAAAAAGACAGAGATCGGGAGAGAAAGAAAGAAAGAAAAGAAAAGAGCAAGTAGCAATAAGTATTTTTATAGTGGTGGCCTTAACTTCCCCCTGCTGTAATAATCCCCCCATCTACCTTCCCCTCATCATCCACATTCATCGCTTCCCTACTGCACCCTTTGAAATTCTTTTCTCCACCTATGCTCCCTCCTTCACTTTCTTAATGCTTCTCCAATGGCACATGTGCCTTGAAACAGCTCTTCCCATTATTGCTCATTAGTAACTCATTAAAATGAGTGGAAGAAGCAGATCATTGATATTCAATACATACCATATTTTTGGGTTGCAAATTGAAGAAGAGGTTTTTGATTAGATTTTGATGAAAGGTTATTATGTACAGTCTTGCCTTGTGGAAAGAAACCATCCCTCACATTTGTTTTGCTTCATCTTGAAAGAAATATCCGAAATTACAGATCAAAACTTGGTGATATATGATGACTATGTGTAGCTTAATTTCTGGTTATTTCCAACAAAATGTAAACTCTGGAATTCTAAGGGTTAACAGCTCCAGACCACCTGACCTACTTTACAGTCTCCACTTACCTGTCCCCTTGCTCTATCTGGCATCCCTTCACGATTGTACTACTCATCCACACTACTCATGTACTCACAGGGGAGCTGACATTTGCCTTAGCCGTCAAAAGCTTCTCAAAGTCATCCCTTTGAACTTCCCCTCAGTATTTTTCAAGCTTCTATACACTTACATTACACTTCTACCACCTGTTCTTTCACACTCTGCCTTAATCTTATTGATCCCAGTCCCTCACTTAAAGGGCCTGAAAGTAAATCTAGTGTATATAGGGTTCTTCTTACCAGCCAGGACATGTTTGGCGTCTGAAATAACATCTTTAGTTTAGCTATATGGCTAATATCGCTAACAGGTACTAGAAGCTTATACCACATCTGTGTAATGCACATGGCGAAAACATCCCACAGCTGCTCCAGTCCATGTCAGGTTCTTAAGGACTGTTAAACAGGCTTGCTTATGCAGTTTAGTGTGCTCCAGTCAACAATAATGGACAAAACGACGTTGCTAAAGGGGGCCTTCAGGCAATGCTGTTTTAAAACTGAACATGCTGTGTCATGATCTTAAAAAGAGACAAGATGCCCTTCTGTGCATTTGACCGACAAACAGATATATTTTTTACATTTATATTATGGTAATCTTTGTGTTGAATGACACAAAGATACGTTAACACAACTTTTAAAGATGCTAATTTAGCTTCTGTCATGTGTGCTTGGGGAGTGAGGTTCCATTAGATAGATATTTATTAACAAAAGGACACAGACTCAAACCAGGACTTAAAAAGGCATGAGGACCTTAAATAAAAAGCACAACTAACATGGAAGATACATCTGGTAAGAGCTTTGTGAGGATTAAGGTGATGGCTGTAGTGAGTGTTTGGCCAGCAACCTGAATCCACACTCCTGGAACTTAAAGACTCTTATCTCACCCAATCATGACTTAACAGAAACACTGAACAGCTGACACTGAAAACAGACACAACATACATTCTCACCAAAATAAGAGTCCCATTACATGTGTGGAATAACAAAAATAATAGCGGCCTCTACTGGCCGCTGACACAGACATGACAGCTTACAACCTTTAAGTTGTTTAAGCTGTTTTTTTTCTTCTAATTTCTATTGTTTTTAGATGTGTCTGTTTAGATGTCTGCATGGCCATAAAAGAAGCGGTTCATGCTACATTTCACTGCGTCTTGTACTTGTATACCTATGCCTGTGATGAAAAAAATAAATAAATCTTGAATCTTGAAAGCTTTTCCTTCATGTGGGATAAGTGTCTAGTGGGAAGGTTTTAGTAACATTAAGTACTCAGCTGTGGACCATGTTTGGTGTTCTTTAATGTGATGCATTGATGCTTTGTGCAGTTAAAATCTTGAGTCATTTGGTGCAAATACTAGTGCAGACTGGAGTCTCTGTTTTGTGAGTCTAGATCTGAGTTTCTATGGTGCAAATTCAAGTCTAGTCTCCAATATATGTGGTGCGAATCCAAATCCAGTCTCAAGTGTTAGTGTTAGTCAGCTCTAGTGTCTCTGTTGCGTAAATTGACGTCCAGAATTGAGTCTCTGCTCTGTGGTACAAACCGTATTCCAGAATCTCAGAATGCAAGTCTAAGTTAAAGTAGTCTCTTAAAGTCATGATAGATAAGAATGTGATCTTACTAACGCTTCAGCTGGAATAGCTATTAACTTCAGTTAAATTGGTGACTATGCAACTCAACAAACTCGCTATTCAAACGACATGCTAATCAAGCATTTCAAGGTTCATTTGACTGGATGCACAAGGTGTTGGCAGTCCTAACTGATTTCGTTTTATTTGTGTGTGTTTTTTCAAGCGGAAATATCTTAAGTCTGAACTCTCTGCATTGCTATGTATTGTGCTTGAGAAAGTTAAAAGATGCAAACACCTCCAACTTCAAATGTGTCAATTGTTTTTTACCTCTGCATTTGGGTTGGGGGAAAACGTGCAAACTTTAATCAAACTATTCCTTCGCAGGTTTGAGTCTAGCTGACTTTTTGGCTTCACTTCTTTGGGTTGTTTCATATTCCACAGCTCGGTACTGCAGCTCCCCACACTATCCACCTTCAACCTTTACCTGACTTTTCTTTAAATAACCCCCCCAAGCTCACACTTCACAAACCCAAGCCTTTTCCCCGTCAGGTGTTTCCTCGAACTTCCATCATAACCTCCACCTCTTCCTCCGAGTGATTCTCTCCCCATCTCTCTGAGAGTCTATAGGGAGTCCGGCGCATGTATACTTAATTGATTCTGAAAGGCGTTTTGATTACTCTCTAACCACCGTAAACCAAAAGGACTCCCTTTTCCTTTTTGCATAATTAACAGCAAATTGCTTTTGGAATGTATCTTTCTTATGCTCTTAATCTGTCCTTGGGGACACAGCAGAAATTAATTACGCCCTTGCAGACCCCTTCAGTGAGAAGTTAGCGATGGAAAGGCAGCGATTGAATATTAAAAGAGAGAGATCAATGTAGTCCTTTCCATATGGCAGAGTCTGACGCAAAAAGGCATTCAGAATTCAAACCTTTAAGGAAAAAAAGACCTTAAGGCTTGTGTGGAAGAATGAATCTATCAGTTCCTCCCGGTCACATTTCCAATGTCAACGTAAATCACGGCTAGCCATAACCTTTGAGAAACGCGTGGCAGCGCAGTCACAGCCCATGCTATTTCCTCCACAGTGTGTCGCTTAAGAATAATGAGTGACAGCACTGAACTCCGTTTGAGAAGAGAAAGGCATAAGAAGTGAACATTTTGCTTTTCATAAAGAAAGACCAGAGGAGTGCTGTGATTTCAGCTCCGAGGAGACGCCACTTTACAGTCACCCCGCGCAAATTTCGTCTGACAAACATCAGCCAGTGGCTGCCGCAAACACTGCCTTTCATCTGTATGTAAATGTTGAGGCTTTAGATGGCGTCCTCACGCAGTGCAACTGTCTTTGGACACAGGAGGCTCAAAGTAATCGTTTGGTTGGGAGCACTCCTTTGATTGTCATATAGGAAGATATCAGCAGGATCACCACATCTCGGACCATCTTTCATCGCATTGTTCAGTCTCTTTCTGGCTGGCTGCCATCTGAGGTCACTCGTATTGATCAACACAATTTGATGTTTTACCCTAAACTGAATAGGATACAGCAGAGAGCCAAACAGCAGGCCTAATCGGTGCAGCTTCCTGCGGCAAACAAAACGCAGAATCAATTCATTAATCAAATGGAAGAAGAGCGGCTTTGGAAAGCTATTTGTGTGGAAAGCCATTATAGTTTGATAAGCTCTGATGATATGCTGGAAAGGGGGAACAAGCTGAACATGCCGTTTGAATGAATGTTTTCCAGATCATTTGAAAATACGGTGCATGCATTAGGCTAAGTGTATTGGTTTGAGATATTGGCTTATTGGTTCTTCTTCTTCTTGAGTTGCATCTTGGAGTAGTTGAATGAAACTCCCTTTCCTAACTGCTTTCTTTGCTTTTGCTGGATGAGGTAGCTATGTGCTATTGAGCTCAGCCAGTACATAGTGGTTGTTTTCCACTGCCTGGTTCCAGCTCGGCACGGTCGGCTCAGCTCGCTTTTTTGCTTTTCCATTACTAAAATCTGGTACCTGGACTATGTAATTACAGTGGTCAGAATGGATGAACTCAGAGGGATTTTGTTTCTTATCCTTGGTTTGTGGTTGTTTGCCACACAACGAGACCAGACAATGTTTAAAAAAGCATGGCAGTGGACTGCTGAGAAAAAATGACCGTACACGTCATCATATAGTACCGGTTCAGCACGGTTGGAACCTCGGCCAACGTGGTACCAAAAATAGTACCAGGTACCAGATTTGGTAATGGAAAAGCAAAACAGGCTGAGCCAAAGCAGTGGAAAACCACCATAAAAGGTTCCTAGAAGGGACACTAGTTATGGACAGTCTAAATGTACAAAGACACAACTCCATACAAGGTTGTAATTAACATAAGACCAGCACTAACCTCCGTTTGACTCTAATTCTTTTGTGTAGAAGCTGGTTTTTGGCCCCAGCATGCGCATATTTTTACACAGCTTCCAATAATTAAAGAAACACCTTCAGTCTGAAGGTACTGAAGCACTACATGCAATAACTGTGATGTTTAAAAGGAAACACCTTGAAAAAGCTGGTCTGTAGTTTGCAAAGCATGGAACAATTAGTGTCTCTGTGATTTATGTCTATTTGCATGGTGGTGCACTGCAGAGTGGAATTAGAAATATGAGTTTGGTACCTCACATTCATTGAAAAGCCTTTTCATGGATGAAGTGGCTTCTTATTCATTGATTTTCATCAGAATCAAAACCAGAAAACTTAATTCACTTCCGGAGTTTATGTTACGACTACACAGGCACACAGAGACAAGAACAATCTAAAATATTGCACATAATAAAATGGGTTAGCTTCCAATACAAAAATCGCACATGATATTATCATGTGCAATATCATGTGCAGTTTTATTACTGGTGGTAAATCTTTCCAATCTGCGCAATATCTTATTATTATGAGCAATAGTCTTACCATGTGAATATCACTACTTATGTCAATATTATAAATCTTCTACTGATCAATAGTACAGCAATATTACAGACTACTAATAGTGTTACTAGTAATTCACTTGACTGTAAGTTATTAATCTATAGTATTAATACCCCAGCATTCCTGTATTTCGTATAGCATACTTTTAATTGGACTTTATCTTAGACTGTATTTTTATAAAGTCTCTGTGTCTGTGCAGTTGTTGCAGGAGCAATTTCCTCAGAGATCAATGAAGTTTTCTGATAATTATTCAGAAACTTTCTATCTTTGATCTGATAGCTTTGTGCTAGTGAGTTTTGGATAGCTTTTCTAAAAGAGCTGCTAATTACAGTTTACAGTTTGGCTGGTGGGGGTGGTGGCCAAACGAACAGCTTGTCTAACTTTTAAATGAACACCTTCATTCATGCAAATGAACAGAGGCGCATCTTTGTAATGAACACAAGTGCAATGTGTTTTACCAACATCTCTTTTGTACAGGAGTTCAGCAGAAAGGCCGGGTTTCTGGCAGCAGTATGTGTTTATTTTTTACTTTTTTAAGTCTAAAGTTTACTCTTCATCTCAAAATAATGACTCAGTTATATTTAGCGAACAACTAGAACAACACACCTGACTGAAATGGGCAACTGGCGTCTCTAGCCCAAAAGAATTGCCGCCATGTGTCAAAACTACACTGTATAGGCAAAAGTATTGGGACGCCTGGCCATCACACCAACAAGGACTTTAATGATATTGGACTTAAATACATAGACTTCAATATGGAATCAGTCCCTCTTTTGCAGCTATAACAGTCTTCTTGGAAGGCTTTCCACAAGATTTTGAATTTTCTGTGGGAAGTTGTGCCCATTCATTCTGTAGAGCATTTATTAGGTCAGACACTGATGTTGGATGAGAAGGTCTGGATCACAATCTCCATTCCAGTTTACCCCCCCCCCACAAAAAAAAAAAACAGGTATCCCAGGTGCTGGATGGGGTTGAGGGCAAGTCAAGACCTTCCAACTCCTCCAGCCACGTCTTTATGGAGCTGCTTTGTGCACTGGGACACAGTCATGCAGGAATAGAGAAGGCTCTTCTCCAAACTGTGTTCACAAATTGTGGCGTTGTCCAAATGATCTAGGTCTGCTGAAGTCCTTCACCTGAACTCCATAATTAAGAGGTGTGTCATAATAATTATCCCCAAACAGTGTAAAACAAAGTGTTAGGTCAGTCCAGCATTTACTGTCAGTTTTGTTTAATGGGAGAAGGTGGCGCCTTATAATAATCCGCTTCGAATATTTTTTCATAAATGCATATGGAATGAGCCACAGGCACAAAATAGCAGTGACCCACCCATTTGATCTCATTACGGCCCTTTCCTCATACCGAGCTAATTGCCACAGTTTCTTTTAACACCAAAATTGGGTCTATGGCTGTGTATATCTACCCCTGACTGAGGCCATAGGCTACAGATCAAGCAGAATCACGGAAGGCAGACAGGAAAACATTTTTCACTCAGTCTTCTTCTTCCCTTCATTATTATTCCACTTGTCCTCTGATTCAGGGCCTAACATTAATTAACAGCAAAGCTCTTGTTCCGTTACATCAAAACTATATTCCTCTCTGAACCGCAGCGAACGTGTCTCTTTCATTCGTGGTTTGGATCATAATTCCATAAAACAAAGTATTACCTCATTCATTAGGCCTCCCTCACAGAACTCATAGAACACATAGAACTCATCTTCCTAAAGACACATGGAGAAAAGCACAAGGCCAAGATAAACGTCTAATTGGAGTTATTTGATCATGCAAAAGCCTTCAAAAGTCTTTGAAAGGATTGGAAAGAAAAAGACAAAAATGGATAAGTAGTGAAATTTGTCCTACTGGTTAATGGTTGGGTGAAATAAAAAGCCTTGATAAATAATGGTATGAAATCATAACCCACTCTGCATGTTTATTACACTTCACTGTTGTCAGACCAGCTATGTCTGTATTATGTCTTCACAAAGAAAGCATTATTTGAAGGAAGGGCCAGTCTGATCGTCAGGATAGCCATTATTTTATTTCATAAAATGCATTCTCAAAAGGAGAAACTGAGGATTTATGGATCTCACCAGTGCAAGGGTTGTTGGGCAGAGGTCACCTCTGCAAGGTCTTTGAGAAAAACGCATGATGTTACATGTTTGGAATTACCAGTCAAAATTTTGAATGACTGTACTAAATATATCGAACCGATGCAACCAGTTTTGTCATAGAAACAAAAACAGAAAAGGAAAAATAAATCTAATGTCTAAAAAAAGAGTGGGAAGCCAAGCTGTATCCTGAATGGTGAAAAGAGCGGTAGACGATTCCATGATAATAATGAAAAAGAATGAGAGTGGGATTAAATTAATATTCAGAACATTTTATGTTGGTGAGCGGACAATTTGACAAGAAATGATTGTAGATCTAAAATTATTAGAGATGGCACTTATCCTACATCAGATATAAGTAGTGGGCCGATGCCAGCCGAAAATGTTTAGCGGGAAAACAGAAGTATGAATCCAATTCAGTCCTTCAATTCAATTCCATCCTGAATGAGCACACTCTACTCTGTGTGATGTCTTGTCATGGATAGGGGTATAACCATTCAGTCAACTCACGACTCGGCTCAAAAGTTGATTTAGGGCTCGTGGTATGAAACGGAATAAGACCAAAAACAATTCAATTTTCTTACAATACTGAGAACAAAATTGGAAATGAAGAAAAAGTAAGAGTGTTTTCAGTTCTGACAAACATATGAAAAATTCAACTGTATAGAAACTCAGTGCCTATTGAGAGGAATCAATCATTTACATGGTGTAGACAAAGGAATCAACAAAGCAAGAACAGCAAGGCAATCCACTAAAATAGAGCAACCACAATAAATTAACGACATTAAAACCAAATAAAAATCCATTAATGGGCATAAACAGTTACAAACGGAACAAAAGTGGTTGGTAATTATATGTTTAATTTGAATAATGCAGGTGATTTTCAAGAATGAATGTTTGAATATCCCAAAAAATCTCTTAATATAAGTAAATGTCTAAATCAGTTGAATAATCTTGTTATATTCTCACATTTTTTATATATGCTGATTGGATTTAAGATTATTAAAATTATTTAAAAATTGTCTGCGCAGGGCAGACTATATAAAGCAGGCCTTCAGCCCTTACCTGTAAATGAGGATTTCGTCTGTGGAGCTGTTGTACTGGATCTGGTACATGCGAACCCCAGGAATATGGCTTTGCGATGGCCAGCGAATGGTGGCAGACGTGGAGGAGATTTCGGTCACGCTGACCCTGTGCTCCGCCCGTGGCTGCCCTCCTCCGCTGCTGTTGGACTTGATGGATGTGGGCATGTCTGAGGGTCCGGGCTCCGGCTCCACCTTGGGGTCGTAATGTGGCGAGGGGTTGACCACCAGCTCCACCGGGGCAGTGGCCTCCCCGGCCGCGTTGGAGGCGATGCAGGTGAAGACGCCCGAGTCTTTGACCGTGGCGGTCAGAATGTCCAGGGAGCCGTTCTCGAAGGCGGTGGTGCGGGACGTGTTCCCGATTAGCTTTCCATCTGGGCTGACCCAGTGCGTGGTGGGTTCGGGGTCACCCACCGAGCGGCACCTCAGGCTGACCTCCTGACCCTCCATCACGAACATTTTGGAGGTGTGGCGCGTAATCATGGGTGGCTCGCACACAAACTCCTCCTCCCGGATGGTCCAGAAATATTTCCCCGCCAGCTCTTTGGGCGAAGCGCACGTCTCCAGGTCGTCCTCGCGGGTCAGCCGGCGCAGCCACACCAGCTCGCAGTTGCAGTGCAGCGGGTTTCCCCCGAAACTCAACACCAGGGCTGTTAGAGGCGAGCCCTTCATTTTAGCATAGACCGGGATCCGCAAGAACAGAGGGTCTGGTGGAATCTTCTTCAGCTTGTTGGATGTCATGTCCAGCCTGGCCAGCTTGTGCAGATTGGAGAAAATCCCCTCCGGCACGAACTCGATGAGATTGTGGTCCAAGCTTAGAGTGTTGACGCTGACCAGAAGGGCTATGGTGTCCCAGGGGACGTCCACCAGATTGTTATAAGAGAGATCCAGGTCCTCCAGGGTCTCCAGAAAGTCCTGGACAGAAGAGTGGGAGTTATGGCAAAAAATATGACATAACAATGTGTGCATTTACTTTTCTGAGGTTTTGTGATAGATGTAGTTCCATGTTTATTAAAAGGTTATTAAAAGCAAAACTATAGTTATTCTTTATTAAAAAGTGCATGCAGTCACTTCAAACTGATTAATATTTCAAATGTCCTCGATAATTAGTCTACCTACATTGTAAAATGTGCATTTTGAGAGATACAGGCCAGTGTGTGTCAAAGAAGGTAAAAGAAGCAAAAAAGTAATTCTTTAGTGAGTAGCTGTTACTTGGGAAATGGGAAAGGGGGAAAGTGGCCTTTGATTTGTGCAGAATTGTGCTGCCTGTCTGTGAATGCTGTAATAACTGAGGCAGAGATTCTCAGCATTTCTTGCAGTTTTTATGTTATGTTAATTAACCTTTATATCTTCATCTACATTTCATTTCAAACAATGGTTTTGGTTACATATTAGTCTAATTCCAAAGAAACTGCTGTGTCATTTTTCCATCCACAATGTTTTTTTTTTAGCATTTCAGTTGAAAAATATGCAATGTATGGAGAATCTACAGTTGACTTCTGCAATGCAGTAAATCTTTCAGTGAAAGTACAAAAAATGTCTGTCTTGTAAAACTGATGGTAAACATTTAGTTTGTTCGTACTCTAATCAATCTATGCTCCCATCCTTATTTGATCTCATATTTCTTGTGGCTGTCCTCAGACAGTCTCATTACAAGACTGGGCCCGGCCTTGCCAAATGACATAAGATAAAGAAAAACGAATTACCCAACGGAATGCCGGTTGATTAAGTATGTCATTTTGGACTATTTGTATTGGTCCATGCGTCGTGAGACAGTCACACAAGATACATTGAGGGTGTTCCAGTGAGTGCTGAAAATACCCTTCACATCTGTGACATCCTGCCATGACATTTATCACAGTAACACATCACAGCCCCCCCATCCCTACCTGGAAGGCTCCGTCTGAGATGCTGTGCAGCTGGTTGTTGGCCAGTATGAGGTGGCGCAGGTTGACCAGGCCTTGCAGGTGCGTGTCGTCCAGCGTGGTCAGGCGGTTGGCGTCCAGGTGCAGGGCGTGCAGGTCCTGCAGGTCGGCGAAGGCGTAGGGCAGGATCAGGCTGATGGTGTTGCGGGACAGCGTGAGATGGATGAGGCTGCTCATGTTGGCGAAGTCGCGGTGGCGCAGCGTGGTGATGAAGTTGTCCATGAGGCGCAGCTCGGCCGTCTGGCGGTCGATGTTGGGCGGGACGAACAGCAGGCCGGTCTTGGCGCACAGCACTGTGTAGGAGGGCAGCAAATTCTGACACGTGCAGCGCTTGGGGCACAGCATGGAGGCCGCCGGCAGCCAGAACAGAGCCAGGCACAGCAGAGCCCTCTCCATGGCTGCACTCCTGCAGGACACAGAGAAAACAGGAAAAAAAGCTTTAGCACGTGTACTGAACATTCTCACACAAGTTTCTCTTTCATACAGAAGAAGGAATATTAAAGGTCATCCAACCCTTAACATATATCATCATACTTTATCAGAAACTACCACCATTTGGTTCCAACTTGCTAGAACAAAGCTGAGACTACAGCCCATCTGATGCATCATTTGTCAGACATCCAGTCATCACTGTTCAGTTTCTGGCCACAGTGGTGGGTAGTGGATCCCATTCAATCTCACAGTGACACTGATGAGTAAAAACACGGCACCATTCCTGTGCCAGACACACTCATCCCACTGCTGTTGAGAACGGTCCACCACCCAAATAACATCTGATTACTGGTGGTCCTTTAATGGTTCCTTATTACTGACAAAGGGTTCCCAAGTTTATTAAAGTGTTCAGTAACTGTACACCAACTACCTCTTAAGTGTACCTGATTAAATGGCAACACAGCAGTGAGGGACCCTCAAAGCATTGTAGGCTTTTAGGCATTCTAGGCTTTTAGGCATTTTTAGGCATTAAAACCTGCGATTCTTCCCAGTTCTTTACACAGTGCATGGTGTTGTGTAATGGTCCTGGTGAAATGTTATATCATTTCAACATATACTGTTCATATAATGATTGAAATATGTTTCTCCAATTTTCCCAACATACTAGTCACCAATTTCAACATAATGACAAGTATGTTGAAATTAGTGACTAGTATATTGGGGAAATTGGAGAAACATACAAAAAAAACCCAAATTTAGGCTTTCTAAAAGTTTCAGATATGTCACTGACTGAATACGAGCTGTAGACTAATCAGGTTTCAGTCAGCAGGGTAAAGTCTATGAAATACCTTTTAAAAGCTTCAAGTTGCTTGTGTGTGACAGTAATACCTTAATGCTGTCACTGACCCCATTAGGAAGCTAATATTTTCCAATTTTACCCGACATTTTTGACATTTATGGGCCAAACCATCTGAAAAATGTTGGTTCTTACAAT
>JBBMFX010000017.1:3762372-3784235 GCA_037832545.1 Rhabdalestes septentrionalis
CACTCTGCAAATGCAGATTCTCTTCTTTAAAGGCCAGGACACTTTCTTCAATTCCGGCCATTTGCTCCAGCATGGTCTGTCTATCTTGGTCCATTTCCTGAACCTTGTCTTGCAGAAGTACAGTCAGTCCCTCGATCTTTAACTTCAGGACGAACTCCTCGATCTTCCACAGCCTTCGCTCCTCCTCCATCTGCTCCTGCTCTGCTAGCCTCTCTTGTTTCAAGGCTAACAGTCGTGCCTCGACTTTGTCTTTCAGCTTCTCGATCTGAGACACGACCGCATTACTCGTCACAACAAGCATGGACAGATTCTCCATCTCATGATCCCCCATCTTGTCTGGTTTCTCAGATCTGAGACACAACTTCTTCTCGATCTGAGACATGACCGCTTCGCTCTCCACAACATTCATGGACAGATTCTCCATCTCATTATCCCCCATCTCGTCTGGTTTCTCAGATCTGAGACACGACTTCTTCTCGATCTGAGACATGACCGCTTCGCTCTCCACAACACACATGGACAGATTCTCCATCTCATGATCCCCCATCTCGTCTGGTTTCTCAGATCTGAGACACAACTTCTTCTCGATCTGAGACACGACCGCTTCACTCTCCACAACATTCATGGACAGCTTCTCAACCTTGTGCTGCTCCATCTTGTCTGGTTTCTCAGAAATATTGTAAATGCACAAAGAAACTCTTCAGAAATGCTTAATTTACCTCTGTTTCACTGTCCAGCTGGACTGTAATGATTTGAACTTCGTGTCTCAGAGGTGTGACATCTTAGTGATGTCACAGATTGGAATGCTTGGAACTCTAATGCAGCTGTAGAAGGAGGAGTCACACTTTTATTTAATTTAAAAAATAACAAATAATAATTCAGTTGATATATGAGGACCTTTCAAGATTCTAAAGGTCACTTTACACAATCAAAGAATATATAAATTAAATTAAATAATAAATATAAAGAGTAAATTTTATTATAAATATATGCTTTAAGTCCCTTTTAAAGAAGACAGTCTTCTGCTCAGATTGGGGACCGTAAGCACAGTTAGTTTAGGTCGATCTCCGTAGACATGGTGGGCTAGCTGAACAACACACACACACACACACACACACACACACACACACATATATATATACACAAACACATATATACATACACTATATTGTCAAAGGTATTTGCTCACCTGCCTTTACATGCATATGAACTTCAGTGACATCTCATACTTAATCCAGAGCACTTCATATGATGCTGGTCCACCCTTCATAGCTATAACAGGCAGTTAAGTTCTTCAACTCCAAATTCACTCATCCGTGTCTTTACGGACCTGTCTTGTTGGAACAGGAAGGGGCCGTCCCCAAACTGTTCCCACAAAGTTTAGAGAATGAATCTGTCCAAAATCTCTCTGTGTGCTGAAGCCTTCTGAGTTCCTTTCGCTGGAACTAAGGGGCAAAGCCCAGCTCCTGAAAAACAACCCCACACCATAATCCCCCCTCCACCAATCTTTACACATGGCACAGTGCTGTCAGACAAGAACCGTTCTCCTGGCAACTGGCAAACCAGGATTCGTCCATTAGATTTCCAGATGGAGAAACCTGATTCATCAACCTAGAGAACGCGCTGTCACTGCATCTGACACTTCGCATTGCACTTGGGGATTTTGGCTTGGATGCAGCTGCTCGGCCATGGAAACCCATTCCATGAAGCTCCCTATGCTGCTCTTCAGCTAAACTTAAGGCCACATTAAGTTTGGAAGAAAGTCGGAAAGTCCGCCAACTCTGTGCTCTATGTGCCTCAGTACCCGCTGACCACGCGCCATCATTTTACGTGGCACCACGTCGTGGTTGAGTTGCTGTCCTTCCCAATCGCTTCCACTTTGTTATAATCCCGCTGAGAGTTGACTATGGAATATTTAGTAGCGGGTAAATTTCACAACTGGACTTGTTCCGCAGGTGGTATCCTATCATGGAACCACACTGGAGCTCCTGAGAGCGACTCATTCTTTCACACATAGAAGCGGAGTACATTCTTAGGAGCTTATAAGTTATATATGAAATATATATATGAAGGAAGAGAGATAGATAGAAGCCCCCTTCTTCACTTGGTGTGTGAGTTACATGCACAGAAATATTTTCACATTTTTCACAATGTGTGCTGTGCTTTGGTGTGCTCATGTGTGTGTATAAGAGGCCTGTTTACTTTACTCTCTTCTTCATGTTTTACTGTCTGATTCTCTCTCTCTCTTTTCTCTGGACCAACAGGTCAGGGACTCAGATTGCTCCAAGGAGACTGTCCCCTGTTAGGGAATGGAAGACGCATTAGTGTCCGCTAAATACTGTGAATGTAATCCATCTAGGATTGCAAAATCATCCATCTGTCTTTCTTTCACTGTCTCTCTATCTTTCTCTCTCTCTAATAAGGGAATGTGGTCTCCTCACTGGCTCTTTGTTAAAAGTTCACCATTAGCTTACAGCTACATAGAGTCAGTTAATGCGGTGAATCCATTACATGGCCTAAATTAAAAGTGATGTGTGGGAGACAGACCTTTATTGAGAGAAACGAGACTCCAGGAGACAAAAAGCGGAGCTCACTCATTGATAAACAGCAGAAATGACAGGCTGAGAGGGGGAGATTTAATGAGAAAAGAGAGAGTGCCCTGAATGTGCCTCAGGACACATTACAAGCACAACCACTAAAGTTTACAGGGTAATCATTTAGCCCCCAGGTAATACCAGGGTGGGGTGAATAAGTATGGAATATATTCTTGGAGATGTCAGAGACTAAAGGGCTAACAGAAGGTGAAGAGCCAAAGAAGCATGGGTTTGGGGTTGGGGTGAAATTTGAACCCATTTTCCAAACCGAATATGCCAGAGTAGAGGATGTGGATTAATCGTTAAACAAATTCAATCCTGAGAAAAAAAGCATGGAAAGCACATGGTATGTGGCTGGGTTCAGTACATATTTGTTAACTATATTTTAACTCACACGATTTAGCTTAACAAATACTGAATAAATTATAAATAAATGAGGAAGAAATGTTTATTCCATGGGCACTGTCGCCATTCAATGTCCCCCTCACATTTCATAATTATCCCCCCCATGTATTTAACATAAATAAATATTTCATCCAGGGCTGTTGAATCTTGGTGTGTGTTCTCCTATCGATTTAATGGAGTGAATTCTTTCACGAAAGATTCAAGATTCAAGATTCAACAGGGGTTTCAAACATTCCCACCCCCTAAAAGGATGAGATTTGCACACATGCAGGAACCCCACCTCCATCCAAACCCTGCCCCCACATCCCCCTCACATTAAAAATGCTTCCAACGCCCCTGGTTTATTCAAAAACAGATGCATTTTATCATGTTTTATTCATTGCATTACTTAGGAATCCCAGCCTCTGCATTAAAACTGGGAACACCTGTTAGGACATTTTTTTGAGCAAAAACACTTTAGAATGAACTGGAGAAGGACAACATCCTGTGACAGCTAAAATCAATTTGCTAGATGGCTTAGTATTTAACATCAGATTTAATGTTTTTAAAGATCTATATTCATATGAAGGGCAAGTTCATTTAGAGACTACTGCGTATGTAACTGATGTTGAGCGTTCAAGTGAAGGTACATTCTGGCTCTGTTTAAGGTCCAGTTTTGTGCAGTTTTATTCACCAAAATATATTTTTACATCACTATTACCCTAACGTGTGCTTATCCTTTAGAATTAATCAGGCCTCCTCAGTTACTGTGCCTTTAAAACTGATATATATATATAAATGACCTCTGTTCTGACTGGCAGTCCTACATAGAGCCTCATTCAAAATATTGTCAAGGCTGAAACACTCCTTCATTGTGAATGGGTTGGCTTAACTGCTCTAGACTGAAATAATACATTTAGAAAAGGCTGTTTTTGATTGATGAAATACACTGGAGGTAGCAGTTTAATGGTGTTGGCATAGTGCATCAAAGTCTTTCTTTTTAAGTGAGTAAAACTTAGTTTTTCAAGGATATGGACCACTTAACATCAAAACAAAGGCAAGAGAAGACTTTGTAAATGTAATACAATTCTGAAATGAGAAATGATTATGTTCCTCTGATTTTGAGATGAATAAATCAGTAGGATATGATGAAAACGTCTGGAGAAGCCATGACAAAAACTAGTCTCGTATGAGTTAACTCCACAGATGGATAATTAAGACGTTAACATGTAAATAAAGTCATTTTGGTGGTTTGATATGACATGGTCTGCAGCAGAATTGCTCCCTGTAGTGGCGGCGAATGGAACCAGAGGTCTGAAGTGTTTAATGCCTCTAAACTCTCCTCACAGAAAGTTATTACATGTAATGGTTTTGAAAGCACTGATGCCTGAGACATGATATGTGAGAGGTTTTGCCAGTTTTGGTATTAATCTTACTGCCAATAAAACCTACACTATATGGACAAAAGCACTGGGACACACCTGCTTTTCAGGGTTTGGGATAGGTCCCCCACTGAAGGGCAATCTTATTACTTCCAACATTGTGGACCCAGTTTGGGGAAGAACAATTTCTATTCCAGCATGACTGTGTCCCAGTGAACAAAGCAGCTCCATAAAGACGTGGCCGGATGAGTTCAGTGTGGAAGAACTTGACTGGTCACACAGAGTCCAGACCTCAAGCCCATCCAGCACCTTTGGGATTTACTGGAACGGAGATTGTGATCCAGACCTTCTCGTCCAACATCACTGTCTAAACTCATAAATATTCTGCAGAATGAACAGGCACAATTTTGCTCAATATTTTTCTCCATGGAGTGTCCATGCAAGGCACTGATAAAACAGCACGCAAAAAACCATAAAAAATCCCATAAAACCCCATTCTGGATTATCACCATGTAAAAATGAATCATTTTATTTACTTCCTTAACAGCGAGTTTTATTTAATATAATTAAATGTTTAAAAAAAACTGAAGTTTTCCTTTATTTAAATATTAGGTAGATAAAAAAGTGATGAAAAGAAATGAATGAAAAGCTGAGACAGAGAAAGAATAAGAGAACAAAAGACAAGAAAACAGAAATGCAGGAGGGAGAGCGTGTTCCGAAAGGCGAGGCGTGCCGCTTTCATTAGAATCCCGGACGGACATATTTGTCAGGGATTATCTCTGTATGTCCAGCGCTTAATTAGCACTGTGCCACCACACTGCCCGCCCCCTCCTGCGCTCCCCCAGCCACCTCGGGGCACAGCTGGCAGCAGTGGGCACCTCTGGGGCACCTGCTGGTAGGCAGCAAGGACACACAGCCATGCAGGGGAACTGCCAAGTGTAAACCGCCGCCCGCCCCCGCGCCCAAAAAAGCTTATAAAACCTCTCCAGTGGCCCCGAGCCCCCAGCACCGAACGTCTTCACTGCCAGAATAGCCGATCTGCCGTGCAGTGTGGTTTTCACAAATCTGCTCCAGCTGCGCACTGGCAGATACGGCTTTCTGCGCTTCTCAAATGAGCTGCTCTCGATTTGAGCCTCGGCATGCAGGTGGCCATGACGGTACCGGATTACATACTCTAACAATCAAGAGATTCGGGCGTGACGGCCATGTCTTTCTTTTCCTTTTCGTTATTTTTTTCTGTTATTGAATTATTCTACTAGAGCCCTAAAAATCAAATTTGACATTTGACTATTCCTCAGATAGATTGACAATCCTCAGATAGAGTAGCCAAGATGCTGTGGGTTCCTTGTCCAAACTTTGCTTTTACATTTGGGAGCTGTGAGACTAATGTTGCAAAAATTGATGCCCAAAATGTCTCTCAACCCACTCAAACCAACTTCCAGCTCTTCATAAATGTGAAGCAGACTAGTTGATGTAGCATAAAAGACAGTATGACTTACTGTGAGCTAAAAAATGAACAAAACTTCACCGCTATCAGCAGCCATTTGGCTGGAAATTAATGATCCTGGAACAGACTCTTCCTAAATTATGAAGATTGCCATAAAAACCTTATAAAATTGGCTTCCTACTCCTCATGTCATTTCTAAAAACAGACCTTGTTACCTGAGAAGGCACAATATATAGCAATGTTTTGACCATTTTAATAACTCACAGTAAGTCATACTGGCTTTTAGACCACATCAACAAGTCTACACCACCTTAACAAAGAGTCAGATACGGTCATTTTGTGTTGAAAAATGTTGTGAATGTATTTAGTGACTTTTAGTGTATGTTAGCAACATTAGCTACAAACCTACAATCCCTCTGCTTCTTGGCTATTTGAGAACATACAAGGTCAATGAAAAACTGAGTAAATAAAATAAAAAAAGATTTTTTCATTAAACAATTCTGCACAAACTTAATGAAGAGCTGGGTGTGTTTTAATTGGGGTTGTGAGAAATTTGGGGGGTATTTTTTTATGGAAACAACTTGCTAACTATTGCCTTGTACTGTTAGCAACATTAGCCTTGCAGCTTCAATTCTGAACTTAGAAGCAACATTTGGACACCAAACATGTTTTGGCTCTGCTGTCCCTCCTGTTATGTCCCAGTCAGTAACATAAACACACCCGACACCCAAGTCCAAACAATGCTAAATCTATGCCATTGCTGACTACAGGCAAAACAACAGAGAACTATTGTGGCTTTACATTGAGTTTTTAAGTGTTTGAGAGCCTTTTAAATGCCAAACAGCTTTTAAATAACTTGTTTCCCTTTAAGAGACACTTTGCGTTCATATGCTGAAAAATTCTACTGAGCAGAAATAGGTGATAGAAAACCGAATGATCAGCTCCAGATGGCAGACTTTTTTTAACAAGCCAACAGATCATATGCAGATTCTTTTTGGCACAGTAAGCTAATAATCACTATGTACTAATGTACTAATTTATGTATTATTTAACATATTTTTTATCTGAATCGCTCATTGTGTAGCGCTGTCGTTACACAGCAAGGTTATTAGGTCGATTCTTGCAGCCCTTTCATTATAACAGGTTCTTTGGTTCTAAATGACACCAAACAAAGCTCAGCATGACCTCAAGCACCAACACAAACCAGGGATCTGTTCTGCTGTATGGTGACATTTAACCATTTGTCGCTCTGCCGGGGTGGATCCGTGCTGCTAGTCTTGTAAGTGTTAAGTCAGGGGTGTCAAACTCTGGTCCTGGAGGGATGGTGTCCCACACAGTTTGATGGTTCTCCTCCTCAAACACATTCACAACCCTGACAATTAACTGGCAAGGTGAACCAGGTGTTTCTGAGAAGGGAAATCGACCAAATGTGCTGGACAACGGCCCTCCAGGATCAGAGTTGGACATCCCTGTGTTGAGTGAACTGGAGATGCTGGACTGCCGCCTAGGTGAGACTGTGTGTCTGCCCTGCAATGGACAGGTGATTTCACAGCCTTTCACCTTGTGAGCACTAGGATAGCCTCCTGTATCTTCCCTGCAACCCTGGTTAGGATAAGTGGCTTAAAAACGATGGATAATTTGAAAATTTGACACCGTAAACGAGGGTATATTCACGTTTGATGTGGTAAGATCACCTTATTATTGTTTTAGTTATTCATACCATTCAAATCAGCAGCTGTGTAAATAGTCCATGATGATCGACAAATAGAAATGTTTTAAAATGACTAAAATCTTTTTACATTAACATACAATAAAGTCCTTTTATAAAGGACTTTATGCCTTTATAAAGTTTCCCTTTCAGTGATACAAGCTTAAGTTACAAGAGGGACGATACCCGAGAAGCAAGTTAGCATCGATATCAGCTGATCGATCGGGCAGTTAGCGAAGTTTAAAAGCCTGTGCCTCGAACTAACTGACAATCATGAGGAGTAATTTTCGCTTGTGTTTTCTTTTGCGGATTAAATCCCTCAGCTGTTTAATGCACAGATAAGTGGCTCAGTGACCGTATGATGCACTGAATGGTCCAAATTGTGCGGCGTGAGAGACGAGTCATGGCAAGTTTATTAGCGCAGGTCCAGCGCTGGTACACACCATGGATGTGAGAGGAATCACTAATGGGGGGTTTAAAGACAAGCTGAAAGTAATAAAGAAGATTTAGGCTTAGATAAGGGACACAAACACACACACAAACACACACACACACACACACACACACACACACACACACACAAGTGGAAGCCCAAGCAAGGACAAGCTGATAAACAGTCTGCACAGAACTCATCAAATCATAAAGGGCCATCACAGAATCTGTGTACACATGCATGCATGCAAACACGTACACACATACAACACACACACAAACACACACACACCCCTCATTTGTCTCCCAGCAACTGTTCTACTTTGCATTGCAAATAGGCAGAGATGTCATAACCCAGTCGCTGGGGTTTGAACATTTGCTCAGTACTAAATGTTTTTCCTGGTATTGCAATTTTTAATCATATTGTCTAACAATGCAGTCAGATTTTCTGCTGAACGGTAGAATCTCATTAATTACGATTGTGCACTCCATCTTTCACCAGTATTTAATATATCACAATGAAATGCGGCGATATGTAAGCGCAAATTGTAAAACAGGGCTGTGCAACATACCGTGACCGCCATGGCGGTGCTGAGTTCGTTTAGACTTGGCAACCTGTGAATGTAAAAAACGAACGCAGTTCTCCACAAACTGCAGCTATTTATCAAAACAAAATTGACTTGCCAACATAAACTGGATGACACGTGTCGGTAAAATTCAAGGAAAGCAATATTTCATCTATGTATGCTGTCGTATGTAAAAGGTTGCACACTCTGCACAAATTCCATGATTTGTTGAGTGAAGTTTAGCACATGTTCTCTAAGGAGAACACACTACTGCACATTATAATGCACACATACTGTTTAGTTGAAATAATCAATCATAAAATGTGGCCTGGAAAAACGTTGTGGTACATTTTATAAAAATCAACCTAAAAAAAATGTTAAACAATGTGCCAAAATATGTGGAAACATTGAAGTGTGTATGGCACAGAGGATAGGTTAACTTATCTTTAAACCAACAAACCAATAAAAACTGTATTTTGATGGGGTGTCAGAGAGAAATGGACATTTTTGTGGTATAGCAGGTTCATGGACTTTTTATATGGTCTTGTACTACTACTTAGACTTGTGATGGGTTCATAGCTTGGGTTGTGATTTAGATTTTTATGTAAACGGCTATGTTCATCTTATTACATTTACTGAAACTAAATATATTGTTTAACAGTCATCTGTTTGTCAATGTAATTCCCTTCCCTTTTCATTGTTGTGAACATTACCTTGCAAAGAAAGTAAACTCACTGGTCACTTATTGACTAAACCGATAGTGTATCTACACTCATCGTCTATATAATCAAGTCCACTTTCAATATGGGTGTTTCCTATTACTGACTCTAGTGCCTGTGCATTAATCTTTTACCTCATTCATCAATAGACACAACCACCACAGGGCTATCTGAAGTGTTCTGCTGCAATCCTGGGGGTAATCCACTAACACCAGCATAATAAACACTAATTTGCCACTTCCACGGATATGTCACTGCACTGGTCAGAATGATCCTCCACTCAATGAAAACAAGCTCATTGGTGGCCTTATGAGGGTCCTGACCATCGATTCACCAAGTCAAGGGGCCCAAACAAATGATGTTGATAATCTTATAAAGTATAAAGTGTCCTGACACAGTCAGTTAAAGTGGAGATAAGCGACCATTACTACAAAAGCAAACCCCTTGATTTTACCCCTTAAAATTACCTTAATTTTGACCATAATTTCCAGGGAAAAGTGCAAAGATTAAGACTGATTAAGGGGTAAACCTGAATTTGTACTTTTAAAAATTTGCCTCTTAAATTATAGAACCTCCTGAATTGATTGCGTAACAATTGTATCTGCTGTGATTTGTAATTCAACTAAAATTTTGCCATCTAGATTTTTTAAAATCATTCTAATTAGGTGCACAACAGAGAGCGAGAAATGGCATTTCGATTCCCATGTATGTCTTGTGCAAAATGTGAATAGGCAATAAATCTCTTTGAATCTTGATTCTTTATGTTTTAGATTGAGGAGTTTCGCGCTCATGCCTTAAAACCACTTTTAAGATAAAATTAAGGGACTGGTTCACAAATGAATGGCCACTTAATTCAAATGAGGGGTTTTGGTGTATTTTCAGGGGTACATGTATGTATGGTTAAGCACATTTGAAGTCCAGTGTGTTTCGTAGTGCGGGCAGTGATGTGTTTTTGCCTCGGTTTTATCTAGAGATTTAGTTAATCTGGCGTTGGATACCCAGAAAAGAGCAACTCCTCAGTGGAGCCTCGCACACACAGAGGCATTTGCAGTTTCCAGAAAGCTTTCTCACATTCAGGGTTAAAAGCAGTGTCCCATTGTGTGCATGTGGGCCCCTGGGGACTCTAAGGCCCCCACAGCCAAAGCTCTGGCTTCCCTGACAGCACAGTCGGATCGATTGAGCAGTTGCAGAAATGGAGTCGTATCAAAAGGTCACGGGCCGCCCTGCCGAGCCTCTGTCTAGTGCTACTGAAGCCTCGCAGTCTCTCTGAGACCATCCCAGGTGGGAGCCTTCCTGCATGCCCGTCCTACAGATTCCTGCAGTGCCACGATGATGTCGAAACTGCTGGAAATGCTTTACATGGGTGGGGAAATGCAGCAAAGAATTGGAGAAATGGAGAAATAGCAAGAAAGCTAAGTGTGGTAAACAGCCAGTATCAGGAGGAGGCCAGGTGTGAGATTTAAGAATAATGGTCATATGCTCCATTTCTACATGGCTGTCCACAAACCCAGGGACATTTATCAACAGAGGACAAATAGGATAAAAAGGAGGAAAAGACACAGCATGCCTGTTATTTGTGTTCTCATAGTGATCCTTATGTAGATTTACAGGTAACCCAATTATATTACGGGGGTCTTCGAGTTAGAACAGTGTCTGCATTTCAGGTTTCGAGTATGATGCTCACTGCCACTCCCACTGAGCGTACACAGTTAGCCTCGTATTTATGGTGTATGAGCACAAACTAGTTTGGTTGCGTGTGGTGGAAGAATACATAGTAACATGGTGTGTGAGTGAGAGAGATTTCCTTTCCTTTCTCTGTGGCTTAATTGTGTTTTTATGAATTCAAAGCTGTGAAATGAGCAGGTGCATCTCCTACTGAAAATGCCACTTTGTAAGCTGTTGTCTTTGTGAGCTGCACTCTAGTTTGTAAGTAACTGTAAGGTCATGTTAGACACCAGGTCTAAAGAGGTAAGGAGGACAAAACTGAACAAAAATTGAACAAGTGAAAATCGGTGAAGAAGATCTAAGCTCCCACTATCTCCACTCTAAGTCTTGCCATGCTTGAGCATCCGAAATGTAGATGTCAGTGTAAGCTCAGGTTGGCTATCTTGAAAGAGGTAAGGTCGATAGAGACCAGGTCTTATTTGGAGCTACTGACAGTGTCCCAGTGGAGCTCAACACAAAACCCTTGGAGCTCCACATAAACCTGCAGTGCTAGAACGACAATCAGAATCAGCCGTACCTGTGAGGCGCAGGGGGGTGGATGGCCTGAGTCGCGGTTGCAGCCCTCCCTCTCTCTCTACTTCTCCCCCTCTCTCTCTCTCCCTGTTTCTCTCTCTCTTTGTCTTTCTCTCTTCTCTTTTCCCCACAGGACCGCTGGGGCTGCCTTGACTTTACTGAGTGTGATCCCTTGGCACAACAGTCATCTGCTCAGTCATACAGCAACCTGAGAGAGAGAGAGAGAGAGAGAGAGAGAGAGAGGGGGAGAGAGAGAGAGAGAGCGAGAGAGTGAGAGAGAGCGAGAGAGAGACAGAGAGCCAGAGAGAGCAAGAGAGCAAAGAGCGAGAGAGCCAGAGAGCGAGAGAAAGCGAAAGAGCGAGAGAGAGCGGCAGAGAGAGAGAGAGAGAGCGAGAGAGAGAGAGGGAGAGAGAGCGAGAGAGAGCGAGAGAGAGCGAGAGAGAGTGAGAGAGTGAGAGAGAGCGAGAGAGTGAGAGAGAGCGAGAGAGCGAGAGAGAGCGAGAGAGGGAGAGAGAGAGAGAGAGAGAGAGAGAGAGAGAGAGAGGAAGAGGGAGAGGGAGAGGGAGAGAGAGAGGGAGAGAAAGAGAAAGAGAGAGACAGATAGACAAAGAGAGAGAATGAGAGAAATAGTGAGAGAATGAGAGAGAGAGAAAGAGACAGAGAGAGAGAGAGAAAGAGAGAGACAGAAAGAGAGATAGACAAAGAGAGAGAGTTAGAGAAAGAGTGAGAGAGAGAGAGAGAAAGAGACAGAGAGACAGAGAGAAAGAGAGAGAGAAATAATGCACATTAAGATAAAGTGAATGCCGAGACATTTGAATAGGAGTTCCCTTTGCCTTGCATTTATTTACCCACCTGAGGGCAATTGATTCTAATCAAGCCCCCCAAAAAGCACTGACTAAGGGAAGCGCCTTCTCTTCACAGCGCCGAAAGGAAGAGAAGCAGACGAGTGTGAATTGTTTTCCATTCATCAGCAGAGTGGGAGGTGAATGATAGGCCTTCCAAACAGAAAGAAAGTTATCCAGCGTTCCGTAGCGTGTGGATAATATATGGTGCGCTGGAACGCACTCAGCAAGCAAACAGCTGGGCTACTGGTCAATGTCCAGAACTCTGCTCCACACCCGCCTCTCCACAGAACCCCAATAGACTCGCAGGGGGTTCTGAAAGCACTACTCAAAATTAATTCATGCTAAACGCACCGCAGCACTCTATTGTTGGTCTTCAGTGCAGTAAAACAGGAGCAGCTGCAACTGGATTTGTCGTCTGGGCGCAGGAGCTGCTTAAAAAACAGTTGTTGAGGTTTCATTACACCGAGAGTGTGTCTCCCACTGACAAAATCAGCCAGGCTTGGGTGTGAGGATGATAATGTTAGCTGTTTTTTTTTTCAAAAGCTCAGGCAGAATCTCTTTGCTGCACTTGCAGGAATGCAGAAGACCAAAACTCACTTTGTATGTGGAAGCCGAACACAATCAAAAGCTCATTTCCTGCTACAGCTCATTTTAGCACCGTGGCTCCGAATAGGAAACGCTGAAACCCGTTCTGACACGCTTACGCCAGGATGGCTCCAGCAGAGAGCTGTGACATGGAGAGCTGGCTCATTAGGGACAAATGCAGAGATGTATTTTTTATTTTTTTTTATCATGAGGCTTATTAAAAGGATATGATGAGATAGTTAGCTTATGGTTATTAGTCGAGACAGAGGAAAACAACAGTATTTTTACATGGAAGCTCCCATTGTGTCAGGATATTAATATTTCATAATTCGGTTTTTAGAATGTATTTGAGGTAATATCAAAATGTAATTGTTTTTGTTTGGTTTTTTTTGCAGTTTTTCACTGATCTCTTTTGAGTGCTTTCATGTTCGGTGTCAGCCAACACTAATGTTTCAACCCACAGAACATCATCCACCCAGGGGGCCCAAATCCGCTCCTGGAGGGCCTGGTGTCCAGCACAGCTGATTTCTCTGCTCAAACACACCTGCTTCATCTCACCTGGTAATTGGCAGGTTTAGTGAGTGTGTTTGAAGAGGGGAACTGCCAAACCATGCTGGAGACAGACACCGGCCCTCCCGGACTGGATTTAGGCATGGCTGTGTTAGAGAATAATGAGTGTAGTTGAAGTGGATAGGAGAAATCAAGCCAGACTGATTTGCATCAAACGTGGCTAGGGCTTGTTTGTTTCTTTTTTTTCTACGGGTCAAACAACAAAATATGGACTTTAGCCAGTTACCTGCCGAACACAGGTTTATTATGACCTTCTGATGGCTCAAGAATTCAAAAAGAATATCAATTTGTAATCAAATGTTTTTCAATTGCATGATCGAAATCAGTCAAATAACTGTGATAGACCTAAGAGGAGAATGTCATTAAAATGAATAATTAAAATCAGGCCCCCCGTGTCTATATCTCATTGACCCCTGGAACTGCGACATTAAAATAGGCCTGTGAATTCCTAATCGCAAACGTATTGTTATTTAACCCAAAAAAATTCTTATAAAAATAGAACAAAACTGTAAAAGAAATCTTATGGATCCACATTCCTAGTCATTAATTTATGCAGGTATTCCTAGACTGGGTTCATCATCATTTACTCGCACACACAATGGCCCTGAAATGCACATCCACACATTACTCACACAAACAAAACACAGGCGCCGAGAAGGACCATCGAGTTACAAGTGGATCTGATTTTCTGGATGTGAGATGAAGAGTGAATTATACAGTGTGTGACTCCCCCTTTGTCGTTCCCTCCCTCGCTTGCTCCCATCTTGCCCTATTTGGCCCGCAGAGTGCAAATGAGTCACATCTGAGAAAATGTCACTCTCTTTCATCAGACACAGCCAGTGAAGCTGCTAGCCAGCACATGAGAGGAAAACACACATGAGTGCACATAAACACACACATACACACACACACACACACACACACATACACATACACATTTACCCATGGCATTGCTTATCTTCTCAGGCATGACATTGAGGCAGCACTTCATATAAAATCTTTCCACTTCGATAAAAGCGAGACGCTCGTCGAAATCAGTTCAATCTGGCAACCCAAGCGAGTGAGAGGGGTATGCATGGGCAGGGAGGGTAGACAGGCTGGGACACTTTCAGCATCAGCGGTCTCTCCTATTCAAAACACTCAAGCTGCCGAGCCTTATTACAGGACTGTGAGTCAAGCCACTCCTGAGTCAACAAGACATTTCTAAGCGACTCTCTATGCATTTGCTAATATGCCATAATAGACCTGATAGCCGGAAACACGAAATTACCAAGAGATGTCACTACACATTTGCAAGAAGACGTTCATAAGGCATGTTTATTAGTATTTATCAATATGAGAGAAACTGGCAGTAGGCAGCTCTTAATAAAAGCATGGTCACACACCTGGGGGGGTTGATGCCACCTACAGTTAAAGTGCAGGTACCAAGGGCTACGGATTTATCTTCGTCCTCTCCCTAATCACTGCAGGTTTTTCCTTAGTGCACAGTATTTCGAGCATTAATCGACACCGTGAGACACACTGGTGCAAGAAAACATTCAGAAGTCATGTTTATTCGTATTGATCAATATGGTAAAAGTATGATTACAAACATATGCAGGGCCTCAGGGCCTGGGGGGGCGGAAGTTAATGCCACCTAAAGTTAAAGTGCAGTCTCCAAGCGTGCTGACCCAGTACCAAGGGCTACGGATTTGTCTTTGTCCTTTCTCTAATCACTACATGTTTTTCTCTTATGCACAGCATATAGAGCAGTAAGCGACACCGTGAGACCCATATTTTACACACTGGTGCAAGAAAACATTCTGCTTAAAGGACTGATTAGTTTTCCACTCTTTCCCAAATAAAGCAGTTGTTCAGTCAATGCTCTTTTGGAATCCAAAATCTGCTTCTTTAGATTTGGACCTTTGAAGCTAATGTGGCTACATAATAAAGCTTGTCCTCAGCTAATTAGTATCTTCCAAACGGTGTGCTAAATTCACTCACTTGCCTAATGTCAAGCAGTTATGGAATCTAAAGTAGACTCCTTCTGTGGTTTCTGACTGTGTATGACTGTTCTCAATAAAAGTTCATGTTTCATAGGTTAAAACCCTAGAAGCGGATATTTTGAAGCCCAATAGGTGTTGTGATGTGCATGTAAGCATTAGCTCTACCTGTAGTCAGGAGGTATTTCAGGCCTTACACAATAACACACTCTCGCCCAAGTGACCCAGTTGGAGTCGATCAAGCGGAATTTGTGGTCTATGGATTGCTACTTTTGATGTACAGCCACCGTGAGGTCCTCTCTGATGTCGTTAATGGTTTTCCTGCTGTGCTATCCTGTGATGCCAAGGAGCTTCAGAGAGCCTTGCAGAAAGGCCTCTGCAGCTCACCTTAATGGGCACACACTGTGCATGTCACCATTGGTTATTAGTATTTGACTACCAGATTCTCATACTTGGCCTTCTTCTTCTCATACACTTCCTCTGTCTTGTCTCACCTTGTTTCTGGCATCAGGACGGTGCCTGAGTGCAGTTTCTACAATTGCTGTTTAACTCCGCTCTGCATTTCTGGCACATGCAATCTCTTCAGCATTTTTGCACACACAACACTCCGCTGCTAGGATACAGTATCTGTCAAAATACTGTCTTCATTCAGACTGGAGCTATTATTAATTGCACTCGTTGTTGCCTTGTCTTGTCTAATTGTTTTGTTGCGCTTGTGTTTTCTTGCTTACTCTTTTGTCCTGTCTGCACTTCTGGTCTTGGGGTTTTCTGTTCTGTTCTCATCTGCTCTCCATGGTCCTGGAGGCAAGCTGGTTCGTTTCACTGTGTACTGTGTGCATATGTTCAAAATGACAATAAAACCTACTTGACTTCACTTGACTTAAAAGAGTCTGGAATCTCAAGCTGCTTCCCAGGGTAGACGTTAATCTACACCTTCAGTCCTATGGAGTAACGAGCTACCACCCACACAACCTTCTTGGCTGTGGTTGTTGAAAACCGTCTGCCCTGCTGAGAGGCACTGCTTGCTTTGAGCAGTTCCATTGATGTGATCTGCTGTAGCATTCAGTACCTGGTCTAAGTGATGTGTAAATGTCTTAATCCCTTAAAGCTGAATACTAACCACACTGCAAAATCTGCCGATCTAACCAAGATCATACTATATTGCTATTTTTATACTATATTGTTATCCTTATACTTACACTGTGTGTAAACATAATTACATGTTACATGTGGAAACCGTGGGCCTTGATCCTCGCCGTTTAGTTTTTTTCTGTGTACCCATATATAGAAAAAAATGACAAGTTCACTTTGACTTGATTTTGACTTTGACTTTGACTTGCAATCTTATTTCAAGCCTAAAACTATTCTTGATCTTGAATAATATACTACATAAGAGCAGATTGCTATATTATATTAAGATAAATAAAAAAATCTTAATAATTGTACAAAGTCAGCTCTTATATAGAATATTACTCTCAAAACAAGGTCAAGAAGACTTTTAGGCTGGAAATACGATTGCAAATCTTGGTTAGATCAGGAGTTTTTGCAGTGCATCTAGGTGCTAAAAAGAGGTGACCTCCCAAAACAACCTGAAAGTTTGCTCTTTTAACATCCTATATAACCAAGTAAAACAAGCTATCTAGCCAGTTAGCTAAGGTTCATTCTTCAAAACTAACGTTTCAGGAATGCCGAGAGGATTTTGTTCGAGAAAATGGGCTTCAAAACTGAAAAAAAAAAAGAAAATGAATTGCTCTGGGTATACAGTTCCTGCTAATGTCAGGTCAATTTATTCCCTAATCACATGCTAATATATACTAATGATATACTAAAGAAAAAAGGAAAAAGTAAACAACATTTAAAACACCCAGAAATTCCACTACCAATCCAAAAGCAACAAAGACAAATAAGGTCTTTAAGTTACCACACAAGTTTGTTACCACATATATTTCACCAAAATTTCTCATGCTTGTCACCAGACATCCATGTTAAGACATCACTACAGTCCTCATTAGACCAAGTCCTGTACAGTAAGCAAGTCCAACCTTTCACCAGAGCAATAAGTGGGAAGCAGTGGGAAAGGAACTGTGCACAGATTGAATGTGGAGCTTCATGCAAAGTGGTCTGTCTTTCTGAGAGATCTCTTGGAGATTTGCTCGGCCCCATCTTGTCCACACATCCTGCTAACACATGCCCTCCGTCCTACTCTAAGTGCACTTCCTCTATGCTTCCTCCTGGACCAGCTGTCATATTTCTGTGCTCTGTGCTTTATCAAGTTCTTAGAATGCTCCCATGCATGTCTGCATCATGTGCCTTCTGCTTCCTCCCAGTTTTCATTTCTTAGCTATCCATGAAGACTATGATGTAATATGAGTCTCCGTTCGGCAGGAGTTTTCTTGCGTGAGTAAACATGACCCTTTCAGTCAGACCGTCTCACAAGGCAGAACTTGTAGCACGAATCATAACTGGAAGCACAACAATTGGTGAACTTTTATCCTAACGCATGTGGAAATTCTCCCAGTTTTTGTTGATGCTCAAGGTGTCAGACATCATGCTGAGTTTTGTTTGGTGTTCCTATGTCACGTAATAGCAAAGATATTGTAATAATTGTAATCGGTACTGAAGATAAAAAAAAGGCATGCAAATGCCCATCAAGAAACAAAAATGGCGGAATATTTTAGGCCTTAGAAACAAACTGAAAAAACCTAAGAGTCTCTAAATCCAGGAGAACTTTCAGGATAATCTCCACCCACAAGTAGGTGGGGAAAACCCAGAGAGGGAGGGGGTCCGGAGAGCGGCCGAGCAGAGGCGTGCCGAGAGTAAGAGCAGCAAGCAATCAGCTAGTAGGAGAACAAACACTTGTTTAAGACTGGTTTTCTATTCTAGGGGTTAAATAGCATCCAACAACTTTCACTAGAACCTTGTAGACCAGATGGGGCTTCAAGGCATCGGACAGAATCCCCAGCCTTGTGAGGGGTCTTACATATATGATGTACTCTGGCACCCTCAAGACTGAACCTTTCTGCATGAAGATATCGATGTTTTTCAGGCATCGGGCGATGATGTCAAAAATGATTTGCCTTCAACATGGATCACTGGGTTTTTTCTTTACCTTTCATTTCTCTCAGCTCTGGTGCACTTCAGTTCCTAAAGCGTTTGGTAATTACTTGAAGGCGTAAATCAGGTGGAGGTTAGAAGAGAGAAAACACAACATGCTGTGGACTGGAAATTACAGCCACTGGAATAAATTGTAAATCATGAATTCAGTGCCAGGCACTATGGTTAATCTGATATTAAGTTCATCTGATATTATATCTATTTGCAACTGTCTATCTATTGTTAATGAAGACATCCTGAGGCTCCTAAGCCCTTTCAACTACAATGTCACGTTGAGATGCTCGTTAGGACCCTGCTGTGTGGAGTCTTCTTTTTGATTGACAACAGCCACGATCTCTGCAGTTGCAAAAAAAACGTTAGAAGCTCATGGATGATGCACTAATAAGAATGTGATCAGGCGGGGGAACATAAACCTCTAACCTGAGACACTGCAGCTGCCACAGCAGAAACTGCCATAGAAACTGATAGAGGAACAAAAAGAAAGGGGCAGCAGAAGGCACGTTTGCAAGTGACAAATGAGATCGATTTGCTTTGTTAGATTTTTTTTTTTAAAAGGAAAGAGCCAAGATCGATGAGAATGCGCAAATGTGTCTTTGCGAACTGCAATGATGCAGAAATAAATTCAGTCTCCAGGGGGTTTCAGCATGGTGGTCCGGAAGAGAAGTACAATAATGACCACATCTGGTGGAGGAACACGCCGGTCATTAAAATTCTGCTCTAATGCTCTAATGTCAGGATCCTCAGCTAAACCAATGAGAATGAATACTGAGAGAGAATAGTGCTGGTGGCAAACCGGTATACAGTAGCATATTATAGCAATGCAACAAAATAGTCTTACACATTACAGTGTACATTTTAAATTAATAGTAACATTACACATTTAGAGGGAAATAAATCTTAATAATAAGTTGCCACAACATATTCCTTCTCCTGTAAATCTGTGATTGAACATTCAAGGTTTTGTTATAATAGCAACTGGTTGTCTACTGGTCAGCCATAAAGAAAAATCTAACCAGTTTGATATTCTGTGGATAAATATTATGACGGCTTGATTAGCTTAAGAGGCACGGTCAAGTAATTTTAATTCCCTTCAATCTGTTTCCAGTGTGGCAGGGTGTATTATCTTGCTGAAGCAGGAGACTGCCACAGTTACTGTTGCAATGACACTTTATCTGAAGCAATGTTTAGAGAGGTGCTACATGTTAAAATAACATTTGCCTGAATGCAGGACCAAACCCAGATAGCACACATCTGTTGAAATGACAATGATTCCATATCAGGAAAAGAGGATCTTCAATGATGATCCAGCACAGATCTCGTTTGTTGAGAAGGCCATCCATTCAAAATTGACAAATCAAACATTTGTGGATGGATTCAAGAAGGATTTAACATTGTTTCAATGCATGTTTGGCAACGGTTGGATATTTTCAGTAATATCAATGTTGTATTAGGATCTTATTTTCAGTGTTGAAACAGTCACCTTATATCTATATTGGATTAAGGATTTTTTACCATTGAATGTTCAATATTGAAAATCTGACCAAAGTTGATAATTCAAACATTGATCATTCAAAATTGAACATAAATCAAAGTATTTAACCACAATTCAATGCTTGAATCAACAACATGGTGTTCTCTGGGAAGGATTCCTAGCACTGCCCTGAGCATCTTCCAAAACTGGCTTGCCTTCTTCCCATAGTGCAGCCTAGTGCCATCTCCTCTCCACTGATGAATTGATGGATACGCACTGGGCTGTCTGTAAAAGATGTGATTCCTCAGACTAGACAACCTCCTTCCATTCTCGCCTCCCTGTTTCAGTTCTGATGCTCACGTGCCCGTTGAAGGCACTTTCAGAGGTGGGCAGGGGTTAGTATGGGCACATGTGGCCTGAGTAGAACTGTGTGTTTTGACACTTTTTCCAAAATTTGTGTCGCAGTAGCTTTTCTGATGGACCGGACTGGACCAGGCGATTGAACCTCTCTTTCCCACGTGAATCAATGAGCCTTGGATGCCCGTGACCTTGTCACTGGTTCACTAGTTGTAAATTGTGTTACCTGCAGTGACGGAATGCATGACTTTGTGAATATGAGCAGGGCAACACGTCCGTGGGAAGCACCATAAACTCAGCAAACAATCTGTCAAAGCATCTAATCCTGCCAAGACGAAACTGATGGATAAAGATCCCCGTGCTGAAGCAGAGAGAAGCCAGAGTCGATATTTATTCAGAAGCAGCTCTGGTAGTGTTACGTTTTACTCCTAAATATTTATTTCATGACCAGTCTTTTTTAATTGCTTCTCTTGGCCATCGTCAACCATTCGCCATTTTAATCAAGTACAACTGGCTGCCTGTTTCAAAGGCAGGGATAGAGACATCGCTTTAAAATTATATTTGCTGACTGTTTCCTTCTAACTAAATTACTGAGAGTGTCTATTGGTCTTGTACAGCGACACTGAATTACAACCAATCCCACTGTGTAAAGACTGTATTAAAGCCCCTCATTGAAAGACTATAAGACTGGGCCACCATGAACCTGATTAAAACAACATAAATGTGATTTCCATGACTAATTTACAAGGAAATAATCTACAAGATCAAGTGGGGTGCATCTCAATGAATATCGTCTAATTGTAAAAAATCACAGATTCCCCACATTGCTGTGGGAACAGGAGAATATGACCAAATGTACTAATCTACCAAAACTGTGTCCTGCTCATTCCTAGCCAAATACCCCATGTGTCTTAAAGATGCATAAATAAATAAACAAGTCAATAAATAAATGCGATTTGCATGAAGAAACGTCAGAGCTGACACACGCGAGCAAGCCGTGAATACGGGGTGGGGCGGGTTTATCTGTGGCGTGAAAATCACAGGTATCCGCATGATGTCCCGTCTTCGCTACTGCCGTGCGAATCCTGTTTGGTACACCTGGCTGGGCTTTATACAATAGTGGTGAATTGTTATTCAGAGGCTTTTTAAGGGCTTTCCTCTAGAGCAGATGAAACGGAGTCTGAAGTCTTAAGAGCCCTCAGAGCCAGGACAGGCTTTCAGTGTGTCCATTTGAGACACGGCAGAGAAAGGAGCTTTCGCTGAGTATTTAGAATCTCAGCGAGACATGTAACCAACCTAGGGGTCCTTCTTAAGGACATTATGTCGGCACAGAATAAGAGCTGATACTCAGAAGGAAATGAAATAGACGGGAAAAGAATAAGAGAGAGAGATAGAGAGAGAGAGAGAGAGAGAGAGAGAGAGAGAGAGAGAGAGAGAGAGAGAGACAGAGAGAGAAAGAGAGAGAGAGA
>JBBMFX010000017.1:3799310-3809351 GCA_037832545.1 Rhabdalestes septentrionalis
CACGTGCATACATAGACCCTGTCCACACACTGACCCCTTTCACGCACTGATCCCGTTCACACACCGATCCCGTTCACACACCTATCCTGTTCACACACTGACCCCGTTCACACACTGACCCCGTTCACACACCGATCCCGTTGACACACAGATCCCTTTCACACACAGATCCCGTTCACACACAGATCCCGTTCACACACCTATCCCGTTCACACACCTATCCCGTTCACACACTGACCCCGTTCACACACCGATCCCGTTCACACACCGATCTCGTTCACACACCGATCTCGTTCACACACCTTTTACTGTTCACACACCTTTTACTGTTCACACACCTTTTACCGTTCACACACCTTTTACCGTTCACACACCAATCCCGGTCACACACTGACCCCGTTCACACACCGATGAAGAGTAAAACCCCCCAAAGTGACAGTTCTGAGTCTGTGGCTTCTGATTTTTCATGAAACCTATTAATTGTCAGTGCAAACTTCAGATATCCTCCTTTTATTTGCTTTTTTTTCATTGCTCTATATAATTTTTCACACATTTTAGTGCTAAATTATTAAGAAAAACATAATTTACTAATTTTCTAATATAAATACTAAGCCTGCTATATTTCCATCTAAAATATAACTGCATACATTTTTTAGCACTTTAAAAGAACATAAATCATTGCATTTTGGGATGATAAAATACCACTGTAGTCAGAGGCGGGAGGTTTGAAAGTAGCCAGTCCGAGAGCGTTATTCATTTCTCCTTACTGCTGATTGGCTGCTGCACTGTGATGCATCTCTGATAGAGGCAGTCCAGAATTCCAACATCAGAACCATTTTTCTGTCCTCGTGTTTTTCATTTTGTTCTTCTTAAAGCCCTGTATTTTTATTACTGTAAATTCAATGAATGCCATTCATGTCATTTACAGACTGTACTGAAATTCATGCATGCATGTTTTCTTTGGGAGGTGCTGTTTTCTATGGTGAAAGCAGGCAATAACAGAAATACATGCAATTTTGAGTAATAAAAATACAGGGCTCCAAACAAAAAACACGAGAGCACTTGTGATGATGCACTGGCGAAATTCTGGACTGAAGATGCAATAGGACGCTGCCCTTTGACACATCCCAGCTGCAGTCCAGAATTTACCCTGTGCAGCATCTCAAGAGTTCTCTTTTTTATGTTCTTCTGAAAGCCCTATAATTTTGTCACTTTCAAACCTCCTGCCTCCTGAGTACATCAGCATTTCACCATCCCAAGATATGTTTTCTTTGTCTTCTCTGGAGAGGAGCAAAAAGTGTATAAATCATTTTAATTTAGAAATGTAGATTATTACATTAAAATGTATGTCACAAATATAGTAAATGTTATTTTTCTTATATAATTTAACACTAAAAAGCATGAAAAATTACATATTGCTAGGCACGCCCCTTCATCCTAGTCCTGGGTTGTTTATGTCTGGGCTTATTCTTTTCAAGTGTGTATGACTGCATTGGTAACCGCTGTGCCCAAACATAAATGTGAAGAATATTTCAATTTATGTACACTGAAAAAGAAAGAAAATGAAAAAAAGAAAAAATGCCATCATATCTATTATTTTTGTATCCAAGGACTGAAGTCCATTTTTTGTTAACTACCAAAATGTACATGTTTTCATTAATCCAGGGAGGAAATGTGAGTTGTCCATGTTATGTGCACTTTAAGAGAATCCTTTCCGTTTGTTGCTCTTGTCCTCCATGTATTAAATATAGGACCCCGACTACAACGAAAATCGGTTTAGGCAACAGGGTCCTGATCAGAGGACGAAGCTGAGAGAAAATGGCAGATCATGGATCAAAATGGCTGCCTCAGAGTACAACTCTCCCGCCTGGACTGTCTTCTGGCTCTGTGGAAAGCAAAAGTCATTCGCCTCCCCTCAGCCGAGCTGACATCACATAACGGAACGGAACGCACTATCAAATAATTCATCTTGAATCTCGAGAGCAATCAGTTAGTTAGAGAGGGAGAGCACTTGATACATGGCAGATTGTATCATATGGAGATATGAGAGCCCTCACTATATTACAGACATTCTGAAATGATAAAATCATCCACCGTTCAGCTCGTAACCCTCTCAGACTAATAAGAGGAGAAACTGACCGTCCTCCTCAAGCTGCTTCCTGCAATCAGTCCAGGAAAACTCCGCCCACCTGGAGAGAGGACCTTTGCTGTAGGCCTCTCTCACCCCCTGAGAATCCCTCTACACTGGCTTTCATCTCTGCTGGATTGTTTTGAATTACGCCTCTCAAAATCACACACACACACACACACACACACACACACACACACACACACACACACTCAAACAGGCTTCTCATCACACAATCAGTGCCTACTGGAGAGAGAATGGTGCTGGGGCTTTGGGTGCCATTTCTTCCGGCGCTTTAGGCTTTTTCCATGCTTTTTCACTGTCCTCAGTTTCCCTTCTCCTTACTCATGAATGACAAACATCTAAAGCCATGTCTGAACAGCTAAAACCCCCAAACAGATTCTGTTTTGCTCTTTACAGGAAATGGATGGTAATCTGATAATCCTGGGATGGCAGCAGGGGTTAAACAGGATTGAGCAGGATACTGCACAGAGCATCGTCTAAGCAAGGGATTAATGGGATATTAATGATGCATTCTAAAACAAAGCAGAGTCGCAGGGAAACTGTCTGCTAAATGTGCTTTTCAAGCCGTTGCCTTTAACAGTAGCTCTTAGACGACGCACATTTTTGCTCTATTAATATTTATTGCTGAGTTGAGTACATGAAGTGAAGATTGTCTAGGATGAGGACCACTTTGAAAACCACTGATCTTTTGTAACTGAAAATGTACCAGTACAAAGTGGTTATGCACAGTCTTAAGGTTAACGACAGTTATAGCAAATTCTACTGAAATTTAGCACCCACCCCATCATTGTTCAAAGCTCAGTAAGTACAAACGTCTGACATGTAAAATGACTACTGGTCAAAAAGTACTGCCAGGTGCATCCGTGGGATATCCTCAAACATCTTGAATGGTTTTTGGACAGTTGGTGGCCAGAAATTTAGCCTTGCAATCAGAAGGTCATGGGTTTGAATCCCAGAACTGTCATCATATCTTTTTTTTTTTTCTTCCTGGCATCACAAAAATGTTCATTCAAAAATGTATCCAAGGTTCGATGTATGTACATGATGGGCTGAAAACTGAACTACCAAAATGTACATGTTTTCATTAAACCAGAGAGAATCCTTTCCTTTTGTTGCTCTTGTCCTCCATGTATTAAGAGAATCCTTTCCTTTTGTTGCTCTTGTCCTCCATGTATTAAATATAGGACCCCGACTACAACGAAAATTGGTTTAGGCAACAGGGTCCTGATCAGAGGACGAAGCTTAGAGAAAATGGCAGATCATGGATCAAAATGGCTGCCTCAGAGTACATCCTCAAACATCTTGCTTGGGCCCAGCTTTTGGCCAGTTGGTGGCCAGAAATTTAGCCTTGCAATCAGAAGGTCGTGGGTTTGAATCCCAGAACTGTCTGTGACACCACTGAGGTACCCTTGAGAAAGATACTGTCCTCACACACTGCTTTCTGAGTGCTCTGGCGCTGGGTGCCCACTGTGAATGGGATAAATACAGAGAAAATAATGATTGCAACTTTTCTGACCACTAATCAGTTCTCAGTCAGGATGCTGTTAGTGCCGTCCCCTCATAAATACAAGATCTTGGGTTTGATTCCTGGTCATGAATGTGAGAGTCATTTCGGTGTGGAGTTTGTTTGCCATGTTTCTACAGGTTTCTCCGGTTTCCTCCCACAATCCAAAGACACGCACATCTTCTGCACAGGAGATGCTTAATTGCTCATAGATCTGAACATGTTTGACTGTCGATGTGACTGGAAACCTGCTGATGTCTCAGACGATGTTCCTTAGTCTTTGGTCATGTGACTGCTGGGATAGGCTCCAGCACCCGAGAGTGTGGTAACCTTTTTGGTTTGGTGTAACTGCTTTTGGCTCTGAACGTAAGATAATCAATGTAATCCCTGCAAAGCGTTCTGGTTTTTATTGATTAACATCAGTCAAATTCTTTCAGACATCGTTCTAAGCATGCTAACAAACTCTTAAGATTGGTTCAACATTTCAACCCACACTGAGCATACACACTATTTGCGATTCCTTCCTAATATTGCAGTGAGCGGATCCAGACGGTCTGTTGATGCACAAAAATTTGTGTCAGCCTTCTTTTGCCTCTTTCATTAAGGAGCTATTTTTACCTCCCGTTTGCTGCTAGCTGGATGTGGACCACTGCAGATACACACGGGACCCGGTTGAGCTTGGAAAAAACCAAAAAAAACAGCAGCTTTGCAGTTCTTGACACACTCCAACCAGCGCACCTACTGTCATACCCTGCTCAAAGGCACTTAAATGCTTTTTTTTCACCCATTCTCTCTCACATACACAATCCATTTTCCAGCCGCTTCAAGCCTTTAAAGCCCTTGTTTAACCCGGTTCCTCCCCTTCATCTGCACTTCACTCTCATCCGACTGAAGTGGATTTAGCAGGTGTAATCAATTAGCTCATTTTCTATCCATCAAATGGATTCACTTGGTCAGTCTTTTTTAAATAATATCCATATTCTGATTCCAGTATCAACTCTCTATTGAAAAAAATAGCCAATGTTCAATTTTGTGTAGTCTGTTTGCAACCAGGCTTCCAGACAAAGACACCATAAATATAGAAAGTAAATCTGACAGAACTCTCCACTTAAGATCTCTTTGAGTTTAGAGCTTCGCACACTCAGTGACCTGGAAAGAGTCCCTAATTGTTTTTGGAAATGTAAACCATGGCAAGTCTTTATAACATCCAACTGCATTAGGCTCTTCATTGGGGCTAGTTACATGCTTGGATTGGATTTAAACTGCAAGCTGTTCTTAATTTCAAGGGGCCACGGAGTTTTCACTAATCTTTTAAAGTTTTGTCTAGGCCCATGAAAAATGAATGAACACTTTGATACAGAATTGTGCCAGAGCTATTTAAAGTTTTTACCAGGCTGTGCACTAAAATATTGTTCATTATAGAAAACCCAAAGTTGCGAGACCATACTGGAATGAAATTTCCTGTGTTGCATTGTACTTCAAGTCATGTCAAGCCAATTTATTTACAAACAACAGAAGTTCTGTGTGTTCCGTATCTCTTTCCTCCAAGCCTCAAGTGAACCTCTGGTTCAGGTTTCATGGGGCACATAATGAAACATTGTTTACGCCTCCAGCTCTGCAAAAGGTCTGAGACCAAACTGACAATCTGTGTGTTTGCTTTTATCATATTTAAAGCTACAAATAAACAACAGAAATATTAACACTATGTGATCAAAACTAACATGACCATTCCTTCGTAAGACCTGTTACTTTGGCCAGATCTACTGATTGACCCATACAGAACACAGTCTTTTTCAGGCATCACACCAGGATGGTTCATTTCTGACTGTAAAAGGAAGTTCTACAAGGTAAATACTGTATTTTGCATTAAAAACAGGCATCTTTGACTGGGGCCTTCAGACATAACTTGGGAATGTTAGGTCCGTCTTCAGGGTAAATTAAAATTTTAAGCAAATATCTCCTGTTAAAAAATGACTGAATTAACTTTTTTATCCATTCCATTGAAGCGCATGTTCAGATGACTCTCAGGCAGAGCTGATCTACTCATCAGTGGCCTCGACACAAACTTATGAAGTCTATGCCAGCTTGAGTGCTCATTAGAGCAAAAGGGGGACATCAGCAAATATGAAGACACTCAAAATAAAATGATAAATTCTTCAAAAAATCCACTTTTTTACCTTGTTATCAACATATTATACAAATTATAACAAAAATACATTCAAAGGGAGAAAATACATAGTGGAAGTACTTTCACTCAGACGTCTGGGCCCCGCTGTGATTCCATATTCTTTCTGAAGCACCAGCTGTGCAGGACTTGGCATTATCTCTTCCTCAGAAGCTGTAAATAGTTAAAAGGCACAAGCTCTTACACCAAGCCAACCACAAATGGACCTTTCATGTCTCGGACTCAGCTCCCTACTTCGCTAGCCATAATGTAGTTTTCATAGTTTAGTCGGGCTCGTCACGTGTCCGTGGATTTGATGGCAATTCTGTGCATGTACTGCGGATCACTTAAGGTGACATGAAAGTGGCTTTTCCGAGTGTAAATTTAATTGGAGAACAAAAGGCGACGTGACTTGCTGTCCTGAGGGCTGTATTTTTATCCACAGCTCATATCTTCGAAATGGAATAAATTACTGCTAATCAAAATGAAATTCCAGCCATATAATTAGCAGGCCACGTTTCTTCAATAAACCCACTGAAAAGAGCAGCTAGGCTTTCAGCCTCTTGAGCTTTGCCCCTCAGCACTAGCTATTTCCCTCACCAAAAAACTGAAAGAGGATGGCTGAGCCTTAAATCCGCTGTTTGCTTTCAGCTTTCAAATGTGTTGATATAATTTTCAGGTTTCTACACGTTTGTTTGTTTGGGGGTTGTTTGGTATTGACCAGTTTTGTTTTCATTGCAGTAAGATGATTCCCCGTTCTGTGACGCTCTGGGGCAGGTGGCCACCGTCCTTTTCACACTGAAGTTGGGTAAAAATGTCTCTTGCCATTTCAGGACTGCAACAGGCGAGAAACAACATACCTTATCAGATCCATTTCAGCCAATTATCCCAGAGGCCACTTGTGTTGGCTTGATGTTTAGCGCACTATCAACAAAAGAGCATCGAGTGAAGCCGCGACTGCCTACGGTGTGCAAGAATTTAATCTAGCCACCAAACGCAGTGATACTGGAAAATAACTCTCAACAAGGCATTGTGTGGGAAGGAATCATACTGGTAGAATTAAGAGAGAAATGCGATACATGTCAACAGGACTGGAAACTCATACTAATGAAACTCATTCACTTAGACAACACATACTTTCAAAGGATTACAACACCGTGGGCAAACTGCGTGTTAAAGAAAATGAAAGGTAAAGAGTAGTAAAAACATTTTTTAATTGTAGGTGAAACCAGACTCAATAGGATTTTAGACAAGGGATAGAATAAGAATAGGACAGGGTCCAGTTGTGACATGTCAAACAAGGGGTGGGAGGGGTGTTTAATTTGTTGACCGGGGGAGTTCCGATTTGTCAACTGGGATGGGATGTTGTCGCATCTCTATGAAAGGTCAGTGATGACTGAAATGTCAGATGATTATATATAGAGCCATTGCTTTTTATTTTCTGGGGCTACTCAGAATATGTTTGGGGTTGTAGTCCTACATGCCCATGTCTCATCAGTGATCAGTTTAGTTTAGTTTAGTTTTAATGTAAGACCTCGTCCACATGAGCGTTTGAATCTTGGATAAATGAACACGCTCTTAACGCCATAGGAGTTTTTGTAGGGTTTTGTATCTGCATTGGATTGTAGTTTAAATAGTGTTAATCTAGTCTCAGCCGTTGGCTAAACGTCTGATGCATTTGGTACACTTAACTGGAAACACTTCAGGAATGTGGAAAGTCGTCATCTGATTGGTTGAATTTGATCGCATTTCCAGGGGACGCGTTTATTTTAGGTCCCCCAGAAAACAAAGCACAGATGTGTGATTGCGGACGAAAAATTGTCGCTTTACATGAGTGACAATGACCATTTATCAAGATCAAGTCCAGGAGTTTTGTTTGAGGCACTTAATGGAGACAAAAAGAGATATTTTAGCCTGTTTGCTGACGGTATGTGGGGAGTGTATTATTTTCCGAGCCTGGCCGACCCTTTGACTTGTTGCACGCCGGTCTGTTGTTGAGGGGACATTTCCACGCCCTGAAACGTGATGCTGAACGAAACGAACTGTGATTGGTTGTTTGACATGTCGGTCAAACGGCCTTATGGGCGGGCCTTGGCCAAAGAAAGCTGCTATGAATACCAGACCTTCAGCCGTCAGATAGAATTTCTGGCTACGTGAGACTAGTGTTCATCTGACACTGTTTAACTCCAGCCTGCAGCCCAATGTGTAGTGTACTGTATTCACCTGTGGGGGCAGTAATTATTCTCTCCAGATTGTCTACGTGTTGGGATTTGTAGTTTTCCATTTTCCTTCAAATCTTGATTTGTCGCAGTTCCCAAAACAACTGAATCATGGGACATATTCAGTCCTCCAGAATGTCTACCGATCGCCATGTAAATGCAGTAACAGCATTTCCTTCACGTCCGTCAGGATTTTGGCGTGCAAAACGTTAAATGCAGCGTTTTTTTTTACGCTACGTGAATGCGCAGCTGACCGAGTGCTGGGGCTGAACGCCTGTGTGGACGCTTCGATTTGCTCCCATGAACAGAAAAACGGTTGGCGCACAGTCCGCGCTCACCTGGCACTACACGAACGCACGAAACACGCCAGATCCAGACGTCTGTGTGGACGAGGCCTTAGTCATCTCCATTATGTTATCCGTGTATTCTCATGTCGATCAGAGGAGGATGGGTTCCCCTTTTGAGTCTTGGTTCCTCGGGAGGTTTCTTCCTCCAGCTTTAGGGAGTTTTTCTTTGCGTCTGCTGCCTTTAGCTCGCTCTGGTTAACTCTTGCTCACCAGGGGCCCAGACTTCTGAGAAGCTGCTTTATGACAACATCAGTTGTAATATGCACTATATAAATAAAACTGACTGCCTGTAAGCAAAAGCTAACCAAAGCAATTTTACTCAGATGAATATATCTGAGATAGCTCCAAAAACTTGCCATGACCTCATACCAGCATATTAGCTTCAGTGGTGGTGTGAAAAAATATGTCTACATCCAATTAGCTACATTTTATTTATTTGTTCTTTTTTTTACATTTTACCATTGACTGCCAGTCAATTAGATTGGCAATACAAAATATCAAAAACAAAACAATACTTGACAATTTGTGAGCTGCTTTTCATTGTTTTTTGTTGTAGCAATAGTATCATAGATGCTACGATGGCTATACGTGTTGAAAATGTAAAACAAGAAGCTGTACTATAGGAGGATGATAAAGTATTCAAGACTGGTGGGAAAAAAACATCAATAACATTCTAAATTCAGAAGACATGACTCTCATAGCAGAAAATCAAGAAAGATCTAAAGGCCCTTAAAACTTAAAGATCAAGCTGAGAAGGTGGAAATATGAAGAAAGCAAAGGTAAGTACAGTTTCTAACTTTACCACTGATGGTGAGGGGAGCAGAAGTGGTGGACAGCCATAATCTACTAGGGGCAATTAATAACAACAAAGGATCCAGACGTCAAGAAATGACACAGATCAGTGCCCAGCAGGAGTGAAGGAGAATGAAGGAGCTTGGAAAGATCTTCAGCTGTAATCATGGGTCTTTGCCAGCAAAGAACAGTCCAAGCTAGCTATGATCTCTTCTGTGATATATTATGATACATTATGAGAAGAACCAATTAACTGGAAGAGACAGATATGCTCAGAAAAGAGGAAGAGATCGGCCAGCAACAAGATGGATGAATATGATATGAGGAATCATGAATAAGCCATTAAGAAGTCTGAATACTTGAACAGAGGACAAGATATTCTTGAGAAACACTGTCCATATGGTGACTAGGGTTTGGAACTGGCTTGATGGCGCTTTATATAAAATTTATACAGATTTACAACATTAGAGTGCCCCACTCCATCCACAAGGCTGGAATTTCATTTCAGGAGGTTAAATAGCAAGAAGTTTGGCTCCATGTTCCAGCAGACACATGATTAAAGGATGGCTACCAATCACTCTATACTTTATTAAAACATCTTTAGATATCTAGTGAGTTTTTGACTGGACAAGCTTCTAACATCAAAGCACCATTAATATATCTAACATCAAAGCATAATTAATGCCATTAATATTTGTGTGTTTAAGTTTTTGATTGATTGATAGGGGACCATGCAATGATCAATAAAAAAAATTCAATTAGTGAGAGCCCTCTGTAATATAATGGGGAAGAGAAAGAGAGAGAGAGAGAGAGAGAGAGAGAGAGAGAGAGAGAGAGAGAGAGAGAGAGAGAGAGAGAGAGAG
>JBBMFX010000017.1:3810378-3830947 GCA_037832545.1 Rhabdalestes septentrionalis
GAGAGAGAGAGAGAGAGAGAGAGAGAGAGAGAGAGAGAGAGAGAGAGAGAGAGAGAGAGAGAGAGAGAGAGAATGCTTAAATCACCTTGAGAGAGAGTTAGAGAATGATGGCTTGGTAAGAGCCAATTTGGTTTTTGAGTGTCTCCAAACACTGGATTAACAGCAACCACGCAATCACACCTCCCTTATTCTCGCAGAAATGCAATCTAGTTATTATTGTTGCTCCTGCAGTTACCGTGTGCTAAAATAAATCACATTTAAACGCAACTTGTGATTTTCTGTCCCATCTTTAACTAGGAGTCGATCTCCAGGACATCAGTTCAAGACTGAAGATCTTTTTGTTGCGTAGTGTCTCTAATTCCCAGTGCAATATTGAACTGATTAGCCCATTTACCTGCTAGGTGAGTGAGCAATTCAACCCCAGAGCAGCTACACTACATGGTAGAGCGAAATATATATATATTTTTTCCCAATATACAGTTTTTTCCAAGAAACTCAGGTGCCTGAGTGTTCAGCAATAGTCCCTTGTAGTAATAAACAGAGAGGATAAACAGTAATGCAATGACAGTCATTCTGTGCTATTCGAATATATGGCACACTTGCTCACCTCCACATTAATAATGCATGCTTTAATTGACACTGGGCACTTATCGATAATTACATTGATTCCCTCCAATCTGGGTCCCAAATGTGAAATTAGTCTTGATTAAATATTCATCCCAGAAAGTGCAGGACAACAGATAGGCAGAAAATTAAGGTCAAACAGAGGAGCACTGCTTTATTACACAAACAATCTCTCTCTCTCTCTTTCTCTCTCTCTCTCTCTCTCTCTTTCTCTCTCTCTCTCCCTCTCCCTCTCCCTCTCCCTCCCTGCCCCCTTGTTTTGACCCCCCCTTCTCTCCCCGTCCTCTCTCTCCCATTTCTATTTCCTCTCACTCTCTCTTGCTCTATCTCTCTTTCTCACCATTTCTGCACACTTGCTCTCTCTCCTCCACCAACACCCACGCATGTTTTCCCTTTCTCCATCTCACTCTTGTTGTCTCCCTCCTCTCTCTCTCTTCCCCTCTCTTTCTCTCTCTTATCTGACTCGCTTTCTTTCCTCCCTTTCTCTCTCCTCTGACTAGCTTTTTATCTCTCTCCCAAAGATTGCACTGCTCTCTTATTCTGCCTGTGTGTGTGTGTGTGTGTGTGTATGTATGTGCTAGTTTGCAGAAATGAAAGTGAGGAAGAGTGATGGAATGTGTGTGTGTGTGTGTGTGTGTGTCTACACTGTGTGGCCAGTGTAAAAGCTGTAAATTGGAGTGACTCTAAAATAGCAGAGTGGGAGGCATCCAGGCCCAGTCGGAATTCTCCAGGGACCGAAGTACACTGCGAACAAACAGAGGCTCAACAAACACGATGCTGCTGATTTACAACTACACGTCACGACGCTGTGCACACTTGTGCCAACGCTACATATTTTATGTTAAAACCAGCAAGACAGTTGCAGTGCAGGATGGCAGAATCCTGTAGCACTTTGCTTTGCCATGACACGCAGCTGAATTGCTTCCCTCAGCCAAGCGGCTCGTTTTACAGAAACACAGTGGCGCGTTCCACTCACAACGCGCAATTCATTTCCAGCACACTGTAGCTTTTCATTAGCATCGGAATCTGCCTCAGGTTCGCGGGGATGACAGTGCAATCAGGTGCTGGGGTTGACTCATGAGGAGTCAGTCTGCTGTCTTCACTCTCTGCTGCTAATGTTATGGGCTGTAGACAGAGTTGTCAGTGTAATAATACACAATGACCCGTTACCTGCTTTCTATTAGAGATGCCTGATGCAAATCTTTTTCTTCTGAAGACAATCAGCGAGTTCCTGCTTTATTAATGTGGATCGTACAGCTGGTACTTCGGCCTGGTTTTTGCCCGAAGCTGACTGTGAGGCTGAACGCCAGGAGCGGCTAGAAAGACAACAGCAGCTGCGCTCAAACCCATCCGAAAACCAGAGAAACGGCCAAGGTTTCTGTTTTCTGTCGGCCACTAATTGAATCCCCCTTAGCACAGTCAGATTTGTCTCATACATGTCTTACAGCTGGAGATACATTTGTATGAGTAGAATGAGTCTTTTCATTTGTATTGGGAACCTGTTCATCCTTAGAACTTAAACATGTAATAAAATCTCATTTCAACAAATATAAATGGTGTAAAACCATCTAAAAACAGTTTTTCTTCTTTTACACACCTGCCATTTACTGCTCTTTCATCTTAAATCTATCGAAATGACCTTTTTCTCTGAAGAATTAAGGAAAAGGGTTCAGTAATTGTATTACTTTATAGTGTTTTTAAGTCTCGTGATGGGAAATGTGGATTTTTTGACTAGATTTTTTGACAGTCAGGTTTGTTGTTGTGACGTGCAGTTTTCATTATAGGCTATGGAATTAACGTCAGATATTTTGCTGATGGCACTGATCCAGTACAACGACAGTGAATCAATATAAGCAGAAAACAGTGGATCAGTTCACCAGGGGGGTTTGGGGCTTGGGGGGTGAATCCAATCTGATCCTGTTACAAATCAAGTATGAAGTAAAACTCAAATACACACACAAATACACACACACACTGTGTTATGTCATGTTATGTTGTTGGCTGTGGGCTATGTTTGAGCAGTTTGAGCATGATTGTCTACTTCTAGATGCTCATCTTAAGTGAAGTTAATTAAAATCTCAGAGTCTGGTAGCTTTTAAAAAATAAGCATCGATTTGGTATCAGTATCAACGTTTCTTAATCAGTATTGGTAATGGAAACATGCTATAGTGTCATTTTTAGTCTCTTTATCTTTTCTGCTGCCTATTTTAGATGTTTGTGTGTTTTTATGTACCAAAAACCTCTTCATCACTCAGAAGTGAACTGTACTTCAGAGACTGACAAATGCAAATAATCCATATTCTGTTCGGTTGCCTTGTAATGTGTTTCATTCAGTAAGGTTCATAAACACGTATTTCAGCTTTACTGTGAATGGGCGGAGCTAAACTACTCTAGACAGATGCTTCTATGACATCACAACAACGGTCAGTTCAAACCATTAACTGGCTCTATTAGCTTGGGAGTGAATAGTTCAATTTGGCACCTTACAAAGAATATCAAACCCATTTGTATCTAAAAAAATAGGTTCCCCTTCATAGCGGCCCTTTAATACATTGTACAAATATTCATTTGGTATTTTTCAACTTTGAATCATAGAAACCTCAAACACTGCAAAAGTCCCTTTTTCCTCAGTGATGTTCAGCACCACTTTAAATGGTGTTTTTAGAAGAAAAAAATAAATTAAAGAAGGAACATGCAGAAATATGCAGAACACTCTTTTGGCCTTGACAGTGCCATGGCCTTGGCTGTGTGGGATTCTTACAAAACATTACTGAGTGCCTTAGCAAAAAACGAATAATATTTCATATAAGTGCATGGAGGACTTCTAGAAGACGTTTACAGAAGACAGCGGGTCAAGGGGACACATTTCGCCTTGGGGGGTCAAACATAACCAGCCCCCAAAAGAAAAACTTAGTGCAGAGGCACAGATTGTTGAAATGTCAATCTAAAATCTGGACATATGTTTCATTTGAATCTCGGCGATGCTCAGTTACACAGCAAGTACCTACATACCTGTGGATCCAGCTCTGGTAGTGTATGCAGGTACTGAGGCGTCGTCTTCTCTTCACGCCATTCTACCCAAATCTGTAAGCAGAAGAATGGCACATCTTCAATCTCCACTCACATTGTTTAGTGTCACCCTTAAAAGATCCCTTTGATATTAAAATAATCCGTGTCAAATGCAATATTCACATCAATAAATATCTCCTGTTAGTCCAAGTGCTGTACCATATTTCTCATTAGTCTTTAAATGCCACCGAGCCACAAATGTGTTGAGTTCATTTCTATGGGTGCAGCATAATCACGGCAGCCACTTAATCTCTATCACGTCATTCGCGAACCGGACCTCCCTCTGAAGATCAGGCCCTGACTGAATCACTAATGGAGTGTACAAGAACAGCACGCTTTCTTAAAAAGACTGAAAGACTCCTGCATTATCCTGGAACAAGGCCAGCCAAACAAACGCACCGCAACTTTGGCAAATCTTGGGTTTACAGGCTTCTTCAGAGACAATGCCGAGGCTGCTTAGCTCTCATCGTTCATCCTCATGCTTGAATTCCATTGCTGGGTGTTTTTAATCACACTGTAAATGTTCTCAGGGATTCTCAGTGGAGAAAAGCACCATTAGCTGTATGCTAATACCGCATGGCTAATTCAATTTTTTTTTCCTCCTCTTTCTGGTGACTCCCTGCTGCTTGTCTATTTATGGAACCATGCGGGATGAATTCTATTACGTTCCCCTGCACTCCGTTTTCTCCTCGGCACGGCGGCGTCAGACTCACAGCACCGAGGGACAACGCGCCGACCCCTCCCCCACCATCCCAACTTTTAGTTTTGGGAGGAAAAATAGAAAAATCCCCAGACTCGTTATTCTTCTTGTAAAATGATTTAAAACTCAAATGGAAATAAGGAACCCATCCAATCCATCCCAAGCTGACAGTTACAAACAAGTTAGGCGAATCAGTTGCTGTGATAAGCCACTATAATACATTACTCACATACAATACAAAAAAAAAAAAAAACACCCTGATCTGCAGGGCTGTGAAAATGTTGCTCCAACAATGAATGAAATGAACCAGAAGTGATGAGTGTGTTACAACACACTTTATCTGGGCTTAGATGGCCTGGTAATGTTTTCAGTGGCATGGAATGCCAGCAGCTGTGACAAATCAGATGAATTTAGCATCAAGGTCCATGTATGCAGCCTAAAGGGCCCACAGTCATAGACATTAATGGGGTCTTGCAGAAAAAAGGAAAGACATTTGAAAGGGCCCTCGGAAAAGTGACATTTTCTTTGCTTCTCTGAAATAAAAGCCTTTAGTGTTGTGCATAAATGCTATTATAGTTTCAAAGGCCCTGTTTACACTTGGCTTTAAAATGAGTCTTGGGCAATTTAAACATAAGTGGACACCCGAGACACATTACCGCTCACACCTGTGTCTATCAAGCATCTTCAAGGTGTCTGGCCGACCGTTTTTGTTCAGATTTCATGAGTGCTTTGATCACAAGGCACAAATCTCACAGTGTGTAGGTCACTTTTCTCATTTTGTGCTCTATATCAAAGTAGATTGGTCATCTTTATATGCTTGCTTCCTCAGTCACTGGTATGTGTTCAACTATAAAGCCATTCTGGGAAACATTCCATCTTATTTATCATCGCTTTGATAAGGAAGCAAGGAGTTTATAATCTTAGTTCGGTGGACATTTGTTCCAAAAGTAAGAACTGAACTGGGAAAGGAAGCTTTTAGGTTTTTCGGGACCTGATGCTTCGGACAATCTTCAAAATTAATTAGCAAAACACAGTAACCCTGAATGATTTTAAAGCTCGGGTGAAAACACTGGTGGCCATGTGACTTAAATAATTTATATGAGATAAGATAGGAATTTTATTTATCCCATGGGATATTTTTTGTGTCATAAGCATGCTCAGTGCAACAAGAGAAACAAAGAGTAGTAATAGTGCAAATGAAATAACACAACTAACAAAAAACTAATAAGTAACTATAACAGATATAAAAAAATAACTGATTATTATTCAAGTGGTTATGAAAAGTGTTTGTGCCATGAAAATATGATAAAATGCAATAACATAAGACAGCAGCAGGGGACAAAGGGATGAGACAAAATTCAATAACACACAGATAAATAAACAATGAGTTATATTGCACAGTCCGAATGTTTTTATCATCCTTTTTCTGTTCTATTGAGTCAGAATGTAACTGTGCAGCTGCTGCTATTTTGGATAGGTCTCCCTTGCAAAAGAGATCTGTGATCTCAGTAGGACAAACCTGGTTAAATAAAGGCTCGTAATACACCAACCATGCAAAAATCCCTGCAATTCACACAATGACAAGACATACTATTATACTGTGTGAGTGTGGTTTGCAGCATCCCTTCATTATCCGACTGTACAGCTGAGATATGGCTGTCACCATCGTCCCAACTCATCTCCTTGCATGCAACACTTGGTCCAACTTCGTGAAAAATGGGCAAGTTATTCATCCAGACCCTTCCAGACTTGTTATTGCTGTCTTTGCCTTTACGGAACGTTAACTTCAAATGTTTTGGGTTTTTTTTTTGCTGCTCCTCTTCATTTTTTCAAGTGTGGGCACACTGTCACATAATGTGTTTTCCTGGGACGTCCTTGTCAGGAACGCATCAGGACGCATTAACGTTAACACTACAAAAGATAAGCGGTCAAGTGTACCAGACCACCAGTGCGTGTTTTTTTTTGTCGCTCATGCTTGCGTTTAGTGCTGGCCAGCTGTAATCCGATCATCCAGGACGCATTTTCATATTCAAGTGTAAGAAGGGCCATTATTCACCATTCAGTCTTCAGTGCTCCATGCAATCTAGGCTCACTGTTTTGGTGATATCACAAAAACCAAAGCATTTATGCATATACATCCATTCCTCCTACACTGATGTTCTGAAGGCTGATTCATGCCAGAATGCCTTTTCAAACAAGCATAAAGAGAAATGAGTCTAATATATGTACGTTTTAAAGCACAGTAATTAAAGCATCCTGTCTGATGAATGGTTTGGAGAATGGTAATGGAAAAAAAGGTGAGTGTCCATGTTACATAAACCTATAGAAACATCTTCAGTGTGGTACAGTATAATGAATTCAAGATTCAAGATTCAAAGCGTTTATTGTCATGTGTGTAAAAGAAATTGCATTTCTCTGTGCAATAAAATTCTGTTTTTGCTGTCCACAAACAAACGCAGAGTTAAAAGGAAATAAGTAAAAGTAAGATAAAATTAAAGATGAAAGACTAATATTAAAATATATAAATATTAAAAAGAAATTAATATGGACTCTTTAAAGGTTCACTCCTAGTCCACATAGTCCTGATGGAAACTAAACAGCAAAAACTGTTCATTTTGATTGTTTTTTTGCAGATTTTATGAAAACCATGCAATCATGTACAGTATATCTGAATATTTAACCTACAGCAGTTTAGCTGCAACTTATGTCCTGAAGTGTTGCACCCTGGAGATTATTATCAATATTATGCATGTATCAATACTAAAAACACAGTAACATAAACAATTTGCTTGTTAAAAAAATGCTGAAAAAAATAAATTAACAAATTTTTTAGTTGCAAAAAATTAATACATGGCTTGTAAATAAACCGAACCTATAATTAAAATGTGGGATACGGGCACTTTAAAACTGACATCAGCATTTAAATATCCCACCGTGTCTGTCTCCAGTGTATTCTTTTCATTCATTCATTTCTTTAGGGTGCGTGCCAATCCTGACTCAGCTGTCCAGACTAATGTCATAAATAGTAGAGCAAAGAGAAGCGGCGAGGTGAGGGAGAAACAGCACCATGTAACCAGAGAAATTGAGGCAACTCGATCAAAATCACCACGTTGCTGTTCATCGGTCATAAGTGTCATCTTGATACAGTCTGCCCCCACTGTGGAGAGATGTCTTTGATGGCATTACAAAGGCAGAAAGACAAATGCTGATATGTTTTTAATGGTGCCTGGTTTCAAACAGGCTTCCAGTAAACATTCTGATACCATGTAATCGCATTAGAGGACACTGATGAGGTCTTATATCACGTCTCAGACACACAATCCACTAAGAAAAGAGACCCCACGTATATGACACGCCATGAAAAAAGGCCTCCACCTCATATCAAAGCCGGCCTTTTCCAGGTTTCCACAAATCGAATCTGGCGTTTTCAAATGGGAAGGAACGTTTAATTTGCTGGCACTGCAATGATCAGTTCCCTCATTTGCTAGGCGGTATTATCGAATCCCTCTGAGTTTCAGTTACAGAATGACAGACCTGGAGCCTCAGTCTGAGCCACTGAAACAGATGGGAGTTGATTCACAGGCAATTATTCTGAATGTGCTGGCGCAAGCATCAAAACGCATGTCAGGCTGCACAATCACTTCACACCGATGGGCAAATCTCCTAGGGCAAGAAGCAAATCGCTCCAGAAGGGAGATCCAATAAGATCTACAGTTACTAATGTGCACCTTTTGCTCTATAAGGTTTGGACTAAGCACATATACCTCCAGTTAAAAGGGACATATTATGCAAAACTCACTTTTTGCATCCTTTTGTATTTCCATTTGGGTCTATACTGCTCCTATAAACACTACAAGCATAAAAAAATTCCCTCCCTTTTCCATAAGTCAACTGAAAGATTTTGGTGTCAGGAATCATATGCTTCTACGAGCCATTTGGACGACACCCTTATTCTGATATCAGGATGAGGAAATTTGCATAGAACCACCCTCGTCGTTCGAGCCCCCACCCAATTGATTAGCTGAAGATCCACCATTAGCTGAAGATACGCATAAGACTCTCTTTAAATTCATATTTTACATGCTGCTTTGCTGTTTTAACTTATTGTATTTATTTATTGTGCTTATTGTCTGTTTTTTTCTGTATGTAGGGTGACTTTGGGTTTTTGAAAGGCGCTCTGAAATAAAATGTATGATTTTTAATTTTTTTTTCTGCTGGTTTTATGAGCACCCATAAGACGGCAAGCACTAAGGCTACAGGTAAAGGCAAGTCACCATGAAGTGTTGAGTTCATCTCACTCTGGGTCAGACTTGGGTTCCAACATGTAGGGCTGATAGCACCTCTGTTTTCTGCCATATTCATGTGTGGTAAACATGTAGTGTTGGCATGGGATGGATGGGGCATGACCAGCAACAGCTTTTGCATAAAATTGACCAAGCCCTTAAACAGCTCAATTTGAAAGGGACTGAAACTGTCAAGAATAGAGCTGGTGAGATCTCTTTATATGAGAACTTCATGAACATGTTTTGTAGCGCATGTTTTGTGGACATTTTATCATAAAATATCTAATTGAAAGTAAATAAAGTAATATAATAAACAAAAAAATGCATTACATGAAATAATACATTAAATCACTGGTTAATTGAATTGTACATTTGCATCTGTTTTGTGCATGTGGATCTGTTTTTGTGCATCAGTATTGTCTATTTTTATCTTTGAGGTTATTTAAGGGTTCCTCAGGAGTCTCAACCAAATTATTCTAAATTAAAAACAAAATAAAGTGGAAGAGACAGAAAAGAAGGGTAGTGGCCTAATTTTTGTACATACAATGAACCATTTCACATCAAGCTAATTCGAATAACGTTGTTTACATCTCAAACCACTGATGTATGCAGAAATATAGAAAAATCAGTTGAACTCACATTTAAGACAACTTTGTGGAGAGAAAAATGAGGGTAATGAGTAAACCCCATTACTTCACACATGCAAACAGACATGTTTGTAAAGTAAAGTATTAGAAAGTAGTTCTTCTTCATTGGTCTACAAAAATGAATACATATATTTAATTGCTCATAAGGGCATGCAGGTTTGTTGTGACAGTAACCTGTTTAACATATATATATTCTACACACAGCTTGGACAATGAGGAGAAAAAAAAGAGACCATTCTGTCATATGTGCACACACTACACCACAAAATTCGTCCTCTTTATTTTAACCCATTCACCAAGTGAAGCAGCGGGCAGCCAGGAACACCGCGGGGAGTGCTGTGTGGGGACTGTACCTTGCTTAGGGTACCTCAGAGGTGCTTAGCAGTCTTGGGAATCAAACCCACACCTTCCTGATCACAGGGTGAACACCCTAACCACTAGGCCATCAGCTGCCCCAAGCATAGTACATATTTAAGAAATACAGAAAGGTCTAGCAGACAAACTCGTCCACCCACAGGAAATTTGGTTCTTCCCTAATGGCTGTGGTCTCCTTCAGCAGGATCATTTTCCTTCCGCACAGCAAACACTGACCAGGAAAGGTTTGAGGAATGTGCCAAAGAGCTGAAGGTGTTGACCTGACCTTCCAATTCCCCAGATCCCAAACCAATCAAGCATCGGCGGGATGTGCTGGAGAAACGAGTCCAATCCATGAACGCCACACCTCATAACATACAAGACTTAAAGGCTCTGCTGCTAACATCTGTCAGACACTCCAGCCTTCTGAGCTCTTGTGAAGCCCATGTTTCCACAAGTTAGAGTTGTTTTGGGGGACGAGGAGGACTGATGGTTTTAACATTATGGCTAATTGGTGTATATTTTTTTTAAATAGGAACAGATTCACTATAGATTATGTCCGGAATATAAGTGACATTAAACTGTGATGAGCAATAAATGGTAAATAGTCGTCAGACGTCATGTTAAGCTTTGTGCGGTGTTCCTGTGTCATGTAGAACCAAAGTTACTGTCATTTAAACAGCAAAATAATAATAACACCCACTACTGGGGTTTTAAAAATGGCCCCACAATCAAAACAATATAAATGTAACATTTTTTAGACCTTAGAAACAAGCAGAAAAATTGCACTTATTTTAATCCGGTAGAAGTTTTAGGATAGTCTCCACCCAACATTTCTATTTGTTGAAAACAGATTTTATGAATTTAAGGGTTAAATTTAGCCCATTGCTGGCACGTTACGACTATTATTTATCCCCTAATTATTAGCATATCGCTCCATTAACTTTACTGGGAGCAGTGTTGCCAGTCTTACTGCAGGGTGGTGAGTGTGAGGACTTGTCTCAGAATGGACAGGTGTTGTGCCCCACAGACAGGGCTCACCTGAGCCAGATGTTTGTTGAGCACAAACAGGTGTTCCAGCAGTGCAGATAGGGAAGGTGTCACCCAGCCAGAGAGTCAGAGAGCCAGCAGCAGGAACCAATGATCTTTCTGGAAGAGCCCCAGCGGAGTACGACACCTTACTCGGCTTCTAACACCCAATTATTCGCCCTGATTTAAGCTGGACAGAGGCAGAGTTAAGTAAAGCAGGGGCCACACGAGGTCCTTAAGCCCTTTTAAATGGCATTAAGACTCGGTTAACATCCTTCATCCTCCAAATTAGGGCTGCAAAATCTCTCCCTTTGGAAAGCGACCAACCTGCTCATACTCGATCCAGCCCTAATCCACACTTCATTTTATTAAACAGATGTTCATCTGGACGCTGATTAGCTGAATCAGGAGTGTTTGTGCCAGGACTGAAGCAAAAAACCTGTGCTAAAAGAAAAAAAAAAATCTGGCAGACACCCTTAAACAGGACACGATGCTGAGTATTTTTTTGTTGTTGTTTTTGGATGAAAGAGAAAGAAGACAAAACATCCCAATTAATTAGTGCTGCACCTCAAATGCATTCCATGTGTGTGCATGTGAACACAAAAGCACACAAACAGCGAACCACTTTGGATTCAATTGGCATCCAGATGGATTTTCTCTTCAAGAAAACCATCAGGAATCATCAGGTCTCCAGTATCACAGGCTGATAAGGGTGACACAAGCAGAACGATGCAAAGACTTGTTTGTGCACCACAGTTGTTTTCCTTGAGGATTTGTTTCCACAGTGGGAGAAGATGGTGACCCCCCACCCCCCGAGTTCTATTTACTGTAAAATGAAACCTTTCTCATAAATGTGAGTGGTATGTATGGCGTTGTGGTGAAATAACGAAAACAAAACAATGAAGGATCAATCAATTTTGCCTTTATAGCACAAAATTGAAACCTTGAAGTATGTAAGAGTCTTGCACTGCCTGTCCTCTGGGATACTTTTACAAAATAGTCATCCTGAATCGTCATGATTGTCAATGGCAAGGCTGTTATTTTACTAGATCACATGAATCACATCCATCCATCCATTTTCTATCCCTTCGTCTCACATTTGTGGTTGGGGGGGGATTTAGGGGTGCTGGAGGCTATCCCAGCTGCAATGGGGGAAGGCAGTGTCCACTCTGGACAGTGGCCAGCACATCGCAGTGCCCACATGAATTACAGTGAACGTGAAATTCAATGTAAAAACAGAAAATGTTTTTTATTTTGTGCATGACAAATTGGGTGTAGATACAAACTCACCTAAAAAAAAAACTTCTGTCATTTATGTCAAAGGTTAAATACTAATAGCAATTATGGAAATAATAAGTAATGTTATGGAAATAAGTACATTTTGGTGACTTCCTTGCTCAAAAACATGAATGTGAGAAATGCTTTCATCTTTATGTAGATTATTTTTGGAGAAAAAAGGTAAAGGTGCCTCCCGCCCCAATATAGCACGCTTTACATTTTCACATGGATTTCTCTCCCAAAACCCAGTGAGATCTCCTTAGTAACGGTGGGCTTTTATAGCTCATTTTTGTGTGCTGGCATCAGTGCAGTGTGAGATTATTCACAGCGAGATGTTTCATAGCTTAATTAAGCAGGAGGTTGCTGGCTGCTGAAGAGGTCGAGGCCGCCCAAAGCAAATCCTGCATTTGTTCAGCTGAGGAAAGGGCCACCTCGGGTTGAAGGTGAAAGAAGCCCTCAGCAGTGGAGTCCCTACACTGCTGCGTCAAAAAACACAGAGAATAGGTACAGCATGAACACTCGAATAAACACTCCTGACCGGTTCTTAGCTAAACGGCTCTCAGCTCATATTTAGCTATTTTACTTTGAGTGGGGGGTAATTATAAATCACACTCATTTTCCATCATCATATTTGCAAAATCATTATTTTAAAAACCATCTAGTGAATTGCTTTTCTGCTCCAAACATTTTCTAACTTTCAACCAAAGGCAACAGGATCTCCTAAATAACTGTGACCTTTTATAGCACATTTCATTGTGCTGGTACCACCAGCCAGGCATCCTCACTCCTAGAACTTCAATTCAAGATTACTGCATTTGTAATTCAAGATGAATGTCCTTATCTTCCAGAGTTTTCTTCCAGGAAATTGTTCACAAATTCCTTTTTTTACACCCACCTTTTCCTGCAAAGAACATAAGAAGTAAGAAGTAGAAGCAGATCTCACAGTTTAGAGGTAGCAAGAGGCTGATTCTATTTATTACAGTATCTGTTTAGGTCATTGGTGAATGGTTTGCAAATGCATTACCCATGCATTGCTGAATCAATTAATTGTCTGACATAAAAAATGTCAATGATTTACAAAAAAATCTGTCACTGGAGTCTATATAAAGCTCTTCAAATGGTTGAGACACTGATGGTGATAGGAACCAGGGGTCAAAATATTTATGATGCAAATATAGACTTTTTATTTACCATCCAAAATAAACATTTAAATATGTTTTTTTTATTTGTCTGTCTAATGTTGGTATAGAGGCCAATATGAAAAAGAGTGGCCAAAGCTTTCTCAAAACAGTGCCTGAGGACACAAGCAGCACATATATAACCACTGTATGCTGTATACTGATGACCTGATGACCACAGAGTTCAAACCCACATTCTACCACTGTGTCCTTGAACAAGACACCTAACCCTCGGTGTCTCCATGGGGACTGTCCCTGTAACTAATGACTGTGAGTCGCTCTGGATGACAGCGTCTGCCAAATGCCCCTTTAGTTCAAATAAAAGTGTTTAGATGCATTAAACCTCTGATTCCCTTTACCACCTATATAAAAAACTAATCTGACTGGAAATATTCACTCTGAATAACTAACAGAACCAACAGAATTCCCTTGTGTAAAGGTCATCTATTACTATAATTTCATAGCATACAGACATCCAATGTTAAACCTGTTTATTGCCTGTTTTAGTGAATGTGCTTGAGGGGAATTATGCAACTGAGCAAGGCATTCTGTCTAGAGATTGACCGATATATCGGTTTTGCCGATTAATCGGCACCGATAGTTGATTCCCGGAACTATCGGTTATCGGCAAAAATCCACGCCGATAGTTTTTCTGGGTTACTTTTTGTTTCAGTTTGAAAGCATGTCTTTAATTTACCTCAATTTTTGTTAATATATTCCTATTTATTTCATATAGCACATTTTCATGATTCAGTCCTGTTTTTTTGTTTGTTTTTTGTAGTAAAGTTCCCTACTATTTTACATGGAGTGTTGTGTTTTTATTTACTTTTCTTTTTTTAATCCAGTATCCATTTAAAAAACTATCGGTTAATTAATCGGTTATCGGCAATACGGACCAACCTAGCTCTTGGTATCGGTAAAATTCAGTATCGTTCGACCTGTAATTACGTCGCTTAAAATTCTCACAGAAACATTCCCAACGCAGTAAAAACAAATTGGTTCCTTTCCTTGCAGCAGCTACATGGCTGTGATATCACTATTAAAAACAATAGCAACAATGAACTAAATTTAGGTATATATGAACTAATCCTAATACAACATCCAAAATGTGACACATTACTAATCTTAAATACTCTGCAATGGACTGGCACCTGTTTCTCTTTCGCCTTATGAACCCTGAGAGTGGCTCCAACACTCCCTTTGAAGAATAAGATTCTCAGGTGATGGAGGGATGGATGGATGGATATTATATTATTGTTGTCTTCAGCATGTTTGCTAGTTAATACTGTCTGTTTGGATGTTTTCTACTGTAGCCCACTCGATAATGTGTCATTAAAAATTAAATAGTGTGACTAATGTGACAAATATTGCTGAAAATAGTCTTCCTTTCCCAGCCAAGGTGACTGAACTTTGAAAGCCGCGGAAGAGCGTGACTAATGCTCCATTTCCCCCCCGATGCCTAAAATAATTATGCTTTAAATCTGCAGCATCCTTCGCTTCTGATATATGTGCTTTGTTATCACGGTGTGACGATTCAATCTTCATCTTGGCAATTAAGCTCCGAGCCGAGGTGTAGCTTTACAAACGCACGTCGTGCAGGAGGCTGAAAACACACGGCCGCTGTTGAGAGTGTCTGCGGAAAAAGTATTGATTGATGTTTACTGGAAAAAAAATAAAAGGCTTATTAGAGGAAGAAGACATTTGAGCATGCCAATACACACGCACCATCCGAACACTCTAAATTTAACCAGCGCGGCGAGCTCTCATGTTCCGCTCCCTGCTAATCGTTAGGTATATTCTGAAGGCATGAAATCCTCCAGCCTTACAGAGAAGCCGGGCAGATGAAAGGGTGATATGTAATTTGTATCTCTGCATGACACAAAATGTGATCTATGAATAGGTCTAATTCCAGGTCTGCTCTGTACAACCTGTTGCACACAAATAACAGACACAGAGAAACAGATGCACACACTCGCAATGCATAAAGTGAACTGCATGCATTGCTACATTATGTAGTCGCAATGTGACTTGCAATGCAGTGACATGGTCTCACACAAAGAACCCTTCAGGTACATTTTCTTAGCAGTGTCAGTTTGTCAGAATTAACGATTTAATTGTTAACTGTTCCCAGGTGGACCCTTCAAAGCAACATACCAGTATGTAATCTGTAGCCCTGTTATTTAAATGGCTTTTAATGGACCCTTCCAGCATAGAAATACTACTACAGCCAGCCAAAGACTACTGCACACTTGGCAAGAGGGTGGCCAATAGGGCAAAGGGGTATTTGGCTGAGACTGAATCCAAAAAGGCTTACAGTCATTAGTTAAAGGGACAGTCCCCCTAGAGCAACTGAGGGTTAAGTGTCTTGCTCAAGGACACAGTGGTTAAAAAAATGGGGGGAGGGGGAGGTCAGCAGGTTCACAGACAAGTGTTTTACACACTAAGCAACTAGCACCCAAAGCTTGGTGCTACAGCAAAGCAAAGCTATAGCGCAAAGACAGAGCTGCAGAAACTGACATTTACATGTTAAATGGGTTGAAAACCAAAATGACTTTATCTTTGTGTTCCTTTAAGTCACGCTTCACCTGTTACTGACTGTGTTTCAGGCCTCTTTAAGTTCCGTTAAAAATAAACGGCAAGATGCCGGGTGGCGTCAATGTCCCTAGTGGCATCACCCTGATGTATGTGCGAGCTCTGAGCCGCTTTCTGGAAATCACACAATGTCCATGAGCATCCTGTGCTCACATGATGAGAAAGAACGCAAGAAATAAAGTAACACCTACTTTCTGAACAAGATAACTCCTCATTATGTGTGAATATGCAATGTTTTATTTGATGTCAAATCTGTGCAAAATAGGTTAAAGGAATTCGTCACGATTAACTACACTTATTGGTGATTTTTGTAAATTATGTATTTATTTTATTTAATTTGACAGCCCTTTTAACATTAATTCCTTGACTGGATTAAAATGCCTAAAAAGTTAATCATCTAGTTTGGATAATACAATTTTAAAATACTCCTATTAATGTTGTATCATACTGCCAATATTAAATATTGTGATTTTGATGAACAGATATTTGTTGTGCTACTCTGTAAATAACCCACTCACAGACACACACACACACACACACCCCACATATGCACAGTTACACTGATTGAACATTTTTGACTAATGATAATATGGCCTAATATGGCTTAATTAAGTGTGACAGACTCCACAGCTGACTTCCTCTTGTCCAGAAGCCTGATTAGAGTGGACGTGCACGGATTGTTATCTTTAAGGGGGAAGAGCAGAGCAAGCCGAACAGACAGTCTTCAAAGGTTAAACTAATTCTTGGTGATTTGAATCTAATTGGTGCCCCACAGCTTGCAATCAAAAAGCCACGATATAATTTCATTACGTTTAATTAAATGCAGGAAACCCTGATCCGCACAATATGTCCTTTGACTCACCCCTATTGGCACACAATGGAAATGAAATAGGCGGCACGGTAAAGCAGGACAAACCCCCCCACACCCACCTTCCCCGGCGCACAATGAAGCTGTCATGAAGCACGAGCCAGGTCAAGATGTTATACAAAAAGAGAAAGAGCGAGAGCAGGTGTTGCCATCATGAGCTACGTGGTATTTCCATACTGCTGAATAGCCACCTACGGAGCCCCGTGCGATATTAATCACCGTATTGTTTTGTGACAAATTGCCGAGCTGCCTTCTTTCTACTATTATAATTGCAAGTGGTGCCTTAGATTTAAGGTTAAAAAGAAAAGGGCACAGCTGATAAATCCTCATTGGTTAGCTTCTAGTGTTCCGTTTTATTTCTTCCTTTATTCTTTCTATTATTTTGTATTATTTTTCCACTGCTGAACCACTAATATCCTCCATATTCCAACACTCTCGCCCTACTCAACTGCAATTCACGCCCATGTCTCAAAATCTGCTGCGTCCGTCTCACTGTGGCCATTTGTTCAATGTGACTAGTGGAAAGAACGATGCTTAGGGTTGCATTTTAAAAACACTTGACATATAGCGGTGAAAATACAATAATGAAATAAATGTTAAAAACGTCTCACCGCCAAGAAAAGAACAAGCATCAGAAGACAACAGCTGTTATTCACAAATGCATTACGCAACTTAGCGCCATTGTGGAAGCAAATATCAAGCCAAAGGTAAAGATGACACATTATCCCCAACGTTAATTCAGCGAAGGCACTGCTTTTTATAAGTGGCATGCTTGCGAAAGTTCCTGTTCGGCAAAGATCAGAATGAAGACGTGTTTTTTCCGGGTTGAGTTTTGTTTAAGGCATAGTGATGGCTAGTCTGCGCTATTCTTGCTCACTATTGTTTTATAATTCATTGCAAAATAGCTTCTATATGGCTTCAGGGTCTGTGTAGCAATATGGATTCTAAATTTAGAGATGCGTACCACGGCCCACGTTTTTGTATTAAGTATTTACTAGCGTGCCAGATGACCCAGAGCTCAGGTTTACTTAGATAAACACTGAAAGAGCAGGTCTCAGTGGAAAGGTGCTGAGAGAGGAACAGCTGTACTGAGGGTGTTGCGTTTCAGGTGCAAATAGGTCACATTCGACCCAAGTGTTGTGTATGAAGATGTTGGATGAGCCTGACTGCACACTTTTTGTGCCATGTACATAAAAAGGCAAAATGTGTTTCTCTAACTCATGTATATCTGCATATTTATACAGTACAGGCCAAAAGTGTGGACACACCATCTCATTCAATGTGTTTTCCTTATTTTCATGACCATTTACATTGGTAGATTCTCCCTGAAGGCATCAAAACTATGACTGAACACAAGTGGAGCTCTGTACTTAACAAAATAAGGTGAAATAACTGAAAAGTTTGGACGCCCCTTCTCATTCAATGTTTTTACATTGTAGATTAATATTAAAAGCAAACAAAATGCTGAAGGAATCAATGGAATTATGCAGCAAACAAAAAAGAGCTCAACGGACCAGAATATGTTCTGTAATTAAGTACTGATCCGACTGTTGTTTTTCCTTAGTTAAGAGGTTTTTGCCATAATGTGCAGTAGAACCGTAGTCAAATAGGATCCCAAACACATAAAGGAGGCCAAACATTCCACTAGCGAACTTTTGACGAATAACACCAGTTAATTAAACACCATTACTCATTCGAATCCTCATGAATCTGAGTGAAAAAATGCCAAGAGTGTGCAAAGCTGTCATCAGAGCAATAGGTGATATTCTCAGTATGTAAGAATCTACAATGTAGCCAAAAATTAAATTCAGTGAATGAGAAGGTGTTCCCAAACTTTTGACTGGTAGTGTATATTTACTGGTAGTATATCTGTACGTATTATGACGTTAAGCCATCAGCGCAGCTAAGCTCTATGTAAGTGTGCTATAAGGGGCGCTGTCCATGGTCCTGAATCTCCCTTTCCCAATGACAACAAAGAAGAAAATAAACCGTGGCACCTGTTCAGCGCCTCTATTTTGGACAACAGCTGCAAATGTGGTGGAGAAAGAGCAAAGGCAACCAGGTCCACCTGTGCCTGATCTGGGATCAGCTTCAATGAGGAAACAGCACCTTATATAAGGGCTGCCTAGGGAGGGTAAGGGAGAGTTTGGAACAGAATAACTGTGATGCTTGCATTTCCTAGCTTTCGTCCAGATTCTGTGCCTGCAACAACCCAATCAGAGACCCCTCAGGGAACCCACTCCCATTGAATCTCCACCCCACACGGAGTACCGCACATAGCACAGAGAACATAAACACAGAGCAACTGAATGTATATATTGTATATATATGAACTGGTTAAAATACTAGTAATTAGAAATAAATGTATTATCATTGTGTTCTCACCTTTATCGAGTTTGCATCTTCTCTTTTGTCCTGAGTTCCGCTGTCTGACTGGGCCAGTCAAACCCTCCACCGCTCAAGCAGAGTGAAATTATTAGGCAATCTGAATGTTGCATTGTTAGAACACACAATGCGAATTTCACGCTATGTTTTCACAGGCTTGCACGTCTGACCCACACTATTGTGCTCAAGTGTTAAAAATAAAATTGTTTCCACACATCCACACCTAAAATCCATCCATTGCATCATGTCAGTTTCCCATTATACCCTCAGTCGGGAACACAGCGTTCGCTTCCCTGTTGCGAAGCGACTGCAGGATTGTGAAGTGAGTAGATGACTTTTCGGTTTCGCGCACATTCGCAACTTTGTTCTCTGAAACAATGGGGGGACTCTTACAGGCTTTGGGTGCACCTTGGTGAAGTAATTGTTTGGGATTATTCATGCTTTGATGGGAGACGGCGAGAGTCTGACAGGGGAGCTCGGCTCGACACCTGGGAGTTGTGCTTTCTCCAGTACATCTCCGGCACTCCTGAAGCTGCAAGTCAGATAACAGCAAAGGCGTGGAAGGAAAGGTCTATAAATGGATCTTATGACAAACAAGGGGTGGAGGAGAGAAAAGAGGATGGGATGAAGAGAGCGATAAAGAAAAAAGAGAGGGGGGGGAGCTTGGGAAGATCAATCAGAGACTGGATATAGAAGGAGAAGAGTGCTTGGATGATGCACTCATCAGAATGTTAAAAAAGGCCCCTTAGACACTATCAACACCAGAAAAGATGACACACTGGCAACAAATGCGACTGCACCAAACACACACGTCTTCCTCTTATCACCTTATCTCTTATCGCGTCGACGACTCGCAGCCTCCAGCAACAGACTGATATGATTCATTCTTTTCAGGAGAAAGCCTCTCCAATGAAGGGTTCGCTTGGTGTGGAGCCACAACTGAGGAGCACTGGCAATTTTCTCGAGGCGGCTTTGAGCTTCACCATTACACTCTAAATACATAATACATTCGAAATGATCCTGGGTTTGGATGTATACCAACAATTTGGAATTCCATCACGTTTTATACAACTGCTACACAATTCAATCAACTAACAAAGGGTTTCAGAGAGGACTAGTGTGCAAAAGTAAATGATAGAAAATGATTAGTTCAAATTTTCATTCCAGCTGGGAAATTAATCTGGGGTTACTACGTCTATAACATGACAAGTGAAAGCCTAAAAATCACAGGAAAAAAGGATTCTTTGGGATCTGATTTACCTTAAAGCAGATTTTTCTGTGGCATGTAGATTCTTCTTATAACTTTTAGATCCATTATACTCTTCAGATTGTTCTTATACTCTTATAATCATTGTGAACAATTCTAACAAAGCTGGTGTCTTTAGACCATCTCCCAAAATATTCAGAGTAAAAATCTTTATATCCTAATGAGTGACCAAACTAGTTTGACCCCCTGCACATGCTGCCTCTCCAACCAACGCTACTACTCCCTCTCACCATCAGATCGGCAGAGTCTCTTGCTGTTTTCAAACGTCGGCTAAAGACCCATCTCTTCAAGGAGC
>JBBMFX010000017.1:3857523-3867808 GCA_037832545.1 Rhabdalestes septentrionalis
TCTCTCTCTCTCTCTCTCTCTCTCTCTCTCTCTCTCTATCTTTCTCTCTCTCTCTCTCTCTCTCTCTCTCTCTCTCACTATTTTATTGGCACTGCATAAGAACTACTGAAGGTATTAAAAAACCTCAGCCAACCTTTGATCTACCGTTTTATTTTATTTATTTTTTTGGTCCCGTCAGTTTTAACGAGCTGCCAGTAGCTTTGTGCACCAGTCCTTCCCCACCAGTCATCGCAGCTTTAATTTGATGCAAATTCACTGTATAACAGGATGTAATCTCGTCAGACACCTAGAAAAAAGCAGCCGTACATGCGGTCCTCAGCGGAAGTGCTGCCTTTGCAGCCAAACCAAGGCAAATTGTATAGTCTGAAGAACTAGGACAGGCACTATTTCCAGCTATGGCTATGTATGGACTTTAAAAATACATTTTCTGTGAGTGGTAAACAAGGCCACATGAAAAGCTGTTAATGTGAAATACCTCTACACAAATAGTACACTACAAAAGTAGCAAAAACTCCTGAGAAGTGAGTAAAGCCCCCACCACACACACACACACACACACACACACACACACACACACACACACAGACACACACTTTCTTCAATTTTCCAAAACAGCAAAAATGCTGATGCACCCAAAGGTTGAATGCATTAGCATTTCAGAGAAGTAGAGGGAGCGAGCCCCAGGTACTTGGAGGAGCGATCACATCCAGCCACCGCTAATACAAACACAGCCATGCCTCAACCCAAAACCTTGCAAAAGGTTAGCAACCCCTCAGGACCACCAGTATTATTTGAGAGGTGGATCATTCTCAGCAAAGCAGTGACACAGACATGGCAGCAGCCAGTTAGTGCGTGTACGTGTGTGTGTGTGAGTGTGTATGTGAGTGGATACACAAAGCAGTGCCACTCACTGTCCACTATATTATGGTGTTTTTCTACTAACTAGTACCAGCTCGGTTCATTTCAGTTCGGTTCTACTCTGTTCAGTTTGGTTTTGGACCAAAAGATTTCCACAACAATTAAAGTATTGCCTTCGTTTAACTGGTTGCTATAGCGACCAAACTTAACATTCTAGCGCAAGTGGAGTGCTGCTGAGGTAAACACCCATCAAGCTCCACTTCAACCAATTACAGCCTTCCGTTCTGATGAGGTAAACACCCATCAAGCTCCACTTCAACCAATCACAGCCTTCCGCTCTGATGAGGTAAACACCATTGAGCTCCACTTCAACCAATCACAGCCTTCCGTTGTGCTGTGCTTAACGCCATCCAGTTTTGCTTCGACCAATCATAGCCTTCTGTTCGGCCATAATTAATATGTTTCTCGTTGCAAACACCAGAAATGTTCACAAGTTATTTTTACCAAGTCGAAGTCATGTCACAAGTTTTGAGTCCCCATCTCTGGCTAACACTCCTGTCAGACCGCCGAGGCAGAGGAAGTGTCCTGAGGTTCTTTAAAATGCCAGATGGCTTTTCTGGGTTCAAGCAACAACACTGACGTAACAATCCATTTCGGAACCTTGGTCTCGGCCAAGTAGTGGAGGTAGCTCAGTGGGTAGGATATCTGCCTCTGGACCATGAGGTCCTGGGTTCAGATCCTACCTCCAGCACCACCACTGGGTTCCTGCGCAAGACCCTTAACCCCAAGTTGCTCCAGGGAGACTGTCCCCTGTAGTTAGGAATAGGAAGTCGCTTTGGATAAAGGTGTCTGTTAAATAATGTAATTGTACCGGGTAGCAGATTTTATTTATGGTGAGGGCAAAAAAAGTTGAGCCGAAGATATAGATGATAATACGTGTTACCTGGTGGATGGCCTAGTGCAGGGGTGGAGAAATCCGGTCCTGGAGCGCCGGTGTCCAGCATGTTTTGGTGATTTCCCTCCTCAGAAACACCTGGTTCAAATTGCAAGTTAATTGTCAGATTTAGTCAATATGTTTGAGTAGGACTACCATCAAACTGTGCTGGACACCGGCCCTCCAGGACCAGATATGCCCACCCCTGGCCTAGTGGTTAGGGTGGTGGCCCTGCATTCAGAGGACTGGGGTTCAAATCCCACTGCATGAGTCACCATTGAGGTACCCTTAAGCAAGTTATTGCTTACCAGGCGCCTCACTGGTGGCAGCCCCCTGCTTCACTAGTGAATTGGTTAAATGCAGAGAAAACATTTCACTGTGTGTTGTACTTGTTTGACTGTGACAAATAAAATTGGTATTTGGTCCTGTGGGGGCTCAGACCCCTCAAGACCAATCAAATGTGGCAAACAAATGATGCAGAGAAACAGATGGACTAGAGTCTGTTGCTGTAAACTATAAAGTGAACCTCATACACCCAAAAAAGGTAACTTCATAGAAGAAGCAATATCATTAAATCATTTGGACCAGTCCCCTGACCTGTTTGATTTTCCACTGATCTGTTCGTAGTTTCACTGATCTGTTCATCGCTCCACTCATCTGTCTTTATGACAATTTGACACTTCTGAATTTACAGTTTGTAAAAAAAATAAACATCAAAAATGGTGTTGACACACACACACACACACACACACACACACACACACACACACACACACACACACTCACACACAATTTATAAATACAAAACCACACTTTCCCTTTCTCCCTACTTAACACCTGTGGATGATTTTTCAAGCTTTTCTGGCACTACAAGCTTGCCCAATGTAAATGCAAATTGCTGAAATAAATTATTGATTCCCTCAAAGTTGCAGCATTTGCACTCATCAGGAAGTGTCCAGGTACAAATCCCATATCAAATCTCTAGAGAGATACTACTGCAGCTTGTCCTCGGTGCTGAGCAGTGCACCAAAAGACAATCCTGTACAAGACCTACTGCCCAGAATTGTGGAATAATCCTACACACAAACACTTTAGGTCAAAACTGGGTAAAATGATTTTATAATGTTTTATTTATACTGATATTATAGAATATGTAATAGAGTAACACGTTTTGGACCCATTTCGTTGCCATTTCCTGCATTTCTCTTGCCTAGTCCATCGATTTAGAAAGCTTTTTTTCAAAAACATATTTGATGTTTGAGTTCAATACACATCTGATAGGAAGCTAACAAATCAGTAATGTGTGTCTTTCCTTACATTTTTAGATAAAAGCTATTGATCACATTAACTAGGGGTGTGCAGAGCGACCGGAAATGTTATCTGTATTTGTATTTGTTAAAAGGGAAAATTTGTAGTATTCGTAACATTCATAAAGCAGCGCGCAAACAACGTCACAATCTCCTCCTGAACTTGAGCGTGTGATGGGGGGTGGGGGGGTGGGGTAAGGCAAAATATCTAAAAGTGAAAGTGATCAATCGGTCACATGTTAACACTCCACTGCACACAGTCTGAACAGCACGAAATACCTCCTCCCGAATTCAATTTTTAAAAAGTATTTGCCCGAATACGGTATCCGTAAAAAACATGTTATTTGTGCCTTTCCGAATACCTTATTTGTATTGGGCTCCACCCCCAACATTCATAGTGAAGGCTTGCTAAACTGAACAAACCAAAATGAACAAGTATGTTTTGTGCAAGACTCAGAGGGACGGCAGGAAGTAAAGAATCCATATCCTGCATGAAACAGAAAAGGAGGAAGGCCAGGACATAAAAGGGTTGGATGAAGCATGCACGCAGTAGGTCTTGTCAGAAAACTGAAACGCATATTGTATGTGATCCATACAAAATAAAGAAATCGTTTTCTTCAAACAATTTTTCCAGCGTGGAACACAAATGACCTCGTCCCCCAGACCCCCTACTGCATGGGTATCCAGATAAAGGCATACAAGAAAAGGCCTGTAACTATTACATGAGCAGCTGGTTCCATGCCTCTGAACCACTGAACAATTCTTGTTTCCTACCGGGTGAGTACATATACCTGTGAATGAGTAAATGTGCACAAAGTTCATGGTAGCACAGACTGTGAAACACCAGATGCGGAATGTAACTTTGTTTAAGCTATTGTGCAGTGTCACAGCAAGAAGGTTCGGGTCCAACTCCCAACAGGGCAGACAAGTGCCTGTATTGTATGGAGCATGAATGTTCTCCCCCGGGTTCTCGGGTTTCCTCCCACAGTCCAAAGGCACGTGTGTCAGTTGAATTGGAGAAGCTGAACTGCTTCTATATGTGTGTGTGTGTGCATAAGTGATTGTATGTGTGTGCCCTGTAATGGACTAGTGAGGCCAGTGTGTTTCTTCACCCTCCATCTTTTGAACATTGGGATAGATGCCAGCGACCCCCGCTACCCTGGTTAACTATAAGTATTTCAGATGAATGTTTGGACTCAAAATTCCACTGTTTGTATAAATGAAGCAACATATGGACATTTTCTGAAGGCCCAGCCTGCTGAAATCCAAAGAACACGTTTTTAATTATTTTGGACAAGCTAAGCATGTCAGTAAACATGTTGAGTGACCTGTGGCCAAACTGAGTTAATTGTAAAATATATTTAGAATATATGTTTGAAATTTTTGCCCTTCATTGTATGGAGAGCAGCTTCTCTACTCCTGACTTTCCTCATTGTTATTTTTGGTCAGAGGTGGTGGAGCGGACCGAAGCGGCCCTGCAGCAGGTAGAAGAGAGGGATGCCCTACTTAAATGCAGCAGGTGCGATGATGTGCTGCTCTGAGAATCCAGAGAGGGCACCGGGGGATGCGGGTGCAGTTTGATTAGAGAAACGCCGCGTTCGATCAACTTGATTAATGATGCTTTCAGACGAAAAGAATTAAGGTAAAAATGAGCCGTCATGCAATGTTCAGCTTCGGAGAAAATAAAGCCAAATTCAAGATCACTGCAGTTTTAATACGTTAAATGAGGATTTCTGAACACCTTACATGCCTACATTCCCTTCACTGATGTTCATCTGTATTCATAAACACAAGAGAGCCAAACTCATGGCTTTTGGAAACTGTAAAAACTGCATAAAGTGATCAAAAATACCTCAGAACCTTTCCTCAAACAAAATCCCTTGTGTATCACCAGTGTTCAGGCAATACCCCAGTATTTTCTCAAGGTCAGTGGTTAAGACTAAACCTCTTTTAATACACGGTGGAGGCTGGCCAGGTGCCGGAAATGTTATTTAGAATGTAACCTTGAGTATTGATCCACGAGCTACATGGGGTTCTCTCACATCCACTCAGTTGAAAGAGGGGGGACAAGGGAGAATAGTGGCTTAGTACAGCTGCGAACATCCAGAACCTCTTCACTTTCTTTATTTCTAAGGTACGTGATATTCCCTATGTCAAAAATACACATTTATCCAGATTCTAGGTTTATATGCATGTAGCATACCAAGCTAGGATAGACATTGTGCCCATTTCAACCAGCCTAAATTCAGTTAGTTCTACTAGCATGGTTCACCTCAGCAGAGTTGTGTTTTAAACTTAATGTAACATCGCTAAACAAAGCAATCTCAGTAGTTTGGAATGTAGTTTTCTCAATATTATGCTAAGCGGTTGATCATAAGAACAAGTACTGGGGTCTGAACTATATATAAACCCATATTTATGAATGGTGAATGCTGAAAAGCAAAGCAGAAACAGCTGAAACCAGTGATAAAACTCCCGGTGGTCACAGTTCAAAATGTATAAACATGAATCAAAGAAAATGGCATATCGCCTTAAAACCCCAAATGTAAAGTCTTGTCTTGTTGAATTATTTCGCTGGTGTACAGGAGTGTTTTCATTCGATTGGGGAGGTTCCATCTCGTTGACTGTTGCTGGCATTTCCGTTTTGTCTGGGGAGCCTTGGTTTGTTTTGTTGACTAGGTGGGGTGTGTTGGGGTGTCTGGGATGGTTTCGTTGCCTGTATTTTTTTCTGTCAGCTTAGTCCACAGTCAGTGCTTCACTGCATTCGATTTATTGGCATCCAAAACAGTTTAAACCCCGGACTGGCACTTTGGCACACCTCCAGTGGATGAGCTCGTCCATTTAGCACTGGCATGGCATGCCACCATGGAGAAATGTTTCCACCCGAAACAGCATTTTCCAATATCATTCATTTATTAATGTCTTTTTATTAGTTTTAGTAACTTCAGTAAAACAAAAAAACAGCTCTTATGGTCAGTTCTCAGATAGGGCCTCGCATTTAAGATGCGTGGTGAGATGGCGTGGCTACTCGTCATAAGGTGCTTTCATGTGCAGCCGACATTGCAGAGCAGAAATCACAGCTCTGGGAAAGAGCCGGCCTGCTGCATGCATGTTGTAAAAGAAGAGAGTGCCCGAAATAACGCGAGGCACATCCTTCCATTCAGCTCAATCTTAGCCTCCTCCAGCACAGAAGCGACACAGAAAACGCATTAATGGAGAATCGCACCCAAGGGGTCGCGCGCAAGCAGCCCTGAGCAAACTCGACTCCGGCTGACGGAGCTTTAGATTAATGCGGTGTTGATTTTTATCTCAGCCACATCTCAGATGAGATGCCTTAAATCCTATCTGTCCTGACCAGAGTGGTCGGCGGTGCCGCCGCCGGAGGCACGTGGCACTTCAGCAGCTCAGCAGGACCTGAGAGGGGCGACTTGGGAAAAAAATTAACTCTACTGGGCAGGAAATCCAACCGAAGTAATGACCCTCCACATTATCAGCAGAGGCAGCACAGTATCTGATTGGTGAAGGGTTGTAATTAGAAGGGGTTTCATGATAACATGCATGAGTAGCTTCCACAAGTCTGCATCAACCACTGTTTGCATTAGAGTTGTCATCACCTCTCATATCAGGCCTGCGTGATCTCCACACGTATGCAAATCAGCTCCGCGCGAAAACCTCTGGCAATTTCAGAACACCAATCTCTTACACAATGACGGGTAATCTGAGGTGTGTGTATTTTTGTGTGTGTATTCGTGTTTGTGTGTGTGTGCGTCGGGGTGTCACTCTGACAGCTCTGATTCATAGAGCTTAGAAACAAAACAAGTTTCAAAAAAAGAACAAGAAAAAAGTGTCTCCGGCTGTGGTATCACAGAATGTCTCAAATAATCGGAGTGAATGGCTCATTTAGCATCAGACAGAGACACAACTCAAACCTTCAGCCTGACGAATGCGTCACCAGCGGTATTGAGCCGTTCTACAAAATACTACGAGTGTGAGGATGTTCTCACTGCATGATACTGATGCACCACTAAAATGCTCCTATTCAGATTTCAAATAGTTGAGCAAAATTTAGCAAGGCGTGCTCCGTCCTAACACAACAGCGGCCTAGTAAGTACCCTTCTGGCTAATCTTATACACTAACTGAGATCTACAACATTATAATGATAATGATACGAGCTTCATAGGGCCTAACCATAGCTTGCTGTGTCTTTAGATATTGAAGTAATTAACATATAATTACCAACTGGCCCTTCTTCTGATTGGAATAATTTATAATGGCAACTGTATTCAGCAATGCCTGCATGCAGGGGTTCTCGGCGTTTGGTTCATAGGCAACCAAAAAAGCCAAAAGTGGCTTATTGGCACACTTCTGGTGGACAAGCTTGTCCATTTCCTCTCTACTGGAGAGTGTACTGCAAAAACATGAAATCCTAATGAGCCAGAAATCCTGAAATGAAGAAAAAAAAACACTGATTTGACTATGTAAGATATACAAACAAGGTATGGAAAGGTTTTCATGTTTTAAAGAAGCTTACCAGGTGAAACGTTTATTATTTAACCCTTTATTGATAGATTATTCAGCTTGATTCTGCTACCTGTTTTCTCCTTTTGTTTTTATTTCTTAGTTTTTAATTATACTATACATTTCACTGCCTGTTGTACAAATAAAAAATCTCGAATCTTTTGTGGCCATTTTCGCAAAAACATGAAAACTACAAAAAACTGAAATCTCAACAAGCCAGAAATCCTGAAATGAAAGAAAAAATACACTGAGTTGTTATAAGAAAGCTTAACAGGTGAGATGTTCTCCCTTTATTGACAGATAATTCAGCTTGATTCTGCTTCCTGTTTTCTTGTGTTTTTTTATTTCACTTCTTTTTTTTTCAATAATTTTGCAGTGTATATCCAGTGTACAGCAGCTAGTCAATTCATTTGCATTAACCAGAGCTTTTTCCAGCCTAAAAATGCAGATTATGCAGTAGCGTTTAGAGCGTATGTGTGTGTAGTTAATTAGTTGATGTTCTGTTTGAATAGTCTATAATTAAGCACCCTTTTCTATCACAATCTTTTTTCTTTTTTTTTGAAGTAATCATAGATTAACAAAAATATACTGTTGCACATGTAAGAGAATGAACGATTGGTCATTTGCATAAAATCAGCCCTTATTAACATTTTTGCAATATATGATTATATGATATATGACATGAATATCAATTATCGGCCTTGGGCTTAATCAGAGCGGAGTTTCTACACAGTTTCTTCCCCAGTTTAGAGTCCAGTTCCCACTCAGTAGTTAAGTCTTCCCAGTGCCAGCAAGCTGGGAGGGTTTGGATGCAGCTCTGAGACACGAAATGCCGCTTCATCTTTTTGTACAACCATTAATGCAACATCACCGGGCAGCTAAACCCGTTTGGTGGAGAAATCCAAACTCTGTCATGTTGATTAGTATCATGCTGAGTGATGGGGGCGTAAGGGCACTGAATGAGAAGCGGGTGCATACAGAACAAGTATAACAGAGATCACTTACTTACTTTCCCTCTCGTGGGAGAGTCAGGGGTCTATCTTGCGGCACTAGAGATAACGAAAGTCCCCGATGAGTTCCCACATAGAGATCTGAGCTATAGGGGGATTTCTACAGTGCTGTCAGGTGGATTGATGGTGCAGCGAAATTTCACACATGCGTCGGCCTTACATGTCACATAGAACGTAAGTAAGTAAGTAAATAAATAACTGCTTTGAAAAAGCTCTAAATCTTTCAGGGTACATCTCACCGAGAGCTTCACCTATCAGAACATCAGGATGGGGATGTTTTTTCTATATCACTACATAAAAACTACCCTTAACTTTAGGATTTTGGGATAATGATCAGGCTAAAACTCTATAAAAGATAGTGCTGTACTTCTCCTCATGAAGTTACACCACAAATGAATGAATAAACAAATAAACAAATAAATAAATAACTATATTAATTAATTAATTAATGCCATTGTTAAAGAAACAAATGAACATTTATATATTTATATATTCTGAAGTACTAACTAACCATGAACTAGAGTGTTGATGCATTTCTTTTTGATGCATTTGAAAAAAATAGAAATATCTGCATTTACATTCTGAAAGTCAACAGTGGACTATGACTTTCAGTTTAGACCATAAGGATTGCGACAATATAACAAAACCCCTTCAATAATGCTAATCTTCCCTCATACTTCATTGAAATTCTATATTGTATTCTACATTTCACTGCGTGTTGTACAAATAAAACATTTTGAATCTTGAATCTGCTGGTAGTGCTTTAGCACCAAGCTGATGAATGTTTGTGGCCATTTTAGATCAAACAAGAACATCTTAACAATGTCCATGTTTTATTTAAGATAAATATTACCATGCTACAATGTATTGTATGTTCCTCAGCAAAGAGTCCTGGCATAGATCTGCCGCAGCTGATAGAAAACCATTGGTTAGTCTGTCATTTAGCCTGAGTGATATATCCAGTGCCAGAAGGACTAGAGTGATGTATAGACCCATCCACTGGAAATCAACATGCTTTTGAATCAAAACGTGGTTCATTCCACCACCAGTTGCTGTTTATTTTACTGGTTATCCTGACATTAGGATATTAGGAATAATAGGAATCGCTTCTGAAAGTTTAACCAGTGGGAGACTTTGGTTAAATATCCACAAAGACACAATGAAGAAAAAAATCTGGATCATTTTAATGATTAAACTTTACCGCTTCAAATGAGTGCTACTGCAGTTTAAATACACATGATTCCATTGTTATTCCATTATAAGACTGAATTTAGTTGTTTTGTTTTTCCCCATAAATCATTCTGCCTTTTCTGAAGGCTCCCCTCTGCTGTGTGCAATATTCAAAAAAATGTGATAAAAACATTATGTATAATAATTTAATTCTAATTATAACTAATGTAACTATAACTTCCACAAAAACTGATTTGTTTGAAATACAATGCCTTATCCTTGTTGATATGCAGTGAAAGGGAGGTTCTGAGCGAAAAATATGACCATGACAAGGAGGACTCGTGTTGTTTTTCATCACAAGGTACATTGAAATTGATTTCCAAGTGTGAAAAAAAAGCTCAGATGAGCCGGAGCTAAAGAGAGAGAGAGAGAGAGAGAGAGAGAGAGAGAGAGAGAGAGAGAGAGAGAGAGAGAGAGAGAGAGAGAG
>JBBMFX010000017.1:3877695-3903092 GCA_037832545.1 Rhabdalestes septentrionalis
AGAGAGAGAGAGAGAGAGAGAGAGAGAGAGAGAGAGAGAGAGAGAGACAGAGAGACAGAGAGACACAGAGAGAGAGAAAGATAGACAGAGTGAGAGAGAGAAAGAGAGAGACATAGTGAGAGAGACAGAGAGAGAGAGAAAGAGTGAGAAAGAGAGTGAGTGAGAGAGAGAAACACATAGACAGAGAGAGAGATTGAGAGAGAGAGAGAGAGAGAGAGAGAGAGAGAGAGAGAGTAATGAGGGAGATTGAGAGAGAGACAGACAGAGAGAAAGAGAGGGAGAGAGAGACACACAGAGAGAGTGAGAGTGAGACAGACAAAGAGAGAGAATGAGACAGACAGAGAGAGAGAGTGAGACAGACAGACAGAGAGAGAGAGAGAGAGAGAGAGATAAAGAGAGACAAAGGGATCTGCTGACACAGACAGAACATATCTAGTCTTCGCATCTCGTTCTTTAGATGGGAACAGAAAACTGGGTCTCTGGACTCGACCGCTGACTTCCCTTTCCTTCCTGACCACGGCAGCGCGATCAAAACGCTGACACCATGCTTTCATTTTGTCATCCTGAAAAGCAGCTCTCTGTGTAATGAGAGGGACTCGGTTTGCCCTGAGTGACACACTCTTAAAATTAAAGCCAACACAAGTTCCTTAGAGGGATGTTGGAGAGGAACTGACTTTAGCTCCCTATAGAAGGATCTAATAAGGCAAGCGAAATCATCTTAAATCAGGATAAGAATAGTATCAGATGATTATAAGAATGTAGACATTCTTTTTGTATTTTAAGTAAATTCATCAAGTGAAATGGAAATAGAAAGGAAATAATATATTTCTGATATGATGTATAACATCATCCATCATAAAAGTAGATAAACCGAGCACCAAGAACTCAATTTTAGGGACCACAGATATTATCACCCAGGTCTCCAGCAGGGAAACTGGGACGAATAGGAATTTATGGATTTTTGATCAGATTTTGTATGGTTTGGATTTTTTTTAGTTTGGTGTTATTTCTTTCTGTGCACATGTTTATTCAGTTTTGGAAAACTTTTATGTTAGCATGAAATAAAAATCCATTCCAGTCCAATTACAAGTATGTTAGATGACTATTTTTGAGATGTTTTTACCTGAGAATAGATGATTATTGCAGGGAATCTAATCTGTAGCTGCTAAATTTGTGCTTCCGCTTCACAGAGTCATCTCAGACAGTATTGTTATGTCTCTTTGCATTTGATAAAGGAGCGAAAACCCGGTTTGGTGTAGCTCCAGAGAACACTTTTGTCCCCTTTATTTCTAAGTGCACACACCCAATCTGCCTCAAGAACACTGTAGCAGTACAGAGGCGGGGAACGGTCGAGAGAGGTGAACACACAGAGGGAGAAAGTGCGAAAGAGAGCGAGCGAAGCCCGCTCTGCAGTGACAAGGCAGCGCGCCCGAGATAAGAGGTTAGCCCAAGGTTAAATGGAGGTTAGCAGCAGGCCGAGTCCAAGTGGGGCGAGTGCAGCTGTCGCTGAAAACCTCGGACTATTTGCGCCAAGTGACTTTTGCGAGGTTTGACAGATGGGAGGAAGAGCAGGGAGTTAATGGGGCCAGCAGCCTGGCACACGCTCTAAATGAGATGGCCAGAGACCGAGGAGGTGCTTCTACAGATGTTGATGCAGGCCTCAAAGAGCCAGTACACCTCTTGTTCTGTCTCCGGCTGCGGGACACGCCCACAGAACCACATAACTGTGCATACACGCTTAAGAGAGGCATTAAACTCCAGTGCCGAAGGCAGTCCAGCACAGCAAGTGTGGTTAGAAATGTCAGACTCCATTCGTGCAGACGGAGAGGAGTACACCTGGCATTTCTGAGTAAGCCCTTGTTCGGGCCTTTAAAGGTGAGATGAAACAGATCGGCTTCCTCACTCAGACAATGAAAGGCTATAGGTTAAAAAAAAGAAAGACGAGAAATGTTGTTTTTTTTGTCCTTTCCCACTTACCGGTGCCAGCAGAGGCCTTCCTGTAAACTCAGCATAACATTTTTCACATACTCAGCCATTACTGCAGTGTAACCTGCTGTGCTTAATCTGCACATACACAGGTTGAAGGGCCAAGTATTTTAAAGCTCTACTACAAAGCAACTCACTCTCACTCTCCCTGTCGCTCTACAATGCCAACATTCCCTGCCTGTCAGAACGAGCGGCACGCATTGCCTTCGCTTAGGGGGCAATTCCTATGTATTTTTTTGTTTTATTTTCAAATCAGATGCATAATTCAGTCGTTGAGATGTAAACAAAGTTGTTCAGAGTAATTTCATGTGAAAGGCATGAGGAGCAGGGGAATCCAACCTTTTGCTGCTCACACTAGCAACCACAAAACCTCCCGTGGACTACAAGGCCATTTACCCAACCCAACAATCATTTATAATGCACATTTAACTAGATTTATATATATATGTGTTTGTGTGTTTTTGTGTGTGTGTACACAAGTTATTTGGACACTAAATAAAATGCCTTTATTTGTCCTGTATGCAAAAATAAGGCCACTGGTTCTTACCACCACCACCCCAGTAAAAAATCTTCACACAAAATCACTCTAAATGATTTGCTAACATTTATTTTACATTTATGTTTAAGAAATTTAGCAAACGCTCTTATCCAAAACGATGTACATCAGTGCTCACACCGTTAAAGACTGAGATATGTGGAATTCTCCTTTTAAATGACCCTCTTTCTGAAGTTCCCTCTCTTTATTAAAAAACATATTGGCCAAGCCGAACCTCCTTATATGACCAGTAGCTGAATTTGATCTCAAAAGTGCGTCTATCTAGAACTGTGTGAAGGTTCTGCCAGGTTCCTCAGCTGTCCCTTCTGCTTCTTCTCCAAATCCATCTCCAAATCCAACCAAGCAGCAACTCCTTATATGACCAACATGACCAGTATCTGAATTTAATCTCACATGAGTGTCTATCTAGAACTGTGTGAAGGTTCTGCCAGGTTTCTGAAGCTGGCCCTTCTGCTCCTTCCCCAAATCCATCAGCACTTTACTGCCTCTGTGGACGTCCTCAAAGTGAGCCAGGTAGGCTTAAACCCACGGCGCTCCGCATCAGTGCTCAAATGTGACCTTAATGATATTTCCTTCTTTTCCCCTTCCAAGCAGAGGGCAAACAAAAATGTCAGCGAACAGTCGCTGAGCCCGCTGCTTTCTGAGGCTCAGTGCCGCGAGCCTCCGCGCCGCTCCCTTTAATAGCACCGAGATTGAAGGCCGAGCAGTGGGATGATCACTGCTTTTTGAAGGGAAAGTTGTTCAAAGGGCAAATGGATTTTCATTTTATTTTCTTTTATTTGTTTATTTATTTTCCAGTGGTCGAGGTTGACCTGGTCGATAGGACATTGTGGTTGATGGAAGGTGAGAGAAAGGTTACAGCTCTGGAAAATGTACTGTATTTAAACACGATACAGGTACGAATTTGTTTCAGATATTCCAGCCAGTCTGGCCTCAGAGTTCTCCAGCCTAAAAAAGCAACATAAAATGTCAATGCATGACGATCAATAGTGAAACACCAATGCATGACTCAGAACCGGGGAGTCTCTGAGTTATTTGCTGGTTTGGAACAGTTATCAGTTTTAATAGCAAGTTGTATAAAACTGATGAACAAAAAAATGATGAACACAACAATTAGATTTTGAACACTGCCAAACACGGTGTGGGTTATTAGGATCAGAATCAGAATCAGAAAACTGTATTGATCCTGGAGGAAATTGCTTATGGAACTCCTGCAAAGGAACAAAAAGGGACAAATATACAAGAACAAATAATACAACGTCTAAATACGATCTAAAATAAAAGGTCTGGAGGAAAGAATAAAAAATGCTCTGTTGTACATTACGGTACATACAGAAATGCTTGGTATAAATACTATAAATACTTTATATATGTACTGGTATGGTTTCCAAAAGCACATTTTGGAAAAACAGGTATTAAATCATCATTCATCAACGACAGTTGCTTGCAAACTTCAGAAGACTTCAGAAGATCAACCAGGTCCAAAAGCAAGTTTCTGAAAAATAAGCAAAAGGAGATCATCCCTCAATTACAGTTAGTGGCAAATTTCAGAAGATAAATCTTGCAACATGAACATGCATTTATCACCTCAAAGTTGCCTTTGATGTACTTTGATATACTTCTAGTAACATCCAACTGGTCACAACACAAGAGAAGAATGTTGATTACAGCAGTGCTTTTATACTTTTCCTCATTAAATATGATCAGATTCCTGTGATCACTAATCAGTACCTCATAAGGCAGAATGAGGTGCTTGCATGGAATGGAGGTCACACTCATAGATGCTGATTTAAAAATCAATTCATTGTTCTCTCACTATATCCAGAGCTGTAGAAATGAAACATCTACTAAAAACAATAGAAGAAAAAAACCCATAAATATTTCAGGAGAGAACCGTGAAATTAAATCTGGTATCCTGGCAGAATCTGTATTCAGTAATAAAATATTCAGTACTATTGATTCACAAATACATGATCATGGATTTGCAATCACACCATACATACCTCACTTTGTTATAAGCTTGATGTATAGCAACAGACTGTGTTAATGGTAGGGGGGGAGGAAACTCTAGGCTGCTTCTGGAAGAAGTAGAAGGCTGGAGTTCCCTTTTCATGATCAGAGACAGAGCTGAGAGATCCCAGATGACTGGGATGTGATCATTACATTTATAGGATGTTAGGCTTGAAGTTGGATGAACGCCAATCACAGTCCTTCCCCCAAACTTTGGTTGCTTTATAACTTGATCAGGTAATTTAATGAATACACCTGATTGTCTACTATCACATCCAGCAAACAGGTTACTTTATCATTTCATATAATTAATGTTAGGAGTCTTGCCCAAGGTCTCTTAGAGTGGTACTCAAGCTTAAATCAGTGAATCAGACTCCAGTCTTACGTACAGTGCTATTAGCCATTACGGCATACCAGGCTATCTGATTCGCCTGAGTGTTTTAGTCATTAACCCCTAGAGGAGAACAGCATTGAGCCAGAAGCACAAGAAATGTTAAATCATACGGCAAAACCACTCCTTATATGGATGTTCCAGCTTGTGTTGATGCCTAAGCCGTCTGACATCATGCTGAGCTTTATTAGGTGTTCCTGTGTCACGTACAAGCAAAGTTCTCGTAATTTAAATAGCTGTAATAACAATTGCTACAATTGCTACTGGGGTATTAAAAATAGTGTCACCCGCTAATGACTGCAAAGAACTTTCCCAAATGTCTTTTAATTTAACAAAGAGATAAACCCAAGATTTTTGAACCTGGGAAAACCTTTATATTTCTCTCTGCCCACAAATGCATGGGAAAAACTTGCAGAGTGAGGGGGTCCGGAGAGCGAGCGCGTGCCAGTGCGCTGAGAGAAAGAGCAGCAAAGAGCGAGCCTGTAGGAGAACATCCACCGGTTTTAGATAGTTTTATTATTTGTTGAAATATTCCTGATAGTTCTAAGTGTTAAGGGCCTATACCCTACCATTTTCATATATAAAAATCTTTCCTTTTGAATCCATTACTGGCATTTTTGTAAATTTACCCACGAAGTATATTTTTATGGGGCCAGTTTCCAGCCCTCTCTTCATTCCATAATAAACAGGTCTGTTATTATTTAGTGTCTCAAATCAGGAAATAAAAAGTGAATCTTCTGTACAGTGTTGTTAGCCTCTAGGACTCTGGTGGCTTTGTACATTAGTGAGGTCCCTCTGTGACCAGAAGGTTGTGGCTTTAAAATTCCAGGACTGCCAATGGCATCACTGAGGTACCCTTGAGCCCACTCACTGCTCCTGGTTACCATTGTTGACTGCCAACTGCTTCACTTGGTTAATGGGTACAATACAGAGGATGAATTCCACACTGTTTACACTGTGTGCTGGGTGTGTTCACATGTGACAAATGGATCAAGTACACTATGCCACACCAACTGCAATTAATATGTTGAACAAACACAGTAAGCTCAATTCACCTTAGCCTAAGGTGATGATGGATCTCATAATGTTTGAAGAGGTTGTAATGTCATAATTATTATTTCATAATAGTTTTCTTTTTCAGTCACTGACAGTCAGCTGTTGGGATGCTGCATAGCCCACCCTTCTCTCCTCAGTGTCATGCTATAAATATTCTCCCATCTCAGCCCCATGCCCAGTGCCAGAGAGAGCAGAAGGTCCTTACATCGCTGCTTTAAAGGGACCACTCCAGGCTTTGCAGACACTCTGCAGCTGCAGGCTGCCTCTCTGACCTGCTGGATCCTGGGGGGTTTGGCCGGGCTTGGGTTGAAGGCCCGGGGCTAGTGAAGTGGAGAGAGAGAGAGAGCGGAGAGCGGCGAGGATTACAGAGGGGATGAAGAAGAGGACCTGAAAGAGAGGGATGATCCTTCTCTCGCTCTCTCTCATTCTCACTCGCTCTCTCTCTTTCCCCCTCTTCGGCCTGAGGTAATCTTCTGAGCCTCCTGCCATGCCATTAAGTTGTTAAAAGGTCAAACTTTTCAGAGTTTCACTTCAAACTGTTCCCTGTAAACGCTTTCACTGCTTCTCCTGTATTATCACCACCGCAGCGTAGCCTTGCATCTCTGAAATGTAAACTTTATAGGAGAGGGATGAATGCTAATGTTGGATTTTTTATTCCAAATCATTCTGGACTTTTTCTATTGGTCCATTTATCACAATGTAGACAGTAGCTGGCATTTTAAATGCAGTAAAAAACGGAAGGGAAAAAGACTTACATTCAATCTTTGGCAGGTTGCCATAGAAGAATCATTTCTGGCTCTCAGTTTTTAACACACCCACTTCCACACAGTGAGTGTGGGGGAGGGAAAAACAACCCTAAGGAACCTCAGTGAAGGTTCTATTTTTCTATAAGTGAAGAACCTATTGATTTGACTGAAGAACCTTCACATTATGTGGTTCTGTATAAATGAATGATGCTCAGTTCAAGCCAAGAACATAAATTAAGAACCTTTATGTATAACTGAGTGTGAGGGTTTTGTATGATAGTGACAACATACATACACACACACACACACACACACACACACAAACAATGCATATGCACTTTATGTTGCATTCATTAAAGCGCCTAACTCCTAGAATTTTCTCATATGTCAATCTACTTGTGTGGTATTATACCCCAACTATTTTTTACAAAACCATGGTACAACCTTTTCCAATTCGCTTTACAAAAGTCTGCTTTTGTTACAGTGCCTTTAAAAATAAACACATATGTAAATCAGCTCAATTGTCATTGGCAGCTCTGTATGATGACTAATTCAGAAACCAGGCAGGCTGAAACACTCCTTAGAAAATTATGGTGTAATATGGTGGGGCTAAACTGTTGTAGGCTGAATGGTAAGATATGTGCATGGTAGGGCATTAACACAAAAGTCGACTAGTTGAGTAGTCGACTATAGAGGCACTAGTCGACGGCCTCTGAGTGTAGTCGCCTAGTCGTGTTTTTTTTCTCTCTCTCTGCCCTCGCTTTGGACGTACTGCAGTCTCTGCCTCTGATTGGCTGACGCTGACACGCGTTTCTTGGTTTAACCAATTACTATAGTCCCTTCATAAAAGGGGCGGAACCATTGGCACGTAGAATGGAGTGTAAACACGAGACCACAACAAGACAGACGGCAGCAGAGAAAACAGACACACATCACAGGTGTGGAGATCCTTCACTCTAGAACACAAACAGCAGGAGACCTGCAGAACCTGCAAGTTGGTGTGAAAGTGCAGGAAAAGTGCTGTTGTTCTGCACGGTTCTGAAACAGTACCTCTAGCTAACATGCTAATGCTAGCACTGCAGGGAGTCTGGTTCAGAGGAGCTGAGCGGCGCTGGGGCTTAAACTGTTCCCACTTTCTGTTTACACTTAAATTTACCAGAACCTTCAAGGTATCAGCCTTCGTTTTGTTTAGTTAAATGTCATGTTGACTGTGAATGTTAGAGAAAACTTTAATAAAAGTTACTCAGTGTTGGACACCTTTGTTCCTGCATGGGTTTGGCATCATCTCGACTTCGACTATCTTCATGAATTAATGCCCTAATGCAAGGGTATTCACTTTTGTGACATCACAAAAACAACAAACTTGAAATGTTTTCACAGTTCAGTGTCCACAGAAGGACTGTATGACCGGGGACCTGAAAAGTATATTTGATATATCCCTGGTCATATAGTCTGAGGATTAAAAAAAAGGGGGCGTGTAACCACCCCCTTTTTTTTTATATGCACCACCACACTTGGTGTTAATTTAAGCCTAATTTCTGAAAGGCTCTGGAATAATTGGTTGCTTCAGGCCATAGTTGTGCATTATAAGATAATGTCATTAAACCAACTAAGTATGTTTGACCTTAGACCTTCCTGCTGTTCCAAACAGTGGTTTTAATTAAGGCAGAAACATGAATGTCGTTTTGTTTACCCCCCCAAACCCCACCATGCAAGTTATTAGTACAAAAACAAGAAAAAAGTAGCTTATTTTTCTTTCGCTGCTAATGAACTTGATAAAAAAAAAGAATAATAAGTCACCAATTATTCACAGGGCTTTGGCCATTTGATTGGAGCGAACATCAGTAGAATTATGGCAAAAGTCTCTTTCCTTCCATCCAATGTTTGCCTTCATTTCTCCACAGCTCTTGCTGTAATTGCAATTCCCTCAGTTGATGCTTTATGCATCAACACAGCAGATGTTCTGGTGGCAGCTGCAGAGCCACTCTAGCAAATGGCGAGCGCTGGGATGTCACGATCATAGACAGTTGTACCTGACAGTAGAAGGAATCACTGAAGGTTATTTTGAATCTAGTCTTACACTTACAGGGTTATAGGGTTACTCAGACTGTGAAGGTTTTAGAAAAAGTGTAAAAAACAACCCCCTACTGGAGACTCCCAAGTGGCACAACTGTCTAAGTGCTGGCACTGTCATCAGGAGATGGTGGCACTGCAACCATCTGTGACTGAGAGTCCTAGAGAGCACGTTTGGCATTGCTCTCTCGGCGGGTTGGATGACCCCCCCATCACTCACTGCATTAGTGGCAGTTTGATGAAGTGGCTGGCTTCTTGTGACTCTCCCGGTATTGATGGTATGTTATGATGCAGAGTTCTAGCTAGTAGGTAGAGTTAAAGATGAATAAACTGAGCATAAAATCAGGGAAAACCCTACAGTTTGTCGGATGTTTTTATTGAAAATGATGTAAAATCCTCAAACTATTACTATATGTCATCAGGAGATGGTGGTATTGCAACCATCTGTGACTGAGAGATCTAGAGAGCATGTTTGGCGTCGCTATCTGGGTGGGTTAGATGGACACCCACCAACCACCCAACCCACCCCACCCCCCTCACCCCCCACCCCACCCCCCCTTCTTGTAACTCTCCCAGTGTTGGTGGTGTATTATGATAGGGAGTCCTAGCTAGTACGTAGAATTAAAGATGAATAAATTTAACATAAAATCAGGAAAAATACTCCAGTTTGTTGGATGTTTGAATTTAAAAAATGATGTAAAATCTTTAAATTATTAATATATGTTGAAAAAAAATACCAACACTTTTATTCTTTATTCTTTTATTCTTTATTCCACCCTGCCAATCTTTAAATGGGTACAGGTTAACCTGTGACTATCTTCATGGATGATAGGGTGTCCTAGATAGTGGTTGGAATTGGAGATGACTAAATCGGGTGTTAAATTAGGAAAGCGTCTTCTAACTTGTTGGATGTTATGATTTAAAAATGATAAAATTAGCTGAATAATACATTGTAACTGTAGTGCTGTTATTTTCTGGGTTGTTTTACTGGAATCCAATCTTCACCGTTGATCACTGAATGGGTACTGGTTCATTTAGGTTTCCTGCTGATCAGCCTTTCAGTCCAAGCCTCTGTTGACATGCATATTGGCTTTTGGCAAATAGATGCATGGGCTGCACTAATATTAAGTGGGGGGAGAAACACCCTGAGCCATTATCCTCACTGCTGGACTGCGTTAACCATATCTGCTGCACAGAGCACGCAGCACGACGGCTCCAGGTGAGGTTTAATACTTTGAGTCCAGTTTTTGCTGACGTTTGTGGCTTCAGGAAATATTACCTACCATTATGTGCTGCATATAGATCCATAATCACAACAGTACATAGACCATATTTAACAGCTGTAGGTGCCCGATAGCCATCCAGGAAAGCTAGCTTTCGAACAGCTTTTAGTTCAATGTTCATGAAAACAGAGTCTATACAATAGCTATAAATAGGACGTTTTACTCAGCTCTCCAGACTGGCCCACTTTAGCAATGATTATTGCCCCAGAGAACTTTAACTGCAGTTTCTCTACCGCCGTTTAAATAAAAATCACACTCTTGATCACTGCATTGATTATTTTTCTGAATCAGAATCCCATTTATTGGCCAAGTATGTGAGTGAGCACATACAAGGGATTTGATTCCAGTCGATGGTTTCTCTACAGCATGAGATAAGATAAGAACTTTATTTATCCAGAAGGAAATTCTTGAAATGCTTGATGTTCCTCTTGTTGCTCAATGCAACAAGAGGAACAGGAGTAAATAAAGATATACAATAAGAGTTTAAAAAGAACAGAACAGTAGAATAGTGCAAATATATCAGACAAAACTAGCAAAGTAACAATATAACTATGGCATCTATAATAAAATAACACTGTTAGTTAAAAAGTTACATAGTGTTTGGTCCAGTTGTTATGAAAAGTGATGTAGTGTTTGTACCATGAGTGACAAGTGAGGTAGCGGCCGGTGGTTGAGGATGACACAGACATTCACTAACATACAGATGAGAAAATTAGAGCAGATAATAATAAAAAATAATAAAATAGAGCAGTAATATTGCCCAATCCGAGTGAGAAACAATTGACATTAATATTAATCCTGAGAAGATCATCTACAGAATGAGGAAGAGTTGTACAGTCCTATTGCCACAGATAGGAAGGATTTACTGCAAAACAAGAATAACATGTAGAAATACAATGATCAGTGTATCAAGTCATTTAGTAGGCAAGAATAAACAATCTATAAAATAATACACAATAATAAATTACAAATATTAATATGCAGAGGGTCCTCGAGTTATGACACAGTTCTGTTTATTTCCGACAGTAATGTTACTGATCCTAACACAGTGTAAATCACAACTAAGCCACAGAAAAGCAAAAGGAAAACTCCCTCACTCAGTAACTGCATTACTGTGTATTCTGCTTAGTCCATAATTACGAGGCTAATGTTGTAAGTTGTGTGATATGTTGGGATGACATATAAATACAATATAAAAACAATATTGTATAAGCATACGAATGAACTAGTATTGTGCTACATCTGGTGTCAACATGTTGAGTTTATTACTCAAATGCACCCATTTGGTATCAGCAACCCAACACGCTTCCCTCATCAAAACAATGGTGACATTCATATGTAAAAAATCTCTTGGTAATAAATAATTATCTGGATTTGCAGCAGCATCTTTTTTTACGAGATATTAACCCCATAATTAGGCCTACAAGCCTTTCTAGCTTGTTACTTTTAATCTGCAAGAGGGTACACTAATATATTACGTCCTCGCATTGATAATTTGCCTGGAAATGGAAGGGAATTAATGCTCATGTGGACAATAAAAGGAAAAGGATACAAAGGCTTATCCAAGTCAGCTCATTGTAATATTAATTGCTGCGCTGTAGGAGAGGAACATAATGGGTCATATCCATTAATGGCAGCTCCTTAGAAGAAGAGAATGGTCTGCTCACTGAAAACAAAATGAAAATCCTACTCCATACGTCCTTCAAGGTGCTCTGTGGCTCCCGCACACGCTCGCGTCAGGGTTCATTAGTACGTATGTCTTCTGCCTCAGTTTTTGACTAGCACTCACACAGAAGCCATTAAAAATCCATCTCTCTGATTGATCAACAGTGCCTCCCCCACATGGGTTAATTACACCTCCTTTCACTTGAGCCTCAGGGACCCTCGGAAATTACTGCCAAAGTGGGGGAAATTGTGTCCGATCCACAAAACTGAGCCGCTCTTGTGCTGGGTTTCTTTTTCCACAGCACAATTGTTTTACAAGTCCCCCACAATGCCTGTGAAAATGTGCTTGAACATTTTCACATCGTCGTCTCCCTGGAGATTACTTACAGAGTCGTCAGCTCTCCATTTGGAGAAGTCTTTTAAGACTATCTTTTCCATTAAGGGCGATGGGATCTGCCGTATGAGCTCACTCTGAGGAAAGGGAGGAGGAAAAAAACAGTAATGACAGAAAATACCAACACATTTCTGCACATCAGCAAACGTCTGAGTGGTCTGGTGTGGACGATGAGTGGATCTTACTGTAAGAGGTAGCTATGAAGTGGTTTATTTCTGTTAAGTTCTGCTGATATTTGCTTCTGCAGAACACAGAAATGGGGAAACTGTTTAGCTGACAAACCCAAAACGCAGCGCACATTAATTTAACCAAGCGTAGATTGGTGTACATCTAGACTAATTTGTGCGCACACACACACAAACACACACACACACACACACACACACACACACTTTTACCATCAGGGAACACGACCCACCCGCCCTAAAAATACTCCTCATGGTTTGATGGCTTATGAATAAAATGTGGCACTTTAATTACACCAGCAAAAGTCAGCAGTAGGTGAGCTAATGATTGAATATGATTATGGATCACTGAATTTCATAATTGTATTCATACACAGCCAGTGGGATTTGCTTTTACGCAGAGCATTCTGCATCAGTACAAGACCTGATGATTCAGCACACCCAAAACAATCAGATCATATTTTCATATTTGTGTGCGCACCATAATTAATTATATTTGTGCTTCTGTTATATTACCTTTGAAACCATTTCATTTTTTTTGCATTCTTTCTGTGCTTCATTATTCAGATTAACGTGTTTGGTGTCTGAAGATTGCTCATTTAGTTTCCCCCTGGAACAGCAAGGCTAATGTAGCTCTCAAGTAATCGAAGCCTCTGGAAGCATAATAAGCTATAATCTCCAGCTGGGTCAAATTAATTTCAGATAGACCTGATTCTGTGGTTTCTGTGACTGTCCTGCACAGTTATCCTGTGGCATTCCATGTTTTTAGAGTAAAGACTCAAAACATCTGAGGAGAAGCTGCTGCTGTTTTCCATTTCTAGCAACTCACTGAAACCTGGTTAGGCAAATCAAATGTATAGTTAGGGATGCTTCCAGACCTCCAGAATATATTGTTTCTCCACAAAATTACCAAGCTTTTAAACCAAAACAGGATAGTTGATTTCACTGTCTCTTCTCATACGTTGGTAGTTCTGTCCAGTTCCTGAAGGCCTCACCAATGAGTGAGCTTGCTTGACTGTAACCATATAGAGATAACGGAGTAAAATACAAATGTTTAGCTACGTCTGGCATGGTCATTGCATTTCATCCCTTAAGTTGCACACTAAATTTTGACAGTAGTCACAACCGTGCCGCCTCCGCTACACCCCCAGTGGTCCCTCTCACCAGACTACTGACCTGGGGTTTCTCTGCCACACCCCCTGTCTACATGTCGGTTTGTTTTATATTGATGTATTGCTGTCAACACACCTGTCTCAGGACCAGTGATGTTCTCCCCTGATTACCCAGTTAGGCTTTCCCTTGGGTCTCCTCTTGTGTGTTAACTCATGATTATTGCTGTGATTGGTCCCCGTATTTCCTCTCCCTAGTGTAATCAAGTATAAAATCTCAGCTGAGCAACCAGCTTGGTTCCTTTTTGGGACCATCATGGTTCATCTCTCGTGTTTATCCTTGCACTAGGTTCTATGGTCTTCTGGTTCATTAGATGTTCTCCTCATTGATATATGCCAGTGGATTTGATTTGGCTATCTTTATCTCATGTCTCTAATGTTGACCCTCAGGTTACCCCTTGTGGCTTCTGTAAGTAGCAGAACTTCCTCAATTTGTGCTCCTTGTGTCCACAGAACCTGTACTGGGATCGTTTCAGTTAGGAGAAGGACCCTAGTCCCTGCTGTGTGTGTCTCTTCAGCGTGACCAAGAGAGAGGGAGAGACTGTTTGTATTACAGATCAGCCAAGCTTCTTGTTTTCAAGTGAGTGTTTATGTCCCTTGTGGGATTAAAGCACTTTGTGTTGTCGTTAACTCCTGCATTTGTGTCCTCCTTCCCTGTGAGACATCATGACAATAGTGAAGTAAGATTAGTTCATGAATACTTGAATTACAATAGAAATAAAATTGAACGAAGAATAAGAGATGTGTATTAAATAAAACCTACAACTGACAAACACAGTGAAGGCTGCACATTGGCTTTTGCCATAGTTTTGCTGTACTAAACTAATTCTGTAGAATATTAACCCCAGAGTTTGTCCCTGAAGTCTCTTTATGAAGTCTCCTGCTATCAATAAGTGCTTCTGAAATGTTAAATCTCTGCTCTGCGTTTGGTTCTCCCATGTGTTTGACCAACTATTCATGTAATTTCTAAGTATATATTTAGAGTGTACTTTTTTGACTTATGTACTTCTGTATGTACCTTTTGCTGATGTTTGACTTTGTGATTTCTGCCCTTGCTTTCACCAAAAATTTATTCTGTTCATGTACCCAGCCTCGCTGGATCGCTTGCTTAAAAATCGCTTAAATAGTTTGCTGCTTCTATAATTAGCTACACTGACAGAAATCTGTAATATGTAGAGTCAATATCGGTGTAAAAATGCTGCAAGCATCCTTTCGGCCTTGGTCTAAACTTTGAGCCTCCGTATCATTATGTTCTAACATGCACTTATGGAAGGCTGATGGAAAAGCCAGTAAGGAAGATGCAGACGAAGTCTGTTTATTCATGCTGTTTCCAGTCTATCACCACAAATATACAGCTACACACACTCTCTCAAACACACACATACACACACTCACTCACTCACTCACTCACACACACACATACACATAGATGAGAAAATGCTGAGCAGACAGCAAATATTCAGGCACTGCCACCACAGCAAGAGCTCAAGTATTTTCGAATCTGCGTTAAAAGTGCACACTCTTCCGAACCAGGAGAAGATTTGCAAATGGGTTTTCCATATCAGCTGAATATTAAGTCCCATAGAGGACTGCATTTGTCTTAATCATATTTAACAACGTTTGTCCCACCCGTCTATACTGTGCGACCCCTCCACGAAGAAGCGATTGAGTGCTGGACCCCCTGGAGAATTTCTTTCTTCCTCATTAGCCAAGTGCTCTTTGCTTTTTGCCATTTTGTTTTTTTTGGTTTTTTTATCATTGTCATCGTTTTTAACGATTAAAGTGCTCCCCTTTCAACCAGAGAGCTTTTGAACAAACTCGAAAGCAAACATTCACAACACCTCCCTCGCACTTAGTTCCTATTGAACATAGGCAGCCCCTCATTATTATTGAGGCTTGCCAGCAGTGCCTTCAGTTACACTGACTTACTTTCAGCATACTTTTTGAAAATGATTTTTTTTCTCCCTTTGACGGTTTTCCCCTTTTCGAGGGAACAGCACAGTGGGCTGCATTCGTATGGCTAGCTGTGTGATTAAAGCAGCCCTCCTTCAGGGTCTCATTGTGCAAGAGACGTGCCTGTCAGCTTGATTTCTAAAACTGGTGCTGATATGAAAATAAACTCCAAAAAGAATCCTAACCCGAGATGTGCTCAATGAGGGATGTTCTGAATGACCATTTCAAATGCTTTTACTCTGCTGATAGCGCAGCATCTGGGCGCAAATGAAGTCGCTCGTTTATCACTGAGTGTAGCACGAAGCGAGTGGGTGAGCATTTAAGACAACAGCAGCTGTCTGTGTGTTTGCATGTGTACGTGGGTTGCGAGTATCCTTGAGGTTAATAGAAACAGAATCTCCACTTCACTTCGCTATTTCCAGCATGACTAAGACTGTATTACAGTTCAGAACAAAGCTAGAGCCAGCCCCACTAAAAGAGAGCTCAAACCCACGGGGCCTGACTCAGCACACGACGGGAGTCGGGAACAGATCTTAATTAGGAAAATGGGAAGAACTTGTTTAACTGGAATACTTCCGTTTTTATATCGCATTTGCACGGTTTTCCACTTATTTCAAATGTAACTGAAAGTCCAGATGTGTTTTCAGTCCGAATTCCCCGGCTTTAGCTTAGAACTGGAGCTACAAGGCTAGCTGTGCTAACAAACACTAGAACCCAAAAGCCAATTAGCCCAAATCGTTTCAGTGAAAAGCTTACAAAATGCTTCTTTCAGCCCACTCAAAGCTCACCCAGATCATCATTAGGTTTCTAAACTTTTCAGTGAGGCTAGATGCAGTTTGAGGAGGGTTAAATAAGTTTTTGCTGAGATCATTTTAAAGATTTGGACGATGTGCCTGACTGTTGAATTTCAGTGCTAGACTTTCTGTGGTTCTAAACAAAAGAAGGGACATTTGCACATAAAGAATGTCTTGACTGATTAACAACTGCTGGTAAAATTGAGTACATTTGATTATTCTTGGAGTTATGGCTATGATATCCATCTGTGATATAAAATGTTTATTATCAACTAGGGTTGTGAGTGGTGCTGGAGCCTATCCCAGCATTCATAATGGCAGAAGGAAAACACCCTGGGCAGTTGACACACCAACTCAAACACTAACATACTCACACCTGTGGGAAATGTAGTATCTCCTTTTGCCTAATGTGCATATCTTACATACAAGCCACATGCAATGTATGCAACAAGTATAATTCTATTTATGTGCATTGTTAAGCTTTAAATGAACATCGGACCAAATATGAAAGGGCCATCCGGGCTGTTATCAGTAATAAGTCCAAAAGCTACTGTATGTCATGGATTGGGTTTGTGTCTGCATGAATCAGTTACACTCCTGCGATGGCAGAATTAATGCAGGAAAGTACATTAAAATTTTAGATCAACATATGCTGCCTTCTAGCTGCCATCCTTTCCATGAATGCCCATGCATTTTTCAACCAGACAGTGCAAAACCACATACTCCACACATTACAAAGTGTGCAGAAGAAGGAGACTGGCCTAGCCGGCCTGCAGTCCTGACCTGTCCCTAATAGAGAATGTGGGGAGGTTTTTTAAATGAGCCGTGCAACAATGATGACCGTGTACCAAAAGATGTGTTTGCAGGAGGAGTTTTGTGAAAAGGAATGGCAACAGTCCGTGGTGATAAATGTTTTATCATTCTTACGCATTTGGAATGTGCCACAGGTATGCAATGAAAGAGTGGAGGTCTATTAAAAAATGAAATGAAGTCGACCAAATGTGGAATATTGTGGGTTCAGACAGCAACTGCCTACAACTAAAATCAACATGTCAAAGTAAACTTGAGAATTACTGGGTTCTTTTTTTTATTAGTGCTTTTTCTTACCAACCCAATCTTTTCTTCTTTAGGTTTGTATATTAATTAACAAGCATTTTTTCAGGCCAGAACATATCAGACTGCATCATTTGGAGACAATTTTGGGATAAATATGTGTGAAAAACACACCATTGTTTTGGAAGTGACACTATGCTGTCTCTGTTTTGGTCCAGACACAAGTCATGCCCAATTCCACCCACTAAGGCTAAATCTCCCCCTGTCACAATGTTACCCAACGGGGAAGGTTGAGGCATGTATTTGCTTTAATTGCCCTAATGCAGAGTCACTGGACACAATTTAGCTGCCTGGAATGGTGTAACATTTGGTCTGATATTGAAAATCTGGCCAGGGGTGTTTTTGAAGCAACTTTAAGGAAAGATGCATTGTACAATAATCAGGAAAGACATGCCCTCTGTTGATTTTCACACAATTTTAACAATTTTAAAAAACAATGAAATATATGCACAGACAGGTGCACCTAATCAGTTTGTCAGAGGCATTTGAAGAAACATCTGGAGTTCATTATGAAAAAGAAATTCTGAAAATCATGTAAATACTGCAAAGATTTGACCTTTCCTTTAATGTCATTTGTAATGAAACCCTCTGGTTAAATTGGAAAGGGGGTCAAATCTATACATAGATCAGTGGTCCCCAAACTTTATTTCGTCACAAACCAGTTTAAAAGCAGAAATCTAGTCAGTTTTCAAAATAAAGCATCTTTGTCTCTAATAGGAAATAAAACGCTAATACTGTAAGGTTTTTTTCTGTGCAGCCCGCAAACTGGTACCACATGGGGACCACTGCATTAACACAATAGTCCAGAAATTAGCCTGTGTAACCAATAAAACAATGCAAGTAGACCTTTTCTCCCGACAAAGGGACTGCAAAACTTTCAGCACACTTTCAACACAAAGCCCTCTCTTTAGCAGCCGAAGGGTTGTTGAAGCCTGGAGAATAAATAAAACACTTTCCATCTCAGTACTGCTAAGTAGTGCAGGAAAAGTGTGAAAGAAGACGATCAACTTAACAAAAGATTCCGCTGGCGCAATTTGGAAACTTTTATTAGAGACTTCAGTGACTGTCTCACTAAGGACATCTCTTGTCTCGTGATCAGCGGACAAAAACAACAGATTGTTGTCATAATATCGTTTCCATTTTCTTCCCTTTTTCTACTTCTGGTGGCATTGTCACTTCTGAATAGAACGTAGCGCGAGCCCACTTGCCAGAGATGTCGTAGCGCGCGGAGCAAATTTAACTGTCGTGAAAAAGAAAACAGACATCTCACAACATTTGGTTGGAGGAGACAGCATTTGCTGAAGTGTGAAGGGGGCCTAGTGTTGGCGGGTGAGTTGTTAGAGAGAAGTCGCCAACCACTGCTTTGAAGCAGCCTTGCCTGAAGCAGACGGGAGCGGGAGTATGGACAGACGGGCATAATGAGGCAATGGTGATTTATTTATTTATTTATTTATTTATTTTTGGCCTTCATGCTTGTTCTGTTGACGAGATCGGTTAGGGTAACTAGGTAGGCCTCACTCTGATGAAAGTATGCACTGAAGCAGTTTCCAATCTCTGCTTTATTCTCGCATGCCTCCATTCGTAGGCCAAGCCGGGGAGGATCACTAATGTGCTGCCAATTATGTTGTTAGGGACAGGAGGTGGACACTGAGCCTTTGTTCTTGATGGTCATCAGTCTCCATGATCTGTCACGTTCCTCTCTCTCAGTGTTTCTCTCCTCATTACCAAAGCAGTGGCGGACTCACCTGTTTTCGGTGCAGCACCGAGGGCAATTATGGCCATTCATTAGCAGGTTAGCATGGCAGCTGTGTTGTCTTTCACTCACCATTGCTTTCGGTTGTAATTACACTTCATAGTTCACCAAGAAGGAGCAGCCCCTCTCACGTTGATTAGATGAGCCATGAACTCCACAGGGCTGTAATTGCTGAAAGTATCTCCACAGTGTCGCTGCAACATACTGGTGCAAAACCTGCTATACTGGTACTTGATGGATGAACTATAAATTAGCTTAAATTAGTGCTTCAGGGGTTAATCAGTTGGCGTGAGGATGGAAGATGGCGGAGGACTGCTGGCAGGAGTGATGCTGTTTAATTGACATGAAAGTGTTTTGCATTTTATTTATGATGTCTGGTAATTTATACAGGAGTTTGCATTTCCCATCAGAAATATGAATAATCCATTTTAATCATTTATGTAAAAAGTTGTCGAGGTTGCAACAAATCCATGTCCATTTTGTTAGCATATACATATCTTCAAGTGAAGGCCAATCTTAGTGCTTCCGCATGCTTAGGCATTTTAGACAATGCCATGCTTCCAACTTTGTAGACACAGTTTGGGGGAAAAAAACGTTTCTGTTCCATCATGACTGTAGCCCAGTGCACAAAGCAGACTTCATAAAGACATAGTGGGATGGGTTTGGTGTGGAAGAACTGGACTGGCCCACACAAAGCACTGATGATCTATCTATATCTATCTATAAATATCCACAGGTATCCATAGTGTAGGTATGTACTTATAATGTATGTGTATATATTTATTGACTGACCCTGACAGTGTTAAAGATCAAAGTTAAACTATCTTACGAGCTCAAAAACAGCAACCAAGTGAAACAATTTTACTGACACACTTTCTATATATGTGCTGAATTAAATATATTGAAAAAAATAATAATGGGCTTAAGCAAACTGACCTAACTGACCTCATTTTGGGCCGCCCAGGTCTAGATCTGATTGCAGCTGCGTTCTATTTTGAGGTAACAAGGCCTGCAGCCACATGCTGGCTCTGTTGAATGGAAATGTGTGGCATTACCGAAATAAATTTGAAACTGTTTTTCACTGCACAAATATTTTTCAAAGTATCAGTGATGGCGCTATCTCGGGATTAATGCAGCGGCCCCGCCATTTAATCCCCTTGTTGTGATGCTGGCACGCTTCCAGGTGTTAAACCCCCCTTTTGGACCCAAAGAGGTTCCATGTGCATTCAACCAAAGAAAAAAACAACAGTCAGGTCATTTACAGCTTCTCTTTATAGCAAGGATGACATTTTACAGAACATGAGGCTGGATTTAGATCTACTCAAAGGTTTAGCACATTCATTTTAGCAAAACATGCACATGGGATACGTCTTAGCTATCTGACAGTGAGCATCCGCTGAAAATGAAAAAAGGCCAAGGCTCAAATTCAGATTTGAAAACTTTGGTTTCATACCTTAGCTCAAAAGTTATATTACTAGAAGGATCTGTTCCTAATTCCTTGGCAATATAACAAATTTCTTTCTGTAGCATAACCAAAGGTGGAGAGTAACGAAGTACATTTACTTGAGTACTGTACTTCATTGCAGAATCTGTACTTTACTTGAGTAGTCTTGTTTTTGGAAATGTATAACTATCACATCACTACATTTGAAAGACAAAACTGTACGTTTCACTTCCCTACATTTCTATCAAGGTTCTCGTTACTTGTTACCTTCAGTTCTGAAAGTGGGTGTTACTGTCTCATTTTTCTAAAACGTGATTGGTTTTGTAGCAGATGACAGCCTATCAGAAATCACCAGTAGTGTTACATCACTTCTACATGCTGTAACACTGCAACACAGCATTTCTTAAACACAGTCAGTGGCAGGAGGATGGGAGAATGGATGGAGACGGAAGACGGAGACAGAGACAGAGACAGAGACAGCGAATCTTCATGCTCACCAGAGATGGGGACTCGAGTCTGAGACTCGGACTCGATTCACAGTTAAGTCGCACAAACAAAAACTTGAGACTTGACTTGGACTTGGTAAAAATGACTTGTGATCATCTCTGATGTCCGAAACCATGGACATATTTAGAGTCGATGTTTAAGTTTACTGTAAAGATAAAACAAATTGTATCATTTTAAGTGTGTTTCATGTTTACCTAAAAGATACTGCTGCATTTACAGCATTCAAGTCCAAGTAGTATATACTACATCCACGTAACATTTGTGCAGGTGTGTGGTCTACAATTAATGAAAAAGGCTGGTTTTCTTTTTCAACTTGGGTTGTGTTTCATTCTGTAACATTCTACCTAATTCCTTATTCTACAAGCAAGTCATGCATGAGGTTTTGTAAGTGTGGTGGAGATCAACAATGCAGTGAAATATATGTACTTTCAACACTTGTATTTTTGGAAGCAAGTACTTCATTACTTTGACTTTAGTGAAATTGGACTGTAAGATTTTCACTTGTTTGGAGTAACATTTGATTAGTGGTATCCGTATTTCCACTTAAGTAATGAAGGTAGGTACTTTGTCCATCTATGAACATGAGATATTTCTAAGTGTAATATGGAGTCAGGGAAGAGCACTGTGTAAACTTCACAGGCATCAGTTGCAAGAGAGCATAGAAAATCAGCCAAATTATATAAAATGACACAAAATGTAACCCTTAGGACTCCGAATATATAACTAAAATCTGATTTCAATAAATAAATGTAAAACAGTCTGAACAGTGTTCTCCTACACACTCACTCTCTGGAGCCCCTCCCTCTGGGGGTTTCCTCATGCCTTTGTGGACGGAGACTATCCTGAAAGTTCTCCTGCATTCAGAGAGCTTGTGTTTCGGTCCTGTTTGTTTCTAAGACCTACAAAAAAAAGCAGTTTGGGTATTTTTATTATGTTCATTTGTGTGTGACGCCATTTTTCAACACCCAACATTATTATTATCCTTATTATTATTCCATGTTCTTAAATTGCAGTAAATTGCAATGACATGGGAACTGAACAAAGTTCAGCATGATGTCTGACACCTGGTGGAACTTCCTTATAAGTAGTTGTTTTGCCACATGATGACAATTTACCATTTAATTTGCTTCCAGTACGGATCTGTGCTGCTTGCATTCATATAGGCTACACCACACCTATATAAGTCTTTTATGACAACTGCCTAAAACCAGTGCAGACATTTATTATGGCTTAATCCCACAACCATCAGGCGCCATGATTACTGAGATGTGATGCCACCAGAATGGACGAAAAATGACAGTAGACATCAAAGGTCCTGTAGATTTATATCAGTTGTCATGAATAGTAATGCCTGAGTATAGATGATAAAGTCTGAACATGATGTGCAGTGTAATTTCTCTCAGTGGCCTTGCAAGTACCCTGCAATCCATTTCATAGATTCACTTTGCATTGTACTGTCTTAAAAGGTCTGAAGGTCTGAGTATGATTTTAAAAGGGACATGTTTTCTTGTGGACTACAAAGCACAGAGGTACGTCACTCAGGATAAGAGCAGCTGGCAAATGCTGCGAATGTAAATGATATGTAAAAGGTCCCAAAACCTCAGACAGGCCAGCGTTGTAAAACAATGTTTCTGGTGAAGACGGCTTATTTTTCTCTGAAGGAAAACAGCAGCGCTATTACATAGACACAGACACACTGAGGGCTGTCTCTGTGAGGACCATCAATGACATGATGAATCACTCGCTCCACCTTTTCTGGCCTCTTTTACATATTATACTTTACATTTTACTGTTTATTTCTGCATCCACATGTTTCCTGCTGAATAAGATTAATGAGCTCTCAGTGTGGCCCAGTTGTCCCAAAACTTGAATATATATGCAAACCCATGTGGTGACGGCAGGGGGGCACGTCGAACTTAACGAGAGATACTTAAGTGCCGACACACACACATACACACACATATTTTGCTCTCTTGAGGTGTAATCATAAGCTGTGATGTCCTCTTTCTTATCTGGAGCAAAAGAAGGAACACACACATGCACACACACACATGCGCACACACACACACACTTTTGTTTCTCTCTCCTCTCCCAGGACGTTATTAGAGGCAGTGATGTCCATTGTCTGCAGGACCTACTCTAGAGCAATATGTGTATGTGCGTGTGCCATGTGTGAACGATAACAGCCGTGTCCAGCCAGGCTTTGTCTTTGCAGGCATTCACTGTGTGACTCATCAAAGAGGCTGTGTGTGGCCTGTGCAGGTTTGATAGGGCTTCTCCTCTGTTCCTTGCACTGACCACATCTTCCTCTCTAATCACCACACACTCGCCCCGGGCCCCCAGGAGTCCACTGTTACTGGACAAAGGCATTGTGCCCCAAACAAAGACTTCAGTACCCTCTCCCTCGTATCCATCCAAATCCTCAAATCTGACCCTTATGCCAACGAGTGTGTGGAAATACAATGTGGTGCATAGTTTTCGGCAATTTCCTTTCAGCAGAAACACAAAGGCAAAACAGAGGCATAACCAGCATATTGCAAACCGGCCTCTCCTCGGTGAGAAGTTTCCCTTGGCAGGTCTCAATTTAAACATTTAAAAGCCAATATTGAGAAAAGTTACAAATGAAATTACAGAATTGAGATGTGAACACTGGGGTGCAGAATCGTTTCACGATGTGCAGAATCGAACAGTCTTCATGTGCAATATCACTACTTAAGTCAATATTACTTTTTTACTACAATAATACTACGTGCAAAAGCTTTTTGTAAGTTGCCATTTTTAAATGTGTTAATTATCTGACTGAGAGGTGATGGGGCTTTCGCTGCGGTGGCTCCAAAACTGTGGAATGACCTGCCTCAGCATGTTAGACAGGCGCCTTCACTTGGGGTTTTTAAAAGAAGGCTGAAAACGCACTTTTATTCTTTGGCTTTTGATCCAACCTGATGTGCTGACGATTTTATGTTCTTATCTCACCTTATTTGTTGTCACTTGTTATTGTTTCATATATGTGGAATTGTTTAACTCCTTTTAGACCATGAGTTTGTCAACGTGGTGAACAGCACTTTGGTCAACCTTGTGGTTGTTTTTAATAGTGCTTTATAAATAAATGGAAATGGAAATCTGTAGTATTTACTTATCTATGGTATTTATATCCAGCAAATCTGCGTGTGGCATATTGTATTTTCAGATTGAGTTTCCTTTTAAAAATATACATTTAATATTATAATGTTCTTGCTTCTGTGTGTCTGTTACTTGAAGTCATTACATTACATTACATCATCAGATTTCTGATTCTGATTCTGATGAGTAATCAAGTAATAGTGTTCTGTCTTTTGGGAAAGAAGAATGTGGCAAGGTTTGTGGTAACAACCCAAATTATTTTTAGTAGTAGTAGTGGTCTTTTTATTATAAGGAAATAATTAAATTATAATTAGATACTTAAATTAAAAATGCATGTGGTGAAACGTGTTGATCACAGTGATTATCACTGTTTAAGGCCAAACATGTTGGTGCTGCCATTTACGCTAAAATGATTTACTCTTTGGTTTAATCCTTCATATTGTCTCATTTTGTAACTCTTTGCAATTTACATGCAGTTCCATACCTTGATTATCTACACTATTATTCCTGAACAAAGATGAATGCTCTCTCTTCAAGACAGTTGAAAATATAAAAGCATATCCAGGCGGCACCGTTTCAGTTCTGGCTCTAAAGGGTTAATGCAGAAGCAGACTGCACTGCATGTGGCACGGTAGCTGCTCCTGGTTAAAAATGTGCTTCTGCTTCAACAGCTGTGCTGCCAGGGAAAAAAGAAGAAAAAAAAGAATGATAAAGGAGGCCTTGGACTCAACTGGTCTTGAAAAAAAATCAGGTATTCCTCACCTTGAGACTGAGATAAGACACATTTTCAGTTTAAATCATGTTTTTCCTCATTTTATCACAATGTCTCTTATTAAATAGATGTCCAACTACCTCTCTCTCTCACATGCTGGTGCTATATATAGAGAGAGAAAGAGAGAGAGAGAAAGGTAGAGAAAGAGACAGAGAGAGATGATAAATATTGAGAAAATGAAGATGTAAAAAGAGAGAGGCAGAGGAACAGAGATGATAAAGATGGAGAAAGCGAAAGGCAGATAGAAAGATGATGAAGGTAAAAGAGCAGAGGAAGACAGAGAGAGAGAGAGACAGAGAGAGACAGAGAGAGACAGAGAGTGAGAGAGACAGAGAGTGAGAGAGAGAGAGACAGAAAGTGAGAGAGAGAGAATGAGAGAGAGACAGAGAGTGAGAGAGAGAGAGAGAGACAGAGAGTGAGAGAGAGA
>JBBMFX010000017.1:3925484-3938096 GCA_037832545.1 Rhabdalestes septentrionalis
AACTGGGACGCAGTCATACTGGAACGGATATGGTTCTTCCTCAAACTGTGTCCACAAAGCTGTTAGCATGGTCCTAATAATCTTAGTGTGCTTGATTTTAAAGACCTGTGGCAACATGTATGATTAAAACACCTGAATTGTGTCCTAGTACTTTTGTCCATATAGTGTAATCCTGCAATGTCATTAACCACACTGACTAGCATCAGGAAGACCAGTTTTTCTCTCTTGGACTCCCTGTAACGGATGGCTATGACATAGATGGTTTTTTTATATTTAAAGTATATTTAAAGTTGTGCTTATAAGTTTACATACTCTGGCAGAATGTATGATTTCTTAACCATCATTTAAAGATTATGAATAATAAAACTAAAACTTTTGTTCTTTCACTCATGGTTAGTGATTGGCTGAAGCCATTTATTATCAAACAACTGTGTTTACTCTTTTTAAATCATAATCAAAACACAAACTACCCAAATGAGCCTGATCAAAAGTATACACACCTTAGTGATTTGGCGTAATGACATGCACACAACTTGACACAAATGGGTTTGAATCGCTATTAAAGGTCATCACCTTCACCTGTGATCTGTTTTGTAAATAGTGAGTGTGTATAAAAGGTCAATGAGTTTCTGCATTCCTGAGGAACTCTTGCATTTTCATCCAGTGCTGCACTGATGTTTTTTGGATACTAAATCATGCGGAAAGCAAAAGAATTGTCAAGGGATCTGCAGGAAAAGGCAGCTGGACTCCATAAAACAAGAAAGAAATATAAGGAGATACCAAATGAATTGAGAATGCCAATCAGCAGTGTTCAAACTCTAATTAAGAAGTGGAAAATTTGGGGTTCTGCTGAAACCAAACCATGGTCAGGTAGACCAATTTAAATTTCAGCCATAACTGCCAGGAAAGCAAAAAAAATCCCCACAAATAATTTCTGCTGAAATTCAGCACTCTCTGAAAACATGTAGTGTGGCTATTTCAAAATGTACAATAAGAATTTAGTGGAATAATCGAGTTGTCAAAATAAAGCCATTAATACGTAAATGCCGCAAGGTATATGCCAAACAGCACAGAGAAAAGCCTCAAACCGTCTGGCATTTGGAGTGATGAGACGAAAATGGAACTTCTTGGCTATGACCATAAACGCTACATTTGGAGAGGAGTCTATATGGCCTATGATGAAAGATACAACTAGGTACTACTGTGAAACATGGTGGTGGATCGCTGATTTTTATGTCAGAATTGATCGCAAGATTCATGCAGAAAGTTGTCAAAAAATACTGAAGAACATTTGCACTCGTCAGCCCGGAAGCTGCACATGGAATGTACTTGGACATTCCCACACGTCAATGATCCAAAACACAAGGCCAAGTCAACTTGTCAGTGGCAACATCAAAATAGGGTGAAGGTTCTGGAGTGGCCATCTCAGTCTCCTGATCTCAATTTCATTTAGCCAATCTATGGAGGCGTAAAATGTGCAGTTCATGCAAGACAGCTCAAGAATTTGCAGGAACTTTTTGCCTTGAAGGGCAAATTTACCATCTGAGAAGATAATGAGCCTCATGCACAGCTACCACAAAAGACTTCAAGCTGTCATTGATGTTAAAGGGGGCAATACACAGTATTAACAGTACATGTAAACGTTTGATCAGTGTCATTTGTGTATTTTGTGTTGTGATTGTGATTTAAAAAGGTCGAACACATTTGTTTGACAACAAAGGGCTTCAGCCAACCACAAACCACTAGTAAATGAATAGTTATCATTCATATTCTCTGAACAATGGTTAAGAAATCCCACATTCTACCAGAGCGTGTGAAATTTTGGGCACAACTATAGTACTTTCTGTTTATTCTGAAGGGATGTCATCAGCTCTGCAAGGACAGTGAAAAACTCATTTCTGCCATCATGATCAAGCTGTTGCTCAGTGACTTTGGTCTCTGCAGCTCCAGCATCAACACAGATTCATTTCCATTGGCCATAGTCTTCCCTCCAGCTGTTGATGCTTAAAGTCCCAAATGTCAGAGGAGGCAAGAGTTCCCTGGTTCAAATATGAATGAGATAGTTCATAACACTCAAACTGTAACAGAAGGTTATTTGATAAAAAAAAAACCAATTTCCTTTTTGATAAAAGTGTACTAGGGATCTAACCTTTCATGTTGTAAGATGTACGGATGTGCGGTCGTTGCAATTTAGAAAACACCATAATCACTTATTTACCAATGATTTTGTATATGTATTTGATATGTTTTCTTAGATCTCATTACACAGTAGCTTGGGCTACTAAAATTAACCTCTCAAGGCCATTTTCAAGACTAAAAAGACTTTAAATCTACTAAAAATATTGATTACCGACATGAACGACATCATTTTTATCCCCGTATCCCTGTTTGACATGTTTTCTGCCCCACACTCACTCTGAGGAGGAGAAGATAAGGTAGTTTGACAGATCTGTACAACAGGAGTATAGATTGAATGAGTCTTGCAGGTCTTTTGTGGAAGGTCTGTATGTCCTTGGCTACTGAATGTTTAATCAATTAAAACAGATAATTCGTAATGATCTGAGTTCTCAAGGTGACAACTTCAAGACCAGCAGATTTTCAGCTGAGTGGCTAATGCACAGCCCCCGATGTCTCGTATGGGATTCCTCCAGAGCACCACTCTGAAGTCTGCTCAGCCAACCCTGACACTAAAGCATTCACTCGACCTTAAAGAGTCAAACATTTTAGACCATGTAAAGAGGATTTCTTCTGCACTATAGCAGCGGCCCTTGCAAGAAGACCACGATGAAACCTCATCTTGTTAGTTTTAAAGGGTAATTGGGGTACTTGTCCTCAACCTAGCACACAGATAAGAGAGAGAAAGAGGAAGAGAGAAAAAGAGAGAGAGAGAGGGGAAAGAGAGGGAGGAAGAGGGAAAGAGAGAAAGAGAGATAGGGAGGGAGAGAGATAGAGAGAGAGACAGAGAGAGAAAAAAAGAGACAGAAAGAGAGAGACAGAGAAAGAGAGAGAGAGAAATCGAGGACTTGTGTTGGTTTCACAATGTCAATTAAGCAAAGTTGACAGATACGACATCCCTAGCGAAGCTGTTGCTGCTGCAGTAAAAAGAAGTTGCTGGATAAATATTAATGCAGTGCAGAAAGCAAAGCAAAACATAGGCGCCCCCGGTAAGCAGCCGAATCATGCAGGCATTGATTATTCAAATGAGATGGCGTCAGGCGACGGGTGTAATGAGAATGAAACCGAGATCGACAAAGTAGATGTCAGACTTATGGCGAGATGTCAGCTCTGCCTGACAATTTTAACAGGCTACCTCTTCATTACAAGGGGAAGTCTTATGTGAGCTCGGCGCAAACATGGTGTACCCTGGTGTGCAAATGAAGAAGGAATGAAGGTTTTTTTTTTTACCTAATTGTCTAATTCTTTATTTATGTATTTATTTTGCTGTCATGGCATTAAATCGCATCTAATCCTCTTCTTGTCTCTTGCATGAAGCCTAAATAAACACCACACAGCCACTTATAGCCTCATCAACATCATCAGGACATGGCACTCCTTTGAAAGACGCTTGATATGCTGTTGGTGAGAGATGATTGGTGATAATCTGCCCTGATATTAATTGATCACTCTGAGCTGGCTCTAACCAGCCTCCTACCAGACGCAGAAGCTCCTGTGCTCATTAGAGGCTGACACTCACTTGGATATGTGCCAGATGGTGTCACAAGCAAAAAGAAATAGATACTATTTTTAGACTCAATTTTAAATCTGTATTCCACATTTCGGCATCTAACAACAGATATAAAGTTAATTCTAATGTTAATTTCAATAAAATATAATATAACCATTTTCTGCAGTATGTATGTCATCCAATTGCCTTTTTTTTCTTTGACCAATAATTTAATTTGACAAAGAAAACATTTGTACTAATTCTAATGTTTCTATATTATAGACGTTTTAGGATTTAAAGTGTTTAAGTTTGCTTTGAATTTATATTTCTTTGTTTAATTAAATGTTTAGTCTTATTCTAAAATTGCTGTTTTATGACATTTCAGTATCTGCTTACAAGTAAAAAGGATCCAAACAATTTAATTAAAAAATTTCCCCATAACACAGAAACGTATTCAGCACCACATGCTGGGCCTATTATGTCAGTAAAACAGCACATTATTGGAAAAGTCTCATCTCACATACATTTTATATAACAAAACCGTAACTGCGTAGGAATGCAGAGATGAGGCCCAGCAAGGGAATTCTTGTTTCAATCCCAGCTGTGTCATGTGCTGTTCGTGGCTTAGAATGCAACCCACGTAGTTCTCATTGTGAGGAAAGCATGGAAAGGTCCTTTTCCCCCGCACCGTGACGTACCCCTCGCTTGCATGCCAGAGATTTTGCAATGTGTGAAAAGAGCTCAGCCTTGCTGCAGATGGTTGGTTAGGAAGATGCTGTGTAAGATTTAACGCTTTGAGGAAGATGTGAGGAGCTTCTTCTCGACCAGACTTGTGGCATCAGCATATGAGTTAGCTCAAGTATGTTTGGGTAACTGGTCCAAAAATTGCATTTACAAATTTAATTAATGGGATCAATAAAATTTGTTTTATAAATCTTTGGGAAACAGTTCATGAAACCTTTTACTTTTCTTTTAGATTCAATAGCAATAACAGAGAAGTTGCAAGGACTCCCTAAAGTTCTAACAATTGACTTGAATGGAAAAGCTACAAGACCTTGAAAATCCTGTGTGTGCAAATGGAAGTTGACCATCACTGGACAAAGATTTCATGCAAGTTTAACAATGTTTTCTCAGATTTAGAATAAAAAAAGCCAAGAGGGTAACCTGAAAGCAGGAAACAACAGTTACTAATCATCCTTACTAAACTTCAAAACTTATTTTTATGTTTATGTAAAACTCATTTTGCATCCTTTTGTATTTCCATTTGGGTCTCTACTGCTCCTATTTCATGAATTAATTGAAGGAATCATATGCTTCTATGTTTCGATGGCTCCCTTATTCTGATGTCAAAATAGCGAAATTTGCATAGAACCACCCATTTAGATTCGTTTTATCTGCTGGTTTTCCGAACACACATACAACCTGTGTGCTCTATGGCTACAGGTAAAGGCAAGTCAGCATAAAGTGTTGCATTCATCTCGCTCTGGGTCTGACTCAGTGTCCAAAATATAGGGCTGAAAGCGCCTTTGTTTTATGCCATTTTCCTGTGTGATAAACATGCAGAACTATTATGGGATGGGTGGGCGTGGCCAGCAACAGCTTATTTATATAAAAGTGACAGAGGCCTTAAACAACTCATTTTGAAAGGGAGTGAAACTGTCAAGAATAAAGCTGGTGAGATCTCTTTATATGAGCGTGATTTTGTGCAAAGAAATTCATAAACATGTTTTCAGAACATACAGCCCATAGACCTATTATAACTAAAGTAAGTTTTGCATCATATGTCCCCTTTAACAATATTAACAGTTTGAGAAGTCGTCCAGTTAGAACTAATGGCTAGCATGGTGTATAACTGTGTCTTCAATTAGAATCATCCACATCCTTTGTTCATTATGTAGACAAATGAAAAAAAGGCACAAAAATAGCCTTGCTCAATTGACTTTCTTTGTATATGACCAAGAGACTTTTTCAATAACATTCAACAGGGTCTTTTAGGTCTTCATTTAATTCATGCTCCATCAATACCAAGAGAATTTAATGCAATTTTCTCAACAATCACTTCCTATAGAGAGATAATGAAATTCTGAAAAAGGCCACTAATTACAGCCAACCTGTACTGGACCATGTTCTGAGTGCTATCCTTGTGATGGACAGCGAACGAGAGGAGACTCAGCGCTTTGTAACGTCTCGCTATCTCACAGAGCACAGTCTACTCCCACCCATCAATCAGCAAGGCCTCATTTGAACGGACTTGATGGCGTGTGATTGCGATGGAGCCCTGTTCGCCTCCTCCTCCTCCATTATTCCCCTTTTCATCCCCTCTGGTGTCTGTTTAAGACACCCCCTTATGAAAGAACAAGCCCTGGCGTGCCTTTGTCGCCGAACACATTAGGAGCTTTCTCACTCCTCGTATACTAGATTCATTTATGAGAGACGAATCCAGATCCTCCGCAAAGTGGTAACATACAATCAGAGCTGATGAGGGGAGCGCAGCTGTTGCCGCCGGAGAGCTTGTCAGTTCATGTGACGGATGTGGCATCAGCTGGGAAGACGGGAGGGAGATATTCTGTGGCACGGCCGCACGGATATCTAGATGTATTTGTGAGGATTGCTTTTAATTGCGGTCTTAAAAACCGACGCAGATTTCAAGCGATGGCACTTTTATTAACACTGCATTTAGGAGGAGCCCTCCATTACAGAATGGAGGAAAATGAATAGTTACCGATAGCAGCATCTCTGAAGTGATGCTTTATCATTGGTGGTAATAAGGATTCTTCTTTTAAATGGTAATTGGTCTAAATTAGTTTTAATGAGAAACACAACAAGAGTCGCCGCATGACAAATGACTTAACAAGGCCTCCGCATTTTCTCACAGCCTGCCTAGGCACACATCATTCTATTAAAGCTTGTTAATTGTCTGGCAAAATGTGATTAAATTATTAATCATTGCCTTACGTGGACACGATTAGCCAGCTATACCACCTTGACATGATTGTCTTCTGGGAGTAGTCCTGCAAGTGTAATGAATGCGTTGGCCTAAATAAGTCAACAGCAGTGTGTTCGCATCTGTGTATATGTGTGTGTGTGTGTGTGTGAGTGTGAGTCTTTTTAGCTGTCTGCTCCTATTTGCTGGATGTAATAAATGTTAGACCGCTATGACAGGAACTCCTTGGTAATGTTATCCAACAATGCACTGATGAAATAGAACTTGGACTGTAACTCCTGTACGTACAATACATGTGACCATTCCCAGGCTTGATGCATTCTAATGACTGGTCAGAGACCAGATGGCCAACATTAGTGCCCTGCAGGGATTTGGCTTAAAGTGGACAGTGCAGATTGAACTTTAAAGAGCGCCAGTTCACACTTTTATTAAACAATAGCACTCTTGGGGTTGTGGGGAAAAAAAAAAAAAAAAAAAAACTCCTTTCACCTCTTGATTGGTTTCCGCGAAGGAAATGGATCTCGGATTCATAACCTCAAGATTAAAAGTTCACAGCGGTTCATGGAAAACCAAATAAAAGACACATTTCTGCTTGCACAAACCACTTGCAATAAGTCAGCCAGGGTTGATTTCTGTAATAAAATGCGAAGCCGTCAGAGGAAGCTGTGTGTGGTTTCTGGTAATAGAAAGGCAGTTTCTCAGAATCAACTGACCTGTCCATGCACCTCTCACAAATACATTTTGGTAGCAAAAGACTTTCCTGTATGGTGATGTATAACTCAAGTGTAATGAAAAAGTGTAGCAGTCTGTTTATGCTACTAACCTAGATGTTCCTGTTGCTAATGAACTAATTAGCAGGTTGCAAATAAGAATGTGGAATGGCCACCATGGTAGAACAGGCTGTAACCTCAGATCACATCTGACCTGTGATAAACATACAATATAAATATTTGACATAATTAAGACTCCAACCCTCAGAACCCTCGGAGCATAGTAGTAAAATCAGATAGACCAGTGTAAATCAGATAGACAGTGTAAAATAATCTAGAACATGTATTTATTCTCCTACACCACTCTTTGTTCTCTCTCCACTCTGTCGCTCTCCAGATACCTCCCACTGTGGGTTTTCCCCCACCCACTTGGGGGTGGAGACTATTCTGAAGGTTCTCCCAGGTTCAAAGACCTTGAGTTTTTTTTTTTCCTTTTTTAAATAAATGTAATTAAATTATGAAATTTGGGTATATGTACATTTGTGTCATTTTAATTAATGTATTGTGTTCTATATTTTTTCAAAAATTTGTAGCAGCTTTACAGTAACTCTTTCAGTAAAGAATCCTTCAGAGAGCTGCTGTTGCTTTTGTCCATTTCTAAAAAGTGACCGAAACATGGCTAGGCTATATTCAGTGTCAATTACAAATCTATGACTCCCAGAAGGTCTATGGTGATGTTTTCTTTTTTCTATCCGTTCTCAACATATTTACTTAAAACATAGACTGGTTGAGTCTGTGACCTTTTTTAAATTACGTTGGTAGTTACACAGATGGAGTAGGTCTTCAGTCCAACTTCTGATATTAGAATGAAATGGTAGCTTGGTTTCAAAGTCAAAATGGTCCTGAGGGTTTCCCCTCTGGTACGTTGTCTGGTACGTGTTCTGCACTACAGTTTCTCATTAGGTTAAATTGGACATTTTCCAAGCTCTCTTTAAAGGCTTGCTGGCTGTGAAAGGACACATTTTTGGAAAAAGCCTGCATAATTGATTCAGTCATCATGCCTTCTGAGCGCCCTTTGCCTGCATCTGTCCATTTGCTCATCACGTCTCTCTCCATTCTAAAAACATGATGTGACAGCATGAAAGACAGAAACACCGCAGAAACACACAAAGCAGCCAGGAAAACACGCTGAGCATCCGGGAGTAGATACGAAGCAGCCAGGGATACACGTCGAGCAGCCAGTCAGGTGACTTCAAATCTCGTCCACCTGGAGGGCAACATGACTTGGGGGCAGAAGAGTGGGTATGTGGACGGATGAAGGGGATAAAATGGCTGGATGAACGAGGGTGCGGCCGGATGGTCCTGGAATCCCTTCGGCTTGCGGCACGGAGATATCAAAGCAGCGTGGATCTGAATACTAATACCCCAATCTGTCAGTCACTGCAGCAATCTGCTGTTACTGCCACCACAATGAGCGTACACACACACACACACACACACACACACACACACACACTCTCAGCAGCAGTATCCACAGCCTGACAGGTATGCTGGCAGCCAATGGCAGGCCCATGCAGTAGGACGATAGAGAGGGGAGGAAAGAAAAAGAATGTTCAGATCTGTCAGTCACACAGAAGGAGCGTACAGGAGAGGAGGAATGTTTTGCTTCTGTCAGCCACACAAAGTCTGACTCGCACAATAGACATGATTAATATTTATACCTGTCCAGACAAACTTGCATTCACAAAACTGTGAGAGAGCACCAGAGATGTGCCTCAGTCCCCAGTGTGGAGGTCCTGAAGCACTTATGACTTTCTTCCACATGAGATACTTCTCAAATGAAAACTCCATCCATCCTGCTGAAGAGGGGCATCGCGAGAGCCGCCACTGAACGTCCGCGTGCTGACTGGCGCATATGTGCTGCTTACCTGTAAGAAGCCCACTGAATGGTATAAAAAGGACAGCAAGCCTGACACTGAGGGTGATTTTCCACACAATTTGCTGCACCACTTCTCTGCTTGATAGCTACAGTGCAGTGGAGTGTGAATGTGTGTGTGTGTGTGTGTGTGTGTGTGTGTGTTGGGATGGGTGAGTGGAACTCTTGAACTGAGGAAATCAAAGCTAACCAACAACATTAACCTGCCATGTATTTATTTATCTATCTGTTAATTTATTTACCAATGACATGTTGCACGTGTCAGAACTGGGTTAGGTTTAGGGCTAGGCTTAGAAATGTTGAATGAAAATTCACATTCTCACGTAGTTCAGTTGTACATCCTCGTTTAGCTAGTTGTTAATGACGTGTGAGACAGGGTTTTTTATGACCTGCCCCCACCCAACCTGCCTCGCCCGACACACATTCATATTCATGAATCAACGACCCAATCCGCCAATGTCACTATAAGTTATTTATAACTTTCTCTGATCGCTACTTTTCACTACTGGACTCGCCCTGCCATGCACAAACATGCAAATTTTTCTAACAAGCTGATTTTATCTGATTACAGGTCGGCCCATCCATCAATACTAGTTTGCATGGTCATGGGTTAATTTAATGACATGAACGTTTTTTACTTTTTTTACTTCGCCGAATTATGTTTAAAACATAACATTTTATCAAGCTTCAGTCAGAAATTACAAGTACAAACATCACACCATCAGAGTGTTAGAATAATAATGCCCTTTTTTTATTAATTAATTTAGCTTCCTCACAGAAATCTTTAATTTAGCGCATTGTGTAAAAGTGCTCTGGGGGAAAAGTTTTGCAAGGAAATCTATATGTTAGAAAACCCACAAATTGAAAAATAGATAAATGAATAAATGTGTAAATAAATGAATGAATAAGGAAACAAACCAACAAAAAAATCGTGTTCTTCTAAAAAAATGTTTCCAATATTAAACAGTGCATTTACTGATGAACACTCTAACTACCAAGATGAATCATTTTAACCAGTTTTCTCGGCTGCGCAAGACTTTATGTAAATAAGTAAATAAATATGTTGTGTGTACTTATAAAATAATATTTTATAAACAAAGCCTTGAACAGCCCCACACAAAAATGTTACTGTCTTGACTTGTGCACCAGCCACATTTTTCATTATGTTTTTTCTAGGGATGTCAAGCAAGTTAAAAACATTTATTAACTAATCGAATTTAGTCACAGTTTTTTAGCTGTAAAAGGGTTTTTTTGCACTGTTCATGTGCAGTTTAACCTAATATGCTGTGACAAGAACAATGATGGAACCATCAAGTCTATTTTGAAGTTGCAGTTTAAGGTAATGTACATAAAAGCACGGCCGACAGAAGCATTTTAATGTGGGGGGGACCAATATTGGGGGGTTGTGGAACGGGTGTGTTGTGGGGGTAATAGATGTAGCTTAGAATTGTAACATTGATTTAATTAATGAACATGAATGCAATGAAGCACCAGGTATTCTTTGCCATCCAAAAATCACTGTGACGACAACCACTACATTAAAGACCCCAAATCAGAACATCAATCAGAGATTCCATGTGGAAAAGATGACAAAAGGACAGATCAAGTTTACAGCCCAGCTAAAATATTATTTTAAATAATCTGAGGGATGTTCACACTTTTGATTTCAAAAGTAAATGATCAGTGAGCACAGGACAGGACAGGACAGGACAGGACAGGACAGGACAGGACAGGACAGGACAGGACAGGACATTCACACTCATTTGAGTGAAAGAGCCTGAAAGAAACTGATGTTACATTCTGTCACAGTTTGTTTAAAATCAAACTTTTATTTTTGCTTTTCCCAAAAACAGACCTTCACTTTCGCTCCTAATAACGTTGGGCTATGTTCTTCTCTGGATATTTTTGTGCTTTGTGCATCTGATATAGTAAGAGGCAAAATATGTTTTACATAAACCGTAAAGTAATTTACTGAGTTTACACACATGGGATTATTAACTCTGAGGGAAAAGACTGAATGCTGTTCTGGACAGGAGTGTTTGTTGATGCTCACATATTTACACAAGTGTAACCTGTACCCCCATCTTTCAGAGTGGCCAGATCTCTTCACTGTTCATTCTACACCTCTCACTGTCCTGTAAACATGAATCTTAAAGTGGTTGTGACTGATCACAGGTGGAGGGTAGATCATGAATTAAAAGATCTTTCACTAGGAGAAATCGATAAATCGAGCAAGAAGGGAAAAAAAATAATGCAATACCAAGTGTGATACAGGTTTTGTATGAATAAATGAATGGAACTTTATGTCCTGTACAATTTTAAAATGTTGTCTGAACTAGTGCCATTGGCTAACTTTGATTAACTGGGTCATTGGCTACAGATCCAGAGAGAGAGAGAGAGAGAGAGAGAGAGAGAGAGAGAGAGAGAGAGAGAGAGAGAGAGAGAGAAAGAGAGATTCTTCGTACACGACCCTAGCAAATGTAACGTTAATTCCTACTAATGCTATCATTTTGCAACTTGTAGACCTGCAGCAGGTTCACTTCTGAGCGCTCAGGTTCCTAAACTGATTCATATTGCATTTTCACTCCACTGCACCCATTCTACACTCATTCATCAGTTATTAATCATTAAAGAGGTCTTTGACAATTCAGCTGAACTCAGTACTGCCACTCAGATGTATAGGGCTGGGGCAGTTAGTGTTAAACTGGAGAAATCTATCAATATTATCGATACTGATTTTCATTATTTAGGGCTGCAGCTATTTTACAATTTCATTCAGTAAAACCTAGAACAGATTTCAATTGTATAAGAGTGAGGCGACAAAATGTAAGGCCTTTTCACACCATTTTATGAAAACATCCATTAAAACATGCATGAAATCCTTTCACTTTCATATTAAAGAGCAAGACTGCTTGTGGTTTATTTACATACATCATACATTTTATTTACATACATGACATATTTACAATCACCATTTACAAATACATCAAAATGGGGTTAAAATGATTGTAAAACAGCAGTTCCAGGTCCTTCTAAAAACAGCAGAATCTTCTCAGGAACCTTCTCCACAACGTTCCTGTGTTCCTCCCCCTCACATCTTCCATGGCCTTCTTTTCAGCCTCCTTTTGCCGTTTGAGTTCTTTTGCCTTCTTTTTCTCTCTCTTCTCACATTTTTTTCTCTCTTTCTTTGTCATTTTCTCATGCCTGTACAGGGTAAAAGTAAAAGGAGGCATTTAGCTGACGCACTTATCCAGAGTGACTTACAGTCATTATTTACAGACACAGTCTTACAGTCATTAGTTACAGAAACAGTCTTACAGTCATTAGTTACAGAGACAGTCTTACAGTTATTAGTTAC